>BMAV01004220.1:147866-261503 GCA_019973955.1 Trichonephila inaurata madagascariensis
CCCCCCCCCCCCCCCCCCCCCCCCCCCCCCCCCCCCCCGTAATAATTCTGAGTGCCTTGGGTGCCAGGAAAGGTTAAAAACGGCCCTGGTTAATGTTGTGTTTTTTCATCACAGCTACATTCTCGTTGTAAATAAGGCATACTGCCTTACTGTTATGTTCAACAAAAAATAAAAATCTAACCACTTTTTTTAAAGGGGGAGGGGAGATCGCATTTTCCCTTCAACTTTTTTGTTATCACCATTGTGCACTTTTTCAAAGACCATAAAACACTTCTGAATTTCAGAATGTGGAGCGAGTGTGAATAATCTTGCTTGAAACAAACTGTACAAAAAACAACTTATTAAACCATCCTAACAGGATGCTTACAACTACTTGTTGCTTTGATAACATCAGGAGAAATAGTATTCTGTTCATTTATTCACACTCCCTTTATATAATAGTGGCATGTTCAAGATCACCTTTGGCAAAGTATTGATAGAAGATTGACATCTCTTCAAACCTGTTAGAAATAAGAATCCCCCTTTTTCCGGAAATTGCTGCAGTTTTATGCACAGTCAAATTTTAATTTTTAAAATAACAGTAAAAGTTCTGAAACATTCACCATTTTCAAAATTTTTTTTATCTCAAATGGATATTAAATGTGTCAATGAAATGTTTTAAACATCAATTGCCTCAAATTCAAAAGTGGGCCACCGAAATGCCTTCAACGGGCCTATATTACACCCTCAACCAATTTCTTCAAATCAAAAGATAAAACAAATTTCAGTGGTATATTTCTCAATAATAGCATGCAACTACATAATATATTTTATGTTTAAACATTTAATATATTGTATCTATTAGTATATTTTTTTTAGTCTTACAATCATTTAAATCAACAAAAAATTATGAATTACTTTTTAAGCAATATTTAACATATGTGTTCATGAAAATAGTTTAGAAAACCACACAACTATAAGATATAAAAGTTTTTTTTTATTTCAGACATATTGTTGCATAAGTAGTTGTCTGAATATAACTTATGTAGGAGATGGGGGGAAATATAAATGTATAAATTTTCTTTGTAAAAGAAACATATATAAAAAAAAAATGAGGTTTCAAATATAATATTCACTAATACAGTACAACATATCACAAGTTCACACAAGTCAAGAAATGTAAAATAAAATATTTTCAATAAATAAACAAGTGTCAAACAAATTTAAAAAGAGTAGCTGCATCCAACTGCAATATGTGCATCAATATACATTTGCCATAGATTTAAAATAGCAATCTAAATAATTTCATAAGATTCTACACTTGTGTTTTTCAATTCCTCAACTTCAATATGACCACAATTTATAACATACACAATAAATGGAACAAAGAATTTTAAAAAGCATAAGACTATAAATACAAAATGAATAAATGCAATGAATTTTTTCCCTAATAAAGAATTATTTTAAAGCTCATCCTTTAAATCATCATTGTCACTTTCATCCGTTGGAGATGCACTACCAGCATAAAGTTTTGAAATTATAGGTTGGACTATATCTTCAAGTTCTTTTTTCTGTCGAGTGAATTCTTCCGCTTCTGCATCTTGGTTCTCGTCTAGCCATTTGATTTTCTCTTCTAGTGCTTCTTCAACTTTCTCTTTTTCCGTAGAACCAAGTTTTCCTCCTAGTTTCTCCTTGTCATTTATTTGATTCTTCAATGAATAAGCATACGATTCAAGCTCATTCCTTGCTTCTACTCGTTCTTTGATCTTCTTATCTTCATCTGCAAATTGCTCTGCATCTTTGATCATACGTTCAATGTCCTCTGGCGTCAGTCGATTGTGGTCATTAGTGATGGTAATCTTCTCCTTAATGCCTGTGCCTTTGTCCTCAGCTGTGACTTTAAGAATACCATTTACATCTATTTCAAAAGTGACCTCAATTTGGGGCACACCTCTTGGTGCAGGGGGAATGCCATTTAGATCAAATTTTCCCAAGAGATGGTTGTCCTTTGTCATTGGTCTTTCACCTTCATAAACCTAAAATAATTTTACTTACGTTAAATAAGCATTAATAAGTTGTATTCTAAGCATTTTTATCTTAGACTTAAATGAATTCATATAAGTGAAAATAAGAATATATTTTTACTTGAATGGTAACAGTAGGTTGATTATCAGCAGCAGTGGAGAATATCTGAGACTTTTTGGTAGGAATGACAGAATTTCTTTGAATTAACTTGGTCATGACTCCACCAACTGTTTCAATACCTAATGTCAGAGGATTTACATCAAGTAACACTAATTCACCTGTTGGAAAAAACATACATGTTATAAGTTGATACAAAAAAAAATCAAATATATTTTATAGAATTTATACATATATGTACTATTTTTAGTATAAAACTGTACATATAATGTACTGTAAGTAATTTTATTAATTAAAAAGTCATTTTTTAAAAATAATTAATATTAAATGGAAAAAAAAATGTTCCACGTTTTTCCATTTATAAAAGTTGCAAGATCAGTAGATTAATAGTTTATTGTTAACTAGTAAAAAATCTGTATATAATAGTGTTTTATTACTGTTAAACTTTTTCCTCCAAAAATATTTCTCAAACTTTTGGGAAAAGTAGCATAAAATAACTATTTCTGAATGAACAAACAATTTCAATATAGAAAATAAACATGTAAAATTTATTTAAATGGACAAATCAAAAACATCAACAAATCCTTATTTATATAATGTTACTTCTTTTCTAAAGAAAAACCAATAGAAGTAAAAAATATATACATACATACAAATATTTTAAAGAAAGTATAAGATAATTTACAGCAGCTTAGAATTTTTCAGATTAATTTCAGATAGTCTCTAATGTATTAAAGTACAATTTACCTGTATCTTCTTCACCACTGAGAACACCTGCTTGAACAGCAGCACCATAAGCAACAGCTTCATCAGGGTTGATACCTCGTGAAGGTTCCTTGCCATTGAAAAATTCTTTCACCAACTGCTGGATCTTGGGAATACGAGTTGAGCCACCAACAAGCACAATTTCATCAATATCTTTCTTTTGCAAGTCAGCATCTTCTAATACTTTCTGAACTGGTTTCATAGTAGAACGGAATAGATCCTGTAAAAATAATATGTCATTCAAATATGCTTTTACATAAAATCTGATTTCCAATGGGCAGTTATAATGGATCGAATAATACTTAACTTTAGAATTTATAATGACTTTAAAAGTTTTATTTGATTTTCCTTTAAAGTTATTCTAAAGTTAATATTGGAAAAATTTGAATAGTCAGATAAAAGTAACTTTTCCAGCTGGCATTCTGCTTATCTTACTTTAATAAAATGCCTGAGAAAGCAGATTGTTCAAAGCAACATAAGAGCTAGTGACAATGGACCCTGTAATTTTGAACTGCAATCAAGTAACTAGAACAGCACCTGAACTGATACTGCAATCTACAAATTTCTAACCATGTCAACATGATGACTTACAGCCTAAACCCGGGGTGGGCATTAAGTCGATCGCGATCGACTGGTGGACTGCCAAGATATTTTGGGGTGACCGCTTTCACATAAAACGTTAGATGCGCATACTAAATGAAACACAGGTGGTTATCAAGATAATGGAAACACCCATGAATAAAATTGCAACCCAAAGTTGAGAGACATTTTCAAGAATTTACTCGAGTAGAATCACAGGTTGCATTTATTTGTTACCCATTTGGCAACGTTGTGAAAAATATAACTAAAAATATGCTACATGTTATCTTTATCTCTCGAGGCTTTTCTCCTTCAAAAAGATGCAATTTGTTAAGAATAACTTTTGGAATCTAATAGACAAAAAACAAAGTATCCCAATTTTAAAAAAGCTGCAATTCATTCGCTCTACCTATCTGTATGAATCTACATTTTTAACAAAGAATATAATTAAGACAATGTATCATTCCCGTTTCACAGACGACCACTTAGAATCCATTGTAAGATTAGCAGTTAGTAATTATATACTGAGGTATTCAAGATTGGGGTGGATAATATGAAGACTAAGTCTTCTGAGATTTTAGCTACGAGAACTAATTTTAAGTGGAAATTATTTTTTGATGTATTGTGAATTGTTTGAAAATGTGCATCATTTGATATTATTAAATTTATGGGTATAATTATTATGTTTGTATTTTGCATTTTACTTAAAATGCAGTTTTAAAAGAGTAAGTTTTTCTACTGTAGTTATGTAGGTAAGCATATATATATTCTGTATTTGTTATTGTTATAATACAAATATTGTTGAGCTTTTTTTTGCTTATCACTCCTACGTCACAAGGTGGACCGTAACACCTTGAAAAAAATTAAAAGTAGACTATACCATGTAAAAGTCTGCCCATTCCTGGCCTAAACAGTTGTAATACGCATCTGCCCCTTTTTATTGTAAGTTTCAGTGGCATTAGAATCCAAACCCAACAGATATAATGTCCATCATGAGCTCATGATTATGACCACAGCAATTGTAGCTACATGAACATTTGAATTCAATACACTAAGTTCCCATTATTCGACATAACAGGTTTACAATAAAATTGAGATTTAAACCCATACCTTAAGCATCATTAACCATACAAGAGATGATGTTAAGTACTATGGTCCTCATACCGAGACTGAAATTGAAGTACAATATAGAAAATTGGTGTAGAAATCAGCACACTGAAATAATTCTTTTATAAAATATTTCAATATTTAAATACACAATAAATATGCATCAGAGTTTTTGTTTGAATATTTCTTTTAAAAAAATATTAAAAAGGTGAAAATAATTTATTACAATATTCTAACTTTTATTTTCTTTCATCGGCCACTGATAAATTTCTTAAAGTGAATGCTTTCTCATGCTGAATTTCTTACACCTGCTTATTTATATCAGAAATATATTGCAGAATTGTAACAAAGAATTCTTTTGATTTATTCCTTTGAAATAAACCATGTATGGATAAAAAAAACACACCATTTTTCTGTTATTAAACATTAATGATAATTTTAAATGTTTAACATTTACAAAGAAAACCCAAAATATTTTGACCGTCCTCACATATGCAGCAGTTTTAATTAAAATATATATACATATATATATATATATATATGGCAATTTTATAATCTTACCATATTCAATTCCTCAAATTTGGCTCGAGTAAGAGTTTCACTAAAATCTTCACCTTCGAAAAAGGACTCAATTTCTACTCTGGCTTGATGGGCTGAGGAAAGGGTACGTTTTGCCTTTTCCACTTCTCTCCTTAATTTCTGAACAGCTCTGTTGTCCTTACGAATATCTTTACCAGATTTCTTTTTGTACAGCTTCATGAAATATTCCATGACACGTTGATCAAAATCCTCACCACCTGAAACAAAATTTATTTAAAGACAATTTAAAAATTTTGATTACAAGTCATTTAAACTTTTTTTTTTAATTCAAAAGGAAATAGAGAATATTATTAATCTGACAGATTAAAATAATGCAAAAAAAATTACTACAGATATAAATAATTATATATATATATTTTTTACAGTTCATTGTAGAACTTTATTTTTACTTTGATAATGAAGTTGTATGAGTATAATATGTTACATTTTACAAACATAATTAAATTTAAAAGTTAATGAAATCTGAAGCAAATAGCTATTTATTATAATTGCAACATCTATTTATTGAGAGTAACTCTGGTTAAAATTATGTTTCTGTGAAAATTACTTCACTTGAATGTATCCAGTAATATTTTAGTTGATTCTATAAGATTCTTTAAAAAAAACTAAGCAAGAAAATATAACATACCAAGATGAGTGTCTCCATTTGTGGCTACTACTTCAAATACTCCATTATCAATAGTCAGAAGTGATACATCAAAAGTTCCACCACCAAGATCAAAAACAAGGACGTTCTTTTCTCCTTCTTTCTTGTCTAGACCATAAGCAATAGCTGCAGCAGTAGGTTCATTAATGATTCGAAGCACATTCAATCCAGCAATAGAACCTGCATCTTTTGTTGCTTGACGTTGAGCATCATTGAAATAAGCAGGGACTGTTACAACGGCATGATTTACCTTCTTTCCCAAATAGGCCTCAGCCGTTTCCTTCATTTTGGTAAGGACCATAGCAGATATTTCTTCTGGGGCAAATGTTTTTTTACCTTGAGATGTGTCTACTTGAATGTGTGGTTTGCTATTTTTCTCAATCACCTAGTAAAAATAAGTTTTTAATAATAAAGCTTTGGAAGTTAAAATTTTACACACAAATTGAAAAACTTTAAACATAATTTAATAATGAATGAGATCATGAAGTACAAGATTATAATGTAACTTTAAACAATTTTTTTTTATTCAAAATAAAAAACATAACTTCAATAATCAATTCTAAATTTTATATGTAATATTTATACAATTGCTCGCTTAAGTGTTAATTTTCAACTGATTTATTAAGAGTCAGAACATTAAAGTTGTCCCCATTTACAAACTATCTCTAAATTATACACACAGTCAAAATCCTATTAAATAAATTTCGTCATGTAGCGAATTTTTCTTTTCCACCGATTAAAATGAAGGTAAAACTCCTGTTTAATGAATAAAAAACCCCAAATTAACTCATTATTTCTACTACTGAATTTATTTTTTTTTTAGTTTAGACTAGAAAAAAATTAGACTTTTTTTTCTTCAAATGACATGCCTTTTTTGTCCTGTACAGAAAAAGATTTTTCTTGTAAGCTACAATTTTTGAGCAGAAAGGATACAGCTCATTATTAGACTAATGACTGCATCACCTCAAATGGAGACAAGTCATGAGTGCAGTCTATTGCATCAATTTTGCCAGCACCTCAGGAGATATTTTAAGAATTAGTACGGTTTATTCTCTTTCTTGAAAGTATGGTTTTTTTTTGTAGGTATGATTTTGCAGAAAATTTTGCTTTTTAAAATTTGTGAAGCATGACAGATTGTTAAAAACGAAAACCTTTTTCTTTGAGTAAAAAGCTTAACATTTTATACAAATTTGATGATAATGTTGGACACAAAAATGCTTTAGCAGAACATCTTAAAATTTAAACATCGACGTTAGCTACAATTATCAAACAGCAAGTAGAAATTGAAAAAACATCTGCAGAATGTAGAGATAAATCGTCTAAAATAAGAAAGTCACTAAAAGCTACCCTGTGTTTCTGTTTTTGAATCTGATTTATTGGAATGGTTCAACATTGTTCGTGCCAAGAAAATAGCCATTAAGAGAACTCTAATTAAAGGAAAAGCTCCTCTACTAGCCAAAAAGTATGATATGAAAGATTTTTCTACATCCAATAGTTTGATCCATTTTAAGAAAAGATACGATATAACCCAAAAGAAAGTATGCAGAGAAAGGGCAGACGTGTAGATGAAAATGTAAATGATTAAAAAGAAAGGTTGTTCACGCATTCTCCATCCAATATTTACAACACAGATAAATAGGATTATTTTGATTTGCAGCCAGACAAAAGACTTTGTTATAGAAAAGAAAAATGCTTTGGCAGGGAAAAAGATAAAATGAGAATTACAGTTTTGCTTGTGGTTAATGCAAACGGGACTGACAAATTGAAGCTATTTATGATAGGAAAGTCAGTAAAGCTGCAGTGTTTTAAAAATGTAAAGACTTTACTGACAGAATATGCTGCAAACCAAAAAAAACCTGGATGACGTCTTCCTTATTTACCAGTTTTTCAAAATCTTTTGATAAGTCCATGAAGAAACAAAAGAGAAAAATTCTTTTGTTTATTGATCAATATCCTTCATCTTGCAATTTAACATCAAAGTCTTGTTTTTTCCTGCAAATTGCACAAGTGCATTAGATCAGCCACTAGATCTTGGTATAATTTATTCTATGAAAGTCAATTACTGAAAGTTGCTTCTGAGAAGGATTACAGCATCGTTAGATGAAAATTCAGAGAAAATGTACAAAGTCAATGTTTTGGTTGCTCTACAAGCTTGGGACCAAGTTCCTAAAAATACAATCAGTAAAGGCTTTCAGAAAGCAGGATTTTCGGGCATTCAAGTAAAAAGTGATGAAGATTTCGTCCCTGACGAAGAAGCCATATGGAAAGTAGTCTCTCCTGGAATAGATTTTAACAATTATGTTACATTTGATGATGAGCTGTGGGCAACTGAAGTTGAGGGAAGTTCAAGAATTTCCAAAAGGTAAGAGCAAAAAAGTTTTTTTTTACTTTAATATTATGAATAACCACGAATTAACGAATAAAACGTTCGGTTTCGATGAAATCGTTAACTTGGGGTCTGACTGTACATAAAACTTTAAGTGATACAAAATAATAACAAAAAAATAAAATATTCAATAATTCTCAGAAGCAATACTTATAAATTATCCCAATTATAATAAAATCTACAAAACTATCAAATTTTTAATTAGTGTAGTAAAAAAAATAAAGAAACTTAACCTTACATGTCTTTCGAATATATAAATAAGTCCTCTTAAAATTATGTATATATATTTATACAAAATATTGAATATGTTTTTAACTCTAAAAACTGCATAATTTTAAACAGATTTCAGCTTTAAGAAAGCATTTAATTAAAAATGCTGAGCTTTGCTGTCAGATTTTTCAATACCTCTGTAGAGTACTTTAGATTAGATGAGCCTATTAAAAAGCTAATTAAAAGTAACACTAATAAAATATTTTTAAAATACAATTAAAATTTTACATAACTAAATATTTTTACCTTAAAAGGAAAAAACTTGACATCTCTCTGAACAGTTGATTCACTCCAATCTCTTCCAATAAGTCGTTTGGCATCAAAAATAGTGTTCTCAGGATTTGTAGTCAATTGATTCTTGGCTGCATCGCCTATCAATCGTTCTCCTTCAGCAGTGAATGCAACATAGGAGGGAGTGATACGATTACCTTGATCATTTGCTATGATTTCAACTCTGCCATTTTTGAAAATTCCAACACTAAAAATATAATCAGGCCAGTTAAAAATGTTAAATTCTCAAATAGTTGAAATTTGTTTTTATTTTATTACAAATAAGGGATATTTTAAATGCAATGTAGAAAAATTAATATAAGAATCATAAAATAATAAAAAAATTCCAACATTCATTATATATTACTTTATATAAAAGTTGAAGAATAAAACAAAATTATAAAATTCCCTCAATGATAAGAGATCTTATATCTCTTAAAACATTTTATTTAATAACTTTAAAAAAACTTTAAACTATAATTATACAAAAAGTAAATTAATAACAATTACAAAACTTTGGCTTTTAAACTAGTTCAAAAAGTTTACTTCTACTACTCTCAAAAACAGTTCAAATACAGAAAAGATGATTTTTAGATTTTCATGGCAAAATAACTTCAATCTCGCAAATATTTTTTCGGTAATTTTAATACACTGAAATACAGAGTAATTTCAATTAGATCAGATGTTCTTCATTCCTGAATGCTATTTGTGCATTTTGTGCTATTTAAAATGTGTGCATATGTTTTCAATAAAAATATTTTTTTTAAATAATTATTTCACTAATCTCGTTGAAAAACTTTATTATTTTGGCTTCAATAATTGTTGGATACTTTATTATAAATTTATATATATATATATTTGTAAATATTTCTTTGAGTTTGCTTCAGGTAATTTTTCTAAACAGTATGATTAAGTACAGTTTACATCCTTTTTTCGTGTTTTTTTTTAAACACAGGGAAATAACACATGTGATACAAGAATGGATTGCTAAAGATTTGATTGAATAATGTTGAATGATCTGTTTTGGAAAATGACATAGGTTCCATAGAAAAGGTTTCGAATAATAATTTTATTATGGAATACTACAAGAAAGGAAGGAGAAAGAATTGTATTCAAAGATCTGACAGAAAGAATAGTTGGTTTTAAGAAAATCAAATATGATCCCCCCTCACTTTTAATGATAAAAAGCACAAGGATTTCAAAAGCCAAATGATTTTATTTCATTTGGGATTAATGTCTTGGAAAGAAGAGTAAAGTATAAACTCTGAGTAGAAAATAAAACTAGACATATGATTTTCTATTCTAAACTTTCCGAGTTCATATGACAAAAGATGAACAATAAGCGTAACATGAATGAGCAGAATTAAATATTTTTCAACAATCTTAAAGGTTTAATTTTTCTCAGCAAAACTGAAAGGTTTTTTTTAAGAAACTGCATAATATTTATTTTATGTTAAATTTTTCACTATTTCACTAAATTTAAAAATTCCTATTAAAAATATTGATATTTGTATTGTACATTATTGTTTGAAATTTGTTATAATGCTGTCTGCAAATAACTATCAATAATTTGGCGACCACTAAAAGGGATCACTAAAAAAAATACTTAATTTAGCCAAAGGACATCTAATTCTACATTTGAACCCAAAACTATTTGAATAGTTTTTAAACTCCCTTCCCTAATCTATTAAATTAATGTTAAAAAATAAAACATTTAATAGAAGTTTTTGGAACACTTCACAAGCTTTTATCAGCTAACAAGTTTGACGAGCTTTAAACTTAAAAATCTGAGATTCAAGCATTTTCTTCCCTTCCCCTTAAAAAATATTTAAGTAACACAAGTTCACTTGAACTATCCCTATTACGAGAAGATCCTTACAACCAAATTTGGAGTTCGCAATTCAAATGAAAACTTTTTTAGTTAAAAAACCCTTAACATATAAAAAAAGGAACTAATTTGATAACGGGGGTAATGGCGCCAAGTGCTGCTTGTTGCTGGAATGAAATCCAATATGGCGGCCTAGCGGTAATTTAATGATACACAATAATTTAAAAGAATTGTTTTGAAATACATTGAATTACAATACATTTGAATACAATGAATTTGAAATACATTGTATTTCAAATAAAGGATATAGGAAGAGATTGAGAATAACCTAGATCAATCAATAAATAATGAATAATATTATGTAACAAAAAGTAACATGTATTAATAATAGTATTATAAGCAGCATATAATAATCTTATAATATTATTTTATCGTAATTATATATAATATTCATATAGTACGATTTTATAACGGTTATTAGAAATAATGATCATATAATACAATTAAAAAGAATAATCGTCAAATTGAAAAAAAAAATAAAAATGCACAAGAGAACGCGTAATACATAACTATAAATAAACATATGAATAGCTATAAATAAACAGAAATAGTTATAAATAAATAAGATAATAATTATAAATAAATTCAATTATAATTAAATAATAATTATAAATTAATTCCCAAAGAAACAATTGTAAATAACATTATATGATTAGTACACATAGTAATAATTGCATTTTTTTTCACATTATGAATAAAATAATTACATAATGCATGTTAAAATTAATTTAGAATACCAATTACAAAGTAGTGAAAGCTTGCAATATGAAACTTGCACTGCAAGTTCCTTCAACGAATTTCATCGAACAAAGAACGTAAAAAAAACATTTTTAAAACGAAAATAAATTATTTATAGCGATAATTAAAAGCACAACACTTACTCTTTCAAGAAAAAAATGTTCTAGTACTCACTCATTTTAGAAATATCCATATTCGAAAATAGCCCAGAATTAAACAGAAGACGCAAACAATAGAAAAATTACATGGAAAATGGTTAAATTTTTTAAAGAAATCGTCTGAAATTAAAGGGTTACAGCAGGGAAAAACAAATAAAGATTATTTCTAATATAAGTTATCCCCATGGCAACCACATCGACAGACGATAAAAATATTAAGGTAACCATATTGTAATATTATCGCCCCCATCTTGGCGAACATAAAAAACAGTTTGGCGCTACTACCCCCGATATCAAATTAGCACCTAAAAAATATAGTTTTCCTTTCAAAGTAACCTTTGAGTTAAAAATTTTTTAGAAACTTATTTACCTAATTAATATACAACATGTTTGTGTAATTAATATCTAAAATAATAATCAGTCAAAAAAAATACTAAGTTTCTTTGAGTTGATGCATCTTTATAATACTTATGACAATTCAAAATATGATAAAACAATATTTATTAGTATTCCAATAATTTCATTTAATTGAAACAAATACTGTAAGAAAGACATTATAACCAAAATCAAACTTTAAAAATATCATTAAAATGTTTCTTTTAAACATTAAATATAAAACTAGTTTAATTTCAAAATATTAAAAATTAGGAGAATTTAGAAGCAAAAAATTTAAGAAACAAAATCAAATAAATGCTGTATTTATTTAATGTTTTAAAGATGAAATTTCATCTTTAAAACATGACTTTTTTTATGAAAAATTACTATGTTAATGGACAATGAAATTTTTTAAAAACACATAATTAACTTTATATCTTGCTTATCTCTCTCAACTATAATGGAATAAAAACAGAAAAAGAAATCCACGTCTAGTAAAGGTGTAAGAATTTGTATAACTTTTTTTATGTCATTTTGTCCAAGATAAAAAAAAAATAAAAATGAGCTTTACATTTAAAAAGCTAAAAATCTGAATTTTTCTGTATGAGAAACAAATTTGAAAACAAATATAATTCCATATTCAACAGAATTTGATCAAAAGAGTATAACATGAAAGAAAAAACAAACATTTTTAAAAATAAAAGATTACATATTTCAGGAAAAAGAAAAGCAATCACAGCTAAAATTAGGTTTCAGTATCAGCTAGAGATAGGTAATAAAGGAAAAAGACAAAAACTTTCCAGGGAATTAATGACCTACATGTATCATCCTGAAGAAGATACCTGAAACTTTACAGAACTTTTTTTTTTTATTAGCATTTACAATTTATGATTTAGAGGAAATTTAAGAAATAAATCAGAAATTTTCCTATTACAGACTAAATTTAGAATTCAATAGAATAGTTTTAGTAGAAACCAATGAATCAAACAGAAAGCCTTTCTGGCAATAGACTTTAAAATACATGTTTATTAAATAGTTGCTATTACCACATAAGGACTGCGGTCATAGTTGATACTTATGTTCTATAAATTTATATATTACTCAAACATATAACATACATAATTTGTTTTAAATTAAGATGCACTACTTTAAAATTATCTCCAAATAATTTCTTTCTAAAATCAGTAGATAAATGCTTAATTAAACTTTATTTACTCAAAAATATTCAAGAATAAACAGTATGAAAAGTTAAAAATGAATGCTTTAATTTATAATTAACTTACTATACACAAGTAGAATATGCATTAAACATAAATATATATATATCCATAGTACTCATACTTTAATCACTTCATTAAAAAACAATATTTGATCTAGATGCATATATATAGAAGCAAATCAAGATATAAATTGCATTATATAGCTTCTATAATAGCTAATATGCTTAAGAGTTCTAGGCAAATGAATAATTTGAACTATAAATAAAATATTTAATTTCACTTATAATGTTTAATACTGAACATAGAACTTTTGAAGTTATTTAGAAGTACTTTTTAAGAATAATATTTTGGGTGTTGAAAAATTAACTTACCAAGAATACGTAGTTCCCAAATCAATGCCAATAACTGTTCCAATGGATTCTTTTTTAGATTCCGCAAAACAATACGGGATAACTAATCCCCAGAGAAATACTGCACAAATATAGTGCATTTTCCTAATACATGGAACGAATATGAAAATGAAAAAAAGATCACATACATTTTTAATGAAACAAATGAATTTTTCTAACACAAAAATCAAATTTTATTTCATCTAACAAAAGCTATATTTAAATAAACATCTTTTAAAACCTGTAGAGCGTCAGTATAATTAATAATAAACAAAACAGAAATAAAATATTTGATTGTTTTATAAGAAATGAATATGCTAAAAGGGATGATCCTTACCACTTTAAAATTAAGTACACGAAAGCCAACAAACACAAGCAGCCAAATGGATTGCAATCTGAAGAACTGACACGTAAAAAGTGAAGGCAGTAAGTCAATGAACGGCTTAATATCGACAATCAAACCCAAGCGGTGTCAGGAAAATTCACAGATTTAGCGGTGTTTACGGACGCAGTTAAATTTTAGAAATCAAAACCGAAACATAAATAACCGTGTCCACCTTTCATTGGTTGAACATTTAATACAGACTATCAAGAATTATGAGATTTTAGTGAAAAAAAAGAAAAAAAAAATTTATATTGAAAAATTATGAGAAAGCTCTTTTATTTTTATTGCTAAACTATGCAATTTAAATTTTCAGTATTTGTTTTATATATTGGGCTCATAGGTAGCTGAAAGTTCAAAAGTTACTTGATGCTCTGCTCAACTCGGATCAAAAATTTCGCCTTTCGTGCGGTTGTTTATACATCTTCTTGAGTGGATGTGTTTATGTTCTCTGTGTGTGTCTGGTTCTAGTCTACTGTTAATATTAATTGTTATTATTGTTATATATCTTTATGTTTCGTCATTATAAGAGAATATCCTCTCTTAATTTCAAAATTAATTTTTGAAGGAAAGTGCTTTTAATCTAATAAAGAGCACTTATGCAAAATCAATGTAAACAATTTCTTTCGTTAAACTCAAAATTATGTGCCAATTCTAATTTCATATTATTATTGTTTACGTATTTGTGTGATGATATGATCATCAACCAGATAAGTTTTAAATTGATCCGGTGTTTTATATTCCTGAAAACTTATTACCGTATGGCCTTTGTGATCTAAGCCGTAAGTATTTGCTTTAGCTCATTCACTGTTCCTATTTGATTAAAATGTTTTGGTATGGATTGCACCTGGAGTTGTTGAAAATTATTTAAAGAAATCCTCGACTTAAACGTTTGAAATAAAAATAACTTTATTGCTAAAAATTAAGCTCTCAGTTTAAAAAAATTATTTAGCCTAGTTTGTTAATATTTTCCCAGATTGTTTTCTTTGTATTAATCACATTGATCACACTAATATTATGCTGATAAAAATCATTTGGCTATTGACTTTTTGATACAATTAATATTGTACAATAATTCAAATAAACCTTTCATCAGGGACATTTTAAGGCTTCTTGTGGCCCTGGGCCCCTACTCAAAAGTAGGCTCTGGCCCCCTACACAAATGTTGGTTCCCCCATGACAATTGAAAGTAGACAGTACATAGCATATGTTGTCAAATATTTGTACACACAATAACACAAAACAAATAAATGTGCATGACTTACAATCACACAAGCCGGCTTGACCGACTGCATGAGTAATGAAGGTGTATGGGGGTAGACCTAGGTCTATATACGTGGATGACGATCATCACATGCAGCCAGTTGTCATATCATCTGAAATTCCTAGTTTTTTGGAGAATACAAACGGAAATAACATTTGACCATTGAAATTATTCAAATAATGATTTTATTAAGGTTGAGTCAAGAACGAGATGAGGCCCCTATTGCAGCCTGGGCCTAGTTGGCTCATGCCTTAAGACGTCCCTGCTTTCATTTGTATTTATTATTTAGAAAAAATAAACCTGTATTCCTTATACAATAAAATCGTACTGGTTAAGTATAGTAACTGTATTGTGTATGTGTTAATAACTGTATGTGTTATTAACTGTATGTGTTATGTATGTATAAAAAACCGACTTCTCCTTCACCGGAAAACAAATTCAGAAAGGTTACCAGATTTGGCGCGTTTATCAATTTGGCGAGAAAACACTTGGCGTTAGAAGCGCCCGATTCGACAAATCAACCTTTTGCTCTATTAGAGTATCTATAAAGTTTGTATAGTATTCAAAACAAATTCATCTATGAAATGAAAAATGGTTACATATATTTAAAGTTTTCTTGTCTTATTAAAAAAAAACAAGTTATATATATATGTATATAAAAAAAATTAAGTCAATTCCTACTTAGATCATCAAAGAAAAATTTTATTTCAGCTACTTTTTTATTAAATAGTTACAATTAATATAAACATGCATATACATATGACAGAATCACAACATTAAGTGGTAATTAAATTTTATTAATTATCATTAAAGTATCGTATTGTCATCCAAAACAATCGTGTATATAAAATTTCAGTTCAACTGAATGCTTTAAAACGTGAGGAAAAAAATCTTTTAAAGTTTTGACCCCCAAGTCGCTAAAAATGAAATCAACATTGCTGTATCTGTAATTCTTTAAATAATTAGTATCAGTCAATTAATTATAATTAAATTATTGTATTTCTGCCCAAAACAATAGTATATGGAAAATTTCAGCTCAAATGAGCACTTTAAAATGTGAGAAAAAACCTTTTCAAGTTTTGACAGAAGTCGCCAAAATGGTCGCCAAAAATGATGCTAAAATGACTGTATTTGTAATTCTTTGAATAATTAGTTTTAATTAATTTTTATTAATTATAATTAAATTACTGTATTATCATCCAAAATAATCATGTATATAAAATTTCAGTACAATTGAGCACTTTAAAATGTATTTTATTAACAATTGAAAATTCCACAAAGATAAATAAATAAATATATAGAGATTGTGAGCTAATAGTAGGAATTGAAAAAAAGGTATGAAAACAATTATTAGTTATCTTGAATTAATTGGTAAAATATTATTACTGGAGTTTATTAAATTAAAACAATATTACTGATAATAGAGTATCTGTAAAAACTGAATTGAAATAAACTATTAAATATGGGTGGGGGATTTGGGTTACTTTTAAAGTAAGTCTTCTTGCTATTTAAAGGGCTATAAAAGACAACAGAGCCAACCTTTCATAAGTGAAAGAATGAAATGTATCAAAACTAAGATATGGCCAAATTAGACATACAGCTTATACTTTGCTTTTAACAAAAACTGTGTTGGTATAAATGTAGTGAATTTTTAAATTAATTCCTTTGTCAGAAATTAAAAATATTAAAGGAATTAATATTGTTATCAGTATGCTGCACACCAAAGGACTAAATCACTCTAAATAGGCATTGGACAGAAAGTAGTTTTTTACTCAAGTTGGCCTGCTACCTCTAAAAAAACATGTTGTAAAGAATAAGAAACAAGACAATCTTGATGAAACAGCTGAGGAAAGAATTATAACCATTTTAAAATAATATTTAAAAAGTCAAATAGCAAGAGATGCATTTGCATATTTTTATGTAAAACTGCTCTCAAAAATAAGAGTACCAGGATAAAAAAAATGAGAAATTTCTAAATGCCAAGAAGAAATTTAAAAAACAAGGGATGCAGTAAAAAATTACTTGAGGCTGAAAGAAGAGTTAAGCATCAAGGGGGAGGAAGTGACAAATTATTGAGGTATTTGAAAATATTATGAAATAGTTTATTAAAAGTAAAAGAGAGTGAAATTCATGAGTTCCTACCATTAAAAAATAATTCTGCCTGACAATTTTACTATCACAGTTATGCCTGTTTGCAACATTCAATCCACCATAAAAAATTTGGCCATCCAATTTTTTATATTTTTTTTAAAAACAATTTTCAATCACATTTCATAATGGTTGAAATTAGAGAAATTTTAACTAAGTTTGAAAAATGAAATCCAAATACCTAAAAAACAATTGATCAAAAGGAAAGGAGGGATTTAAATAACATTTTAGTCCATAATTATTAATTATAAAACTTTCATACTTTAAAAAAAAGATCCTGATGCTCATTAATAATTTCCTAGATATCCATGATTTCATGGATAAAAGAAATCATCACTAAAGTAAGATCACAAAAATAAAATATGCAAATACTGCTACAGAAGCATCCAATATTGGAATGGGTAAATTTTTTTGTAAAATCCAAATTATGATTGCTTGTGAAATTAATAGGTTGCTACAAAAAAAATGGCAATCATATACGTGAACACTATCGCAAACACAAATGATACAAATCAAGATGTTGTCATCCAACTTGGCAAAAATTTAAAACAACTTGATGGGTACCATACCAATATCAAATTAGTATCATATTGAAGTACATTAAAAAATTATGGGATACGCAATCTGTAAAAACAAGATATTGTTTTAGCGATATAATATTTATGTAGATTTTTACTACTTTCAACATATATTATAGTTTTCATATTCATTTTCTGGAGCCATGGCAGATAATCGACCAGAAACATTTCCTGAAGCTATGCGTAAATTAAAGAAAAGACCTCATCCTCCTGTATTCAATGCTCTAAATTCTGGTGAAGATAAAAGCAACGACTTTCTATGGTATTTAATTTTGAAATTTTTTATTTATTTATTGAAATATTTCTGCTTTCTTAATATTAGGTTGAGGAAAAAGAAAACCATTATTTTTGCATGAAAATCAAGACTTATTTAACATGCTTCCAATTGTTCGATTTGGGTCAAATATGCACCATTTTGTTATATAATTTGTTGCCATTTCAAAGGTAGCTTCATAAAGCCACTCTCACAGAAGTTTTGGCCCTTATTAGCTAAAACATCTAGTAATCGATTTTCACAATCTTCTCTTGATCCCAATTTCTTATCACTCAGGAAGTTTTGCAATGTGAGAAAAAGGTGGTTATCACTTGGTGCATTAAAACTTCCCAACCAAGCTCCCAGAGGTTTGGCGAGTCACTACAGAAGTGTGTGGCCTGGCATTGTCCTGATGGAACACAACACCTCTTCTGTTGGCCATTTCTGGTCAATCGCTAGCTTCAAACAGTCCAGTTGTTGACAGTTGAGATCTGAATTTAGTGTTTGGCCATGTGGAAGCAACTCCTAATAAATGATTCCTTTCTAGTCCCACCAAATACACAGTAGAATCTTCTTGGCCGTTAGTCCTGGTTTGGCCACCATTTGAGCTGCTTCATTGCACTTTGACCACGATCGTTTTCACACAATATTGTAGTATGTGACCCATTTCTCATTCCCAGTCACCATCCGTTTAAGAAATGGATCGATTTCATTCTGTTTGGCCAAGGCTTCGCAGATGGAAATTCGATCCATCATGTTTTTTCGGTGTTAATTGGTGTGGCACCCAAACATGGAGCTTCTTTTTGAATCCAACTTTACACAAATGGCTTAAAACTTTTAGCTCCTGGGCGATGCTATGACTACTAACATGCTGGTCAACTTCGATTATTCCTGTGATTTTATCAACATTTTTGATGACGGGCCTGCCTGTGCGAAGTGCATCTTTAACATCATAAATACCTGAATGGAATCGACAAAACCTAAATTGCACATAATTAGCTGTTACAGTATCGACACCATAAACACCATTCACAATTTTAGCCACCTTGCTTGCATTTTCTCTTTGTTGACTTCCATTTTTAACACCCTGTAACTCTCAACTGAATGGACCAAACAAAAAAAAAGCAAAATAACTTTTTTAGTGTGAAATGTCATCTTGACAAGGAGCATAAATTTAAAATTGTTTGATCCATACTTCACAAGATATCGACACTACAGCCATCTACCGAAAAAATAATGGATTTCTTTTTTCCTAACCTAATATTAAAAAGAAAGGACAAAAAAGTGAATTTTTTTTTCTGATGAATATTTTAAAATATTTATGTTGGTGAATGATTACCGTAAAATCTGGCGTATAACGTGCACTTTGAACACAAAAAATAAGATCGAAAATTAACGGTGCGCGTTATACGCCGGGTATAAAAACGACAGCTTTAAAAATAACAAAAAAGATGGGCATAAAAAAATTTACTTCTAGATGTATTGAAACACTGTTTATTTAAAAGAAATAATTTGCCTTATGAACAAGAACAGTTGTAGTTCTAGAAGAATACTATTTTTTCAAAAGTTTGGGATAGTACCTCGAATAAATTACTTCAAAACATAAAAACAATGTATACTAATATTTCAGATTTCTTCGTTAAAAAGGGGGTGCGCGTTATACGGCGAATATACCTAAAAATTAAAAAATTTAGCTTAAAAGTATAGGTGCGCATTATACACCGGTGCACGTTATACGCTGGATTTTACGGTAATTAAAAAAGGTATTGTAAAATTTAAAAAAATATATTATTACTATTTAAGTTTGAATAGGAATGAATTCATCAGTAAAATTGTTATTAAATTGTTTAGTCCTTAAGTATTCTAGAATTTCATGCTGTATAATTTCTTTTGTAGAATGTCAATATATTAACCTAAAAAAGGGATTGTTTATATTTTATTCAAATTGTAAAAAGAGGTGTGAATCTAGCATATATTCAAGACAAATTTATGTTTGGGATGATTTTAAATGAGAAAAATTAAGATTTCAAAGTTCTTGAATAGAATCTTTTATGTGAATCATAAAAAAATTGTAGGTTTTATTGAAATAAATTTTGTTTGTTGGGATTTTTTTAATTCTTTACCTAAAACAGAGTTTTAAAAGTTTAAGTATGTGATATTGGTTAAATTGGAGTAAAATTGTGTTAAGGGAGGAGAGGTAAATATCTAAAATAGGTTGCCTAATTATTGTTAGTAGTCATTTAAAATTAGCAGTACATCAAAACCAAACAACATTTGACACAATGTAAAATACAAATTTTAATATTCTTAAATGAAAATTATATGTCAAAAAATCAAAAAAGACCTTTCTTAGAATTTTAATTCTGAAACCTTTGTGAGCATCAAGAAAAATGCAAAACAGCTGATTAGATTGCTGGCTTTGTTTTTTTCCACATGGATTACCCAAAATAAGAATCCAATTGATTCTTGCATTTTCTTGTTCCAACAATAACTATGTGTTTCTTGATGGACTTAAAGGAATGTGTCCTGTATGATACTTCTCTCTGAGTCATCAAAGGAAATGAAATAATGGTTACATTATTTCCTCATTTTCAACATCTTTAAAATCTGCATTATACTTCACTTGCTTTCTTCGAAAGTACTTTTTTTTATTAGCAGACCATCTATATAATATGGTGCTCAATTTGTTGACCACTCTTGCAGCATTCCCAAATAAGTATGTTACTTAAACTCTTTTTCTTTCTCAAACCAGAGTAATATGTGCAAGAAATACTCATATGAAATTGAAATAAAAATAGGAATTCCATTTTTGTTATTTAACTAACACAAACAATCAAATAACAAATTTAAATTCAGCAAGCACAAAGAACAGTGCAATGTAGTTTTTAAATATATCTCTTGCTTTAAAGTTTTGAATTCTATGCAAAATTATTCTGTACTTCAGTTATAGCTGTGGTAGCTGAGTGATCATAGTTAAGAAGTGGTATTCAGGTTTGTCAAGCTGTAGGTTTCAGTTTTGGTGCCACTGAAGATTTGTTATTTCAAAGGACTAAAGCATGTTAAATTTGACAAGGTGCAAAATCCTCATGTTGGCATGGTGTGGAAGTTTGGAGAGTGTAATACCAGCTTAGTTGTGCTCATCATTTGACCATTGTCCAAAATTATAAAAGTTCCTCATTCCAGCCAAAATATTATACAGTTTATTTGAAGAAAAAAATAGCTACTAAATTTCTTTGGTCTTAATTAGTGCAACCAATGATTACGTGTGTTAAATCCTATTGTTGTTGTTATTTAACCTGCCTGATTGACAGTAACATCAGATTAAGACCCACAAAATTCATTATGGCAGGGAGCTAGTTATGTGCCTGTGGTTAGCTGTAGCTTTGAGTGTATGCAGGTGATAGTACAATTTGGCTTGGTCCCACTCCAGTTTTGAGGTAGAACATCCTGGTGTGTGGTCAGGAAACTCCCACCTCTCTTCCCCTTCCACTAACCTCACGAAAGAACTTCCGGCTTGATGAAAATTTAAAGGACCCCCATGCGAAGGTACTTTACATTTACAAACACCCATGCCTTCTCCGGAATTTGAACCCAGGCCCTATGACTCAGCAGTCAGCGTCACTAATCATTATACCAGATGGGTGGTGATCCTGAAAATCCTGATTTCTACGTTTACCAGAAAAATATCAATGAACAATGTGATTATCGGCCAGTAATATATTCCAATAAAAATTTTGGTTTGTATAAATTTGAATGGTTGACAGGGTTTACATGTTTATCAGCTTGAGTTTCCTAAGACAGCTGGTAGCAATACTTATTGTACATTTGGTGTTTTTGTCCAAAACCCAGTTTTTCAACATTTAGAAGCCTATTTATTAATATTAATGTAAATAGTTAAATATTCCTAAATGTGCTTCAAAATATAAAGTATCAGGAAGACTATTGATTGGACTATGACTGTCTTTGTGCCCAGTTGCTCCATTTTAATTTGACTGTCTCACCTTTATGTGTTTTGTGTGATTCTGCACAAGTCATGGGCGCTGCTCATTTAAACGTGTGCTCTACACTTAAGAATTTGGATTGTATTGTAAAAAAGTATTGGGGAGTTTGTTGCCTAATAACCTGATGCTCAATGCCCAGGCATTTGATAAATAAAAATAAACTCATGCCTGATCAAATGCTATTTTTTATTATAGGTTTCTATGGGGAAAAACTTGCTATACCTGTGATAATGTTAAATCAATAGTGTTTTTTGTATCTTAATTTTTGTACTCTAAAGTTGTCAATTATTCAACAACAAGCAACATTTGTTTTCACAAAGGTACATATGTATTAAAGGTATTTTTGTATGCTTACATATGTACACTTTTTTAAAAAAATGTATGCATTAAAAAAAAACTGTATCCATTTCAGCCTTTTCTTTATCGTAACCATGTTCGACATATCAAATTCATTATGAATTGATTGTATTCATCTCGAAAACAGCAATTTTTCAAAAATTTGTTGCTCAGTGTATTAGTTAAAAAACAAATTTAGAAACAATTCTTTGAAATGCACATTTATTTTAGTATAAAAAATTAACTCTTGGATAAGTATTTGATTCTGCAAGACATGAACTTTCTTTAATATTTTTCTAAATTCAAAGGTTTTTTATTTTTAGTAACTGTATGTCCAGAAATTTTGTTAGTTTTTCTAAAATTTTTGTATGGTCCAGTAACTAATCCTTGACACATATTTTGAAAACTCTGCTTTAGATAAAAATATTTTTAAAAATTAATATCTAGTAAAACTATACATATGTACACAATATGTACTTTTGACAAGAATTTTTTTCCTAAGCAATTTTATTTTTAAAAAACTTACATTAACTATTTTTTTCTTTTTTACAATACTAGATTTATCATTAATTCGATTG
Organism: Trichonephila inaurata madagascariensis; assembly: GCA_019973955.1. Classification (NCBI taxonomy): domain Eukaryota; kingdom Metazoa; phylum Arthropoda; class Arachnida; order Araneae; family Nephilidae; genus Trichonephila; species Trichonephila inaurata. Next base: position 170,919 of record BMAV01004220.1, read on the forward strand.
TTATTTAATTCTGTTATATTTAATAATATTGTTTCTAAATTCTTTTATTTTAGCCCTATATGTTTTGAAATGATCTCAGAGGCTCATATGACAAAATGTGGACATACATTTTGGTAAGTCTGTAGAATTTATTGAAATTGTACCATTTTTAGTAACATATTGTCAAAAAATACCTTAAGGTTAAGATGCTATTTTTGAACATTAAGATTTCTATTATTACTGTAAGATTTATTATTTTATTAAAGTTTATTATTACGTATGTAATCTTCTCTGGCAGAGATAATAAGGGAGGGAGGGGAGATGTGATGAAAGTTTTTTTTTCTTCTTTTCCATCCAAAGTTAGAATTGTTTCTGAACGTTAATGCTCTTGATTATCAAAACAGTTACTAATGTCCCAACCAGTAATGTAAACTTTTTAGTATTATAAAAATGTCAATATACAAAATTTTTTACACAGGGCTATAAATAATTATTGTTATTAATTATCTGCTTTCTATTTTCTAGTTTTGACTGCATATCTACTAGTTTAGAATATAGCAAAAGATGTCCAAAATGTAATATTGTCCTTGATGGTATTTCTGATATTTACCCAAATTTTTTGTGTAAGTGTTCTTACTTTTATTTTACTTTCTTGTTATGCAATTTGAAAAATTTTAACATTTATTGTGTTTTAATGCCCAAATTCTTGTCGGATACTATTTTTAATCATTCATCTTGGATTCAGTGGTTTATACAGGGGGATCACCTCCCCATAGATCAACAATTTTTTATTTTTACCTTAAAGAATACCCCTCGGCATTTTTATCTACATATTTATAGAATATAACCCCTTCCCCAGAGTAGAGAGGTCTCTGTATGCTGTTTCTTCAATTTATTTTGCTTGAATTGATACAAATCATAGTAAGTAAAGTAGTTTTTACATATTTTAAATTGGATGCCATACAAGAATTTAAATTTTTAGCATAAGAAAATGCTTTTAGTGAGATAATTCAAATTTGAGTAATGTGAAAAAATCACAACATAGAAAAAAATGCTGTTTCTTTTTCCATTCAATTGAATATTTTTCATTAAGTAAATATTTATAGCAACAAGGAAAGAATTTTGTGATTAATGATTAATTAATTATATGACTAATTAAGTGAACTCTGTTTTAAAAAAATATAACTATTGTTTTTTAAAATTATTACTGTTAAAATGCTTTATTTCTATTAAGCACTAGCATGTAAAATTTTTTATTGTTAAACTTTTTTATTATTTAATTCAAGAAGAAAATAATCTCATTATAAGAAAACTTAATAAATGGATAACTTCATTTATTAAACAGACAAATTATCTTTAAATTTAATAATATTTACATTTTAAGGGATATAACATAAATTTGGTTTTGTAGAATTATTAAGAAAAATTGTTTTCATTGGTTGTATGGTTTTTAAAAGTTATTTTGACTTATATGAATCAGAACCTGTATTTTAATTAACCTGCTTTGGGAGTGCTACTATGACATTTTTTAATGAGGTATGATTTGCTGATAAAAAAATGGTTAATTATGTTTGCACAATTAAGGCTATGATACAAAAATCGTAATATATTAACTGATTCTTTCAAAATTAGCATTGTTTTATTACTTTAAAGTATTAAGTGTTTTTAAAAAATTATAGTAGCAATATATATGAATAAAATGGATTGTTGATGCATGAACTGGTCTGTTAGGAAGAAACTGATCATTGTGTTAAGGGGGAAGGGGAGAAGTATGGATAATTTGTTAAGTGTGTACAATAAAAAAAAGAGGAGAGTTCTTAATAACCCTTGATTCTTTAGAAAAGCATCATTGTTACTGATTGCTCAAAAGTAAATTAATATGGTTAAATAACCATCTAAAGAGGTTTTTTTTTTTAACTGTTCTGCATATCTTTTTCTTTTAGAGTAACTAACTGAATTCTCGTCATGAATTGTGTTAAGTTTAGAGTTTGGTAGAAGTTTTTGTGTTTGGAAAGATCCATAATAAGTGTGTTTTAAGCATTTAATGATATAAAACCTTTTAATCATTATTTTTTAAAACTCTTCATATCAATTGATAAAGAATGATTTTCCAATTCTACTATATATATTAAAGAGAAAATATCATTGTAATTCATTTACATAAATGTCATTAGACAAAAATAATTATAAGTACAGATTGATATGATGTATACAGAAAGAAAAGAGATAGAATAATTATAAATGTAAGTTATCAAGTAGATGCATTTAAAGTGAATTATAATGTACAGATATTTAGGCATTTGTATTCTTAGTGTCTTGAAACTGATTAGTCTAAATTTCCTTGAAATTATTAATAAAAGTTCTTTAAATCTATCTTATGTTCTAATTGGCTGGTCTGTTTTTCTATATAAATCTACTAAATCCCTACACATATGGAACTTGCAATTGAGATTGTTTCTAATAAATAAAGAAAGGTAAAGTAATTCAAAGTAGTTTTTTTTAGTACTAAGTTATGGTTTTCTCCAGAAAATGAGAATCTCAAGTGTGTGTGTGGGGGGGGGGGGGCAAGATTTTCTACTACTCTAAATCAATTGGAGCATTTCATTTTCCAGTATAACGTAAATATGAAAAATTAGTTTTCTTAAACACAGTAGCATAGTTTTTTTTTTTTTTGAATAAGTAAAACAACTTTCTTTCAAAGCATACAATGTTTAATCTCTGTGTATGTGTATTATAAAATCATTTAACTTAAAACAAAAAGAATTATATTGTAAAAAATTGCTAAAATCTTTATTATTTATTAAAATTATTTTTTTTAGAAACATAAACAATAAGATAAATTTATTGCTGAATATATGTAATTGAAATGTAAAAAAAGCAATAAGAATGTCATAAGTAATGATTGATAATGCCTTTTATTGGATGTTGGATAATGCATTTTAATGTTCATGTTATAAACTGTAGAATTCCACTTAGATTTTCATTTTCTGCTAGATGAATTTTTACAGCATTGTTATATTTTTTCTTTCTTTCTAAAGCAGTTTTTATTCTAAAAAATATTGCCTTGTGTGAAGCATTAAATCAGTTTTATTACTTGGATGCTGATCAGAACACTCAATAATGTAAACACTATTTTATTATTTTATCAATTGTCTATCAAGTGAAAAAAAAATTGATCCTACCTATTACTAAATCAGCTGTTAAGTAGGATTGTCTAAAATATGTTACAATGATAATGGGTAAAAGACATTAGAAATTTATGAAAAAATTCACTGAGTTTTCATTTATTTATATAAATTTGACTTAAAATCTTATAATTATAAAGCTCGTGTAAAATTATTTATTATTTTTTCTTTGAAATATTTAAAAAATAGAGCAATATATTCATTTTTTTTTATTTACCAATTTAAAGAAGTAAACCTGTATACGAGAAAAGCTCTAACTTTTTTTTATATATAGTTCTTGAAATCTATTGATTAAATTCAAAAGAAATTTAAAATTAGGTTATTAAAGTCCTTTTTCCCTAATTTTGAGGGGATAAAGATAGCAATCTACTAATGCTAAAATTTGTCTTTAAATTTAATTAAAAAATTCAAACTCAGTGGCACATCAGCCCATGAGGGCCAGGGCCTACTGTGTCCATTCCAGTATACGTGACCATTGGGCACTAAGGTGCTTGAGCAGATGTCCCGATCAGGTGGTCAGTCTGAAGTGAGACCCCTAGTGTTTAAGTCCTCAAGCAAGCTTGGTAATCATTTATTGATCCATTTAAATTTAATTAAACTGATTATTAATATGATTAGAACATTATAGTTTACCTCAAGAGAAGTAAACTGTAATGTTATAATCATAGAAAAATATCAATAATATAATGTTATAATCATAGAGGCATAAAAAATATCGATTTTATCTAGCTGTATAGAAACTTAGGTATCCTGAGTATCTGATTTTTTTATATAATTAGTTGTTTTTATTGTTCCTTCAGATCAATATGAAGGCAACTCTGAAATCTTTTAGATACGTGCAGATGAGATGTTAAAAAAAATAAATAATAATTAATGGTTTAATTTGAAAATGCAAAGTATTTTAACACAGCAGACAACTTTTTAATGTCTTACTTCAAGTTGTTTAGCATAGAATAAATTTTAGACAGAAGAGAAAATGGAGTTGACGTGAGAACATTATCGTGCTATGATTTTAAAGTGGGATTAAATCAAGATGAATGCATTCAATGGCTGCAATTAGCATTGGGTAATGAATCTCCATATTGTACTACTGTATTCAGATGGTTTAAAGAATTTTGTAGTGGTCGCAATTCTCTTCTAGATGAAGTACACACAGGAAGGCCACAGTCGGCAGTAATCACAGATAATGTGTCAACCATACGAAAAATGTCTATGGATGATAATACTTAGAAAGAACTTAACATTGGATCTGCAGCCATACATAAAATTATTCATGAAGAATTATATATGAAAAAAGTAGTTTGTTGTTGGGTTCCCCATAATCTAACTGAGCACCAAAAAGGGGAGCATGTCAGAATCAGTAAAGAAACCCTTAAATTGCTAAATGATGGTGGCCACCACATCATTTCTTAAATTGTAACGAGTGATGAAATGTGCATACTGTTTTTTGATGTTCCGACATGTCCAGAAAGCAAAGTATGGGTCTTTGAAGATGATCCTATGCCAACAATGGTGAAAAGCCAACGAGCAATGAAAAAAGTAATGTATGTTGTTTGCTTCAAAGCCATCAAGTTGGAAGGACAGTAACAGCAAACTGATATACCACTAAATGTCTTCCAGAAATTCTCCAAGAAATTAATTAGGGAACTAATGCTTCACCATGACAATGCATCTTCCTATACAACTGGATTAACAGTTTAGTTTCTTAAACAAATACAAATTAAAGTCATAAAACATCCAACTTATTCTTTGGATCTAGCTATGTGTGACTTTTGGTTACTTTTTAATCTAAAAAAGAACTTACGTGGACGTCGTTTTCATTCTGAAGATGAGATTGATGTGGCTATAAATGTATTTTTTTCCCCATTAATTCCTAGAAATGAATGGTTTGAGACATCAAATCTGTAGAAAATTTGCTTACAAAAGTACATTGATGCTGGAGGAGACTACTTTGAACACTCCTAAAATTTTGTTAGTATAACTTAAAAAATCTAGGAGTGTCTCAAAAATTTCAGAGTGACCCTCATACACATCAAAGTATTTGTATCATCAATAGAAATGAGTATTGTTAATTGATGACAAACAAATGCTTTTGCATGGAAGTCTCAATTTCATGCTAGGAAATTAAATACTATATAACCATATGATTGAATATTGATTTTAATAACAAGTATATGTCAAATATTGAACGAAAAGGAAATCAAATATTTAAAAAAAGGTCTGTGTTAGGATTTTGTCATGATTCTAAATTTAGTACTGTTATACGAGCTGTGTTAAAATGTGTGCTAATTATTTTTTAATACGAAGCTTATTTTTATGTAACAAAAAATTTGTTGCTCTCTTTGATTTTCATATTTTAATTTGAATGTGTATGTAATAAATTATCTTTTAATATTCTTATGTTAAGAATTGTTATTTTATTCCTAGTATCTTTTTTTATGTATATATTTTCAGTAAAATTATTATTTATGTTTAATACATTTGTTTTATTAGTTTTTTATGACTAGTCAGAAAATTTTAATTTTGTTTTGGATTTATTTCTTTTTTTAAAGTAAACGAGCTTATTGCAAAGCACAAGAACAGAATTCCAGAAGACAAAAAAAGGAAATACTCATCTTCAGTAAGTCTTAAATCACTGAGTTTATACTGATTAAAATCATATCTTGTGATAGCTAGGAATAGATTTTAAGTTTCCTCTCTAAAATTGAAGACAGAAGTTAACTCTGTATTTATTACCTAATATAGTGATGGAATAAATTGCTCATGAGTTGAATTATGAAACATACAAATCAATAAATATGAATGTATATTATAATTGTAATCATAAGTAATTTATCTTAAGAATTTTAAATATTTATTTAGTGTGTAATTGTGGAAAAAGGTAGCATTTCAAGTAAAAATGGGAAATCTTTAAATCTTAATTATTTTATTATTTTTGTGTTTCCTTTTGTCTATGTTTTGTGTGTGTGTGCTATTAACATTAAGAACTCGTGTCTTTAAAAATTAAAGTTGAGATTCAGAAAAAGAGAAAATGACATGTCAAATTTGAAAATCTATTAAAGATATAGTAACTTGAAGAATCGATTTAGAAATTATCTTTTTTTGTTAACAAACTTAATTAAATTTTTTGTACCTTTTGAAACATCTGTTTTTAACATTAAAATTTTTTTTTTCTGATTGTTTCAAATGTATAATGAGTAAATAAACACTTCCTTCAATTTTTAAATTATATAGTGTTTTTCATAATGATCAACTTAAACATTTATATTTTTCAGAGTATAATTATATTTTTTAGTTCATTATAAAAACAGATACAAACTGAAAGTACATAATACAAGTTCAATTAATTATTTGTTACTGAACTTATATATATATATATTGTACACTATCCTCACATATAAGTAGTTTTGATGTAGAAATTAGTTTTTTAAATTTCATGAAAGGTATGAAATTTGAATATACACATTTCACATTGCTGAATTCATAGTAGTTCCGTAAAAAGGCTATTTTATATTTATTTATATAATATTTCATATTGAAACTAAATAATCAATGTATATTGCAGTAAAAAATATTATTCTCTATGAAACTTTTTTAAAAAAACCTTTTATAAAGTTACTCTTCGCCTTACTTGCAGGTACATGCTTATGTTCTGTTTGTAAGATTCAGACATTTGTTAAAAAAATAGCTTTATTTTTTTACTTTTATGATACTTCATAAAATAAAAATCTTTAAAGAAATTCTTTTATTATTTTTTGTAATTGAAAAAAACATATATTACTATTGTGTTACAAGATTCCTTAATGCATTGTTATTCCTTCTGTTTTAGCTACAGAGTTCAAGTAATTTAAATGAACTACAATATTTTCTTTACCGTGAAAATGGCAATCTAACCATTGAAGAAATAAATGCCATGTTAGAAATATTAGGGCAGAAGAAGCAGCAATTAGAACATGTAAGTTGAGATTCACTAAATCTTTGTTAAAATGTTGATTATAAATTAATTTTAATTTTTGGGGCATCAATTTTTATGCTCTGTCTCATCCCCAGATTTCTTTGGTTTAATAACTGTAGTTTTAAAAGGAAAGATTAATCAAGCTCTTTTACTTTTCCTTGAAGTAATTAATATTTTATTTTACTAGTATAAGTTTGAAATATTATGCCTATGAAATTTAAAAATATGTTTATACTTAATCAGTTTTGGAACAAAGAAAATTAATATAATCAACATCAATTTTTTTTGTTTTTTAAAATATGTACTTTATATAATTTTAAAATTGGTTAATAACATAGTCTAAATAAAATATATAATTATAAATTACGTCTATAAAAATTCAGCTGAATACTTCAAGTACTGTTTAATTAACACTGTGATTAAGTTTGTAACTATCTTAGTTCTTGATGTTTAAGTGTAATCACAAAAACTTGATTCCATGAAAGTCTACACTCACAAAATAGGGGGAAGAGATTCTAAATAAAACTGTGTATTTATAGTCTACATATGGTGTGGAAGTTTAGAGAGTGGGATACCAATTTGGATGTGTTTGTCTCTTGATCATATTTAATTTATTACTTTAACTCATAGATATCTTTTTTTTTATGTTGAAGGATTGTAGGGAAACGCAGATCATTCTACTGAAAGATTTTCTAGCAACAGTGAAGGCTAAAAAAGAGGAAGTAGGTATTTTTAATACTTTAAAAATATTTATACAGTGGAGTTCCATTATAGTTAATGTGTTTCATGTGTATTTTTTGCATTTTCAGGAAATGAGAATAATTCAGCAGCAAATGAAAGTAATTGAAAAGGATCTCTCTGCTGTAGAGGTATGTCTTTTAAATATATGTTTCAGCATTTATGTATCAAATGAATTCTCTATTAATATTTCAGTACATTTATTTTATTCCACGTGATACTGTAGTCAATATGGAATACCCTGGAAAATTCTGATTTACATTTTTTTTTATTTCTATTGTAATCATTGAAATTCACAATGCTTAGATTCGTAAAAGAATATTTGAATAAAAAATAGTTTTTGCTTTTATAAAGAATGTTTGAAATAATTTTCATTTTTAGTAAAATATTTGATATTATGATACTTTCAGAGTTAAAAATTAGAATCAAAATTCACTAAAAGAGTTAAAAAAGCATTTTTAAAGTCTTATGGAAACTTAAGAATAAAAATTATATTTGTTATGTTATTTGTATTAATGAATATCATCAAGAATATATTTTTTAGAGGTAGTTAATAATAAATAAAAATGTTAAATATTGATATATTTGTTAATAAATTTTGAATATAAGCACTCCATCACTTATATTTTTAGAAATATATTGCTGTTTAATTTGAATAATGCCTGGCCTACTATATCATTGAACTTATATGTATTTCTAATTCAGATTCACATTGATTTCAATTAATAAATGTCAAGAATAAAACAGTTTTTTATTAATTTTTTGTGTTAAATTTATGAAATTATGCTGTCTATGTAAAAAAAGAAAAAAAAAAGATTAAATCTGTTTAATTTATTTTTTATCAGCCCATTGTTTGGGGGTATTCTAATTATAGTTTGTATGCTTTAATAGTTTTTTTTTAAGCCATAGGTCTATAGTACTTAGTATGAGATATATTTTGAAATAACTGTAAAATTTATTATGTCAATTTTATTTTCCCTGCCTTTATCATTTTTTATTATGTACCTTCATTATTAAAAGGTCATATATATGCTTTTAAATGTATGCAATAACAGTGCAAATAAGTTTCATCTTTATATTTTTTTAACAGAAATGTATTCAAGACTGATTAAATTAAAAATTTGGCCTATTTTAAAAACTTTCTTAATAGTTCATAAAAATTATGTTAAGAATTATATCTGAATTTCATTTAATGCATTGAGTTCTGCTTTTAGAATATTTCTATGTTAGGATTTCGAAAGACTCAGTAATTAATAAATTTATCTGATTCCCTGTTTTTCATTTCTCTACAAATAGCTCTATATGTGAAATTTGCATCTACAAAAGCAGACTTAACTTGAATAATAATAATAAAAAAAAAAAATACAGATAATAATAAACATATAAATACTCAAATTTTAAACAATGTTAAATTATTGAAAAATATATGTGGGTTTAGAGTAATTATTTGGAATTTTGATGAATAATTGCTTTTACATCTTTAGCATAATTTTTTTATAGTAGAAGTGCCATCCAGCACTTGGCCAATTGGCATAATGTGAGGGATCGCACAGGTGCAGACATCCTCAAAATACTAAAAAAACTTTCCCTTTCTCGTCAGATCCACTTCCAGTGGATCCCATCTCATGTCAACATTACTGGGAACGAAATTGCGGACAGCTTAGCCAGGGCTGGTGCTGGCGAAACTACAACACCTGCCGCTCCTCTTACTTATTTGGAACTATTTTCAAAGTTTAAAGCAAAGAATAAGGCCATTTGGATGATCCCACCGATGCACCCATGTTATCAGAGCAAATACCCTGGTGACTCCTTGGTTCGGGGCAGCAGTAGAGGAGATCAAACAGCGCTTACTCGTTTCCTTAGTGGTCATCTGATGTCGTTGACTTTTGTCGATGGCATTAAACGTTTCGAAATTTGCCCTAAGTGTTCTTCTGCTCAGGCCTTCCCTGGCCACATTTTATCTTGTTTGGGGCTTACCAGGCAGAACTTTGTTCAAGATCCCTTATTGGTTTTGGACTTTCTCAGGGTGAATGGACTCATGGACCTGATCTAGCTCTGCTGATCTCGGGGATGAGAAACAACAACAACATTTTTAGCTATTGGAATAAAAAATAATATTTTTTTGCCAAGAATACTTGAGACAAACTATTTCTTTTTAAAACTAATATTACTATCATATTTATTATATTGTAAATATTTGTATTTTTTTATTAGGGTATGCTGAATGCACACACAAGATTGCATCCTGTAAGTATATTATTTAAAATATTTTTTTTTTAAAGATTGAATTAATAGGATGTCTTTGTTCCGTTTAATCTGTTATGCCAGTGTTTTCCCACTTTTTTTTTCATCACGCCCCACCTAGGTTTTTTAAAAATTTCAATGCCTTCTGTGTTACATATACATATTTTTTAATATTCAAACTTATTGAATTAAACACAATGAATTTTTACTGATTACTTATCAATGCACTAGATTTAGGTTTTAAGGAGAAATCACTAGGAAAATTAAGAAAAATACATTAAATAAATTTTCAAAACATAGAGATCTGAAATTCAAGTATAAAATAAATTTATTGAATGATTTTAAGGTAAAGTGTGAAATCATTTTTAGGTAAGTTTATTAACTTTAGTGAAACCTTTATATTTAATGCTTAGGTTTCAGTTTTGCCATTTTGTGGTAACCAGGAAATTTCTTTTATTCAGTAACAAATCATTTATAGTATTCAATTAAATATGAATGCAAAAATGGTAGCAATAATCTTTTTCCAAATTTGGTTTAATTTGTGTATATAATTTCTATTTCATCACCAAGTCATGCGATCACTTCTTACATTAAATAAAGTTTTAACTGACTCATCTTTCATTCCTAAATGTTCTTGACATTACACTGAAACATCAGACAAATCCACTAATATTAGTTGCATCATCCAGTTTGGGAAATCAATTATTTTTAAATCAAAAAAACTTCCTTTCAAATTAATGAATAGAATTTTAAGATGATTGACGGTAACAAGTACAGTAGTTGTCAGTCATTTTAAATTTTTAGAACCAATGAAACTTTTCAAACCAAATATATTCATTTTTGCAGTGAGGAGAGCTTTACTTTTTTCTTTAAATTGTTTATTTAATTTTTCAAAGATATTGGTTGAATGATTCACAAAGAGTTCCATGAATCATTTCAAGCAATTCTACATCAGAGGAAGTCTTGCATGGTCTTCATTTTGTTCTTTATGAAATAGTTTAAAGAGGCACATTTGGCATCACTTTTAATAGCATTGATTTGTTAAGTGTGTAATGGGTGGGAGCAGTAGAATACACAGTTATTTGGCCAGAATTTTGATTTCCAAGTTAGAACTGTAGTTGATATTACTCCAAACTTTGAAGTGTATCTTTATAGAAAGTACAACATTTTGATCAAATGCTTATTTCTCCGTTTGAGACTCTGATAATTCTCCTTTTAATACAAATTAAATCATAATAGTCAACTAATATTAAACTCTAAATAAGCTCATTTTTAAATTATTTCCTTGTAAGACATTTGACCCACATGGGGAAACACCAATGTTTATGCTTTATTTTTGTAAGTGTATATTATTAAAGAGAACTAGTGGCAACAGAAATACATAATTTTTTCATCATTAAAATTTTCATGCAAAACTTCTAAGATTTAGTGTAAGAATTTTAATCAATTTATATTATTAACTATTAATTCATTTTGCTACTGTTGCAAATTATTTCATTTTTATGTGTAATCTTTTATATAAAATGATTGACACAAACATAAAAGTACTTCAAATAAATGTAAAAAAAAGTTGCAAAAGCTAAATTCTTCAGTAAAATTGCGAAGAAATAATTATTTTTTGACTAAAATATAAATATTGAAATTGCAATGATAGCTTATACTGTTTTTCAAAGTGCAAGTTTTATTGTTTTAATATAATTTCTTCAGAGCTTAATCATCAATTTTATAAAAATATTCTATTTCTGAATAATTTTCTCCTTATATGAAATGAAATATTTGAGTATAGAGATAGATTATTTACATTTTATTTTTTTTTCTATGACTTGTTTATAAACGTATGTATCAAATGTAAACTATAAATTGCTTTTATAGAAACCTATACCCAATCATCAGAACAATATTCATACAAAGTGTGAACCTTCTACTTCCGAAAATACTAATACTTCTACTTCCAAAAATTCTAATCAATCACAAGTTGGCTTTAATGGTAGTAGATTTGTAAGTATAAGTATTGTATGTTTCTGATACATGGTATTTGCTTTCATATTTATTTTTATTTATGATTCATGCATTTACTGAATGTTACTGTAATTAGTGAGAATCTAAACTTAATTAGTTAATTTGTGTGAGTAGTATGTTTTGTTTTAGGTAGCTCATTTTAATATATGCAGTTGAAACAAAATTTGTCAATGGGTTGGTTAGTTGTATTACTGAAAAAAATGTTATCACTAATCATAAGGAAGGATTTTTAAACAAATATTTTATTTTCATCGTGTACCTATTATTTATTCTTGCACAAATAAAAACTAATCCTGGAGTTAATCAGTTATTTTTGGGTGCATTTTCTTACACTTTCTTTAATTGTGTTTATTTACACTATATTCTTTTGTTTCAGATTTCTGTATTTTGCATGAATTAAATTTCTAATAGGTTTCTAAGAAATTTTGCTTTTAAAATTAATTTTTTTTTAAACTTTCAATGAATTAAAGGAAAACTTATGTTAACAAATAAATATTTTTAATTTATCAATTGATTAGTTTTAATTGAATATTGTATGTGAAAAGAGTTTAAAACTTTTAGGAGTATCAATGCACAAAAAGTGCAATTATAATACTATAATTGGACTACTCTCACTCAAAAAATTTAAGAAAATATTCGTAAATATAAAATTTTATAAGTCAGTTCACATTTAAAGTAAAGATTATATTTATAATGTTTGTTGAAGTAATATGATCATTGAGGTAAACTAATTTGAGAAAGGTGAAGTTACTTTTTAAAAATGGCTATGGCACTTTTTTTTTTTTTTTTTGCTATGATTCTTGTAGCATATTTTTCAGCTATTTTTTTAATTTTTCACAATCTATTTTTCATATAGCATTTTTTATTATGTTTATCTGCAATACTTATTATTGTTTATAAAATACTGAGTTAAATGGTATTTTTTAAGAATAATTATTTCTTTAATTCAAAGATTGATTTTTTTTTCTTTGCATTCTTGTGTGTGTGTATATTTCTTTTATATAATAAAATTTCTGATTGGCTTTAGAGAAATGCCATTTAAGGCTTTTACTTATCTTTATAGGAATTAATTAATGAATGGGAATGAAATTTGTATTGTTTTAAAGAAGGGTGCATTTTTCTTGACAAGATGGTATAGTTTTGTGGGACAGGAAAACTTAATGAACATAGGGTTGCAGGTTTGAGTGAATCTCTTTAAATTTTATGGTGGTTAAAAATCTCTACATATTATGTATTGAGGGTGTAACGTCGTGAGTAGGTAACAAATGAAAGATCGTCAAAGCTTAGTTTTAAAATAAAAGAATTATTTATTCGCTTCATAGGTTACTATATATGAAGTAATAAAGTCCAAGTTATATGCCAAGCCGGTGCAGTCAGTCTATCTCACGGGAGTTCAATCCTTTTTCCCGAAAGGCACTCGCTCAACGCCACCGTGTTCCTCGTCTCACCTCTCGTTCCTCTCTAATCCCTTTCTTTACAGCGCTCCTCTCAAGTTTTCTCCATCCAGGGCTCTCCTCAAGTTTTTCCATCCAAGGCTCTCCTCCCTGTCTCCTAAAAAAAATCCTTTTAAACACCAGGGGCACCAACACACCCCTCGTCTCTTTTCATTGGCAGGCCACAAAAGTCTGCCCTCGTCCCCGGGCCACATTCATGTACTATTTGTGCGGCGAACACAAATACATTCCTGGTTTGTCTGGAAACTAAGGGCGCCATAATTCTTATCTAACTTCTAAACACCCTTGTCCATCACACCACCTGTGTTTTATAATCCCATTCTCTCGACACCGGCCGAGGCGACAGGATTCTTTCATACAGGCTTCGCCTATTGTCAATGGGGTTGGCGGCTCTCTTTGGCCATTATGACTTCCAGACTGGGTGTCGGCATTTGCCCAAAGTCAGACAATAAACAATGACCCCATGGCCACGTGCGCTTGTCACCTAACATCTGTTCGGAGCTATAAAACTTAGCATGAATGGAAGGGTGGGGTTCACTCCAATCGAAGACGTTACAAGGGGGATATCAGAACTATTTACTATCTGAGACAGTCTGTAATTTTTCTAATCTTCAATGTTTTACTGATTTATTTTATGGGGACATCAATAACTAATTGTAGTAAAAAAGTTGTGGGAGATATGCACTAATGTAGCACAATTTTTTCCCCATGTGTTACATTTAAAGAAATAGTGAAGATAATATTTATAAACTTTCACTTAAATACAAAACTAGATACTCTTCCTTATCATGTGCTTATTTTTTATCTTCATATGCTGAATTAGTGAAATGTTCTTTATTTCCTATTGGTATCAGCATCATTAACTTTTGAATAATATTGCTTGAACTTAAGTATTAATGTTCCAGTACAGCTATCAATTTAATTAATCTAGCTATTAAATTACTTTCATGGTACAATCAATAATATATACTTTCAAAAAATAAATTTCAGTTGAAGTTAAATATTTTACATATTCATTTATAACTAGATTAGTGTCAATCTTCAATTAATATATTGCTATAATCTTTGTTTTATAATTAATCTTGTATTTCAGGTTAGTAAATTAGTAATTGCTCCAACATTAGCCACACGTAGAAAAAGAATAAATGAACATTTTGATGATTTAAAACAGAGCTATCTAAATTATCGATCAAAGGACATCCTTTTTCCTGATAAAGGTCAGTGTTTTATTTGATTTTTAGAATGCCTGATGTATAGTATTTGAATGTTAAAGCATATTTTTTGTAGTATTTAATTAAATAATGTCTGTAAGTGTTTGTAAATATTCTGCTTATATGTAAAAGCCTATTGTATTTTTTCCTCTTGTATTCTGCTATTTATTTTGTTTCTGAATTTATCTCTGAGGTTACATTCGTATTTCTTATTCATTTTATTTGTTTTCTTTTGCATAAATAGGTTTTTTCAAAAAAAAGATTGCCCATATTGCTTTAAAAAAAAGTTGTTAACTTGAAATTACTTTTAAACTTTTTAAGTAACATGATTGGTTTATTTATTAGTTGTTACATTTTTGAACAGATCAAATAACATGCAGTGGTCTAGATTCCTTTGATGAAGATCTGGGTAAATTTGTTCGTTTTAATTCTGTGCGACCATTAGCAACATTAAATTATTCTGCTGATAACTTTGTTGGCTCTACTATAGTATCCAGGTATGTATAATTAAATAAAAAGTTTTTTTTCTTTTCTTGAGCGTGTTTTATTGTTTGAATAACCTAATATAGGTCAATATTTCTCTTGAAAAATAACCTGCTTCTTTTATATAGGTTAATGCTTGTAATTAAAAATATTGGGGTTTTTTTTAGGTAAAATCAAATAATTTTTCCTCCCTTGTTTTTTTTTTTTTTTTTTTTTTTTTTGTACGTGACTTACCTACATATGTATGATCTGTATGTTCTTTATATAAGAGACTATCTTGCATCATTACCCAATTTTTCAAAATACTGTGAAGTGGTATAGAAAATTATTTTTCAGTTTTTACTCATGGTATTACTAAATTCAAACATACTGTTCTTAAGACACACACAAAAAGTCAAACAAATCTTGCTCAGCAAATGATTCAAAGATAAATGGAAACTGAGTCCACAAAAATACAAACTCCAATACAAGCTGTCAATTCTTTCTGATTAACTGGGTGTTATTTTCCAAATTTATACATAGATGCTAGTTACAAAAAGTTGATAAGACAGTGTAGGATGCAAAAAAAGTTCCTCAAAAGAGAAAAGGGAGAAGCCCCTTAATTATTCTGAATGCAAATCTAGCAGTGTAGAGCTTTTTCAAATTATGTTTTAAAATGTAACGTAACTTCAAACATGTAAACTTCAAAATTTTTACATATTTTTTCACATTTATGTTATATTTTCACGTATTAAATTTTCTAATATTTTATCTACATTTTCAATGCTTGTCTGCAAATTTATAAAATGCTCATTTATATATGCTGTAGGAAAAAAAATGGCTTGGTCAATTTTTAATTTGCTTTAAAACTCATTAACCCTTTATCTACCGATGGTACTCATAAGTACCACTCACTTTAAAATTACATAGAATAACCATTTTTATGAATACTTTGATGATACTTAGCAGGAATATTCTTTTAAATCCACTCTTCCAAGATATATGGCAACACAGGTTCTATGATGAGTATTTTAGCGGGGAGGGCAAATAGTTTTCTAGCAGAAGTTGCTTCAGATTTCAAAGATTATCATTTTTGTTCCGAAAAAATAGTTAATGTCAAAAGGTGTCTTATTTTTTCGTATGTTAATGAAGACCTTAGAAAAGGATTTTACTATTTATTTTTAAGTGAACAGTGTATATAATTAATTTTACAGTTGAATATCTTTAATTAATTAATTAGCTCTAACGGATTAAATTTCCCAAAATTGAGTATTTTGTTTATGTATATCCCTTAATTTTCAATGTAGTGATTAAAAAAAAATAATATTGCATGAAAAAAACTGCAGTAAATCATAATGCGGCAGGGGCGGCTCTAGGGCCGGACAAACCGGACCCCTGCCCGGGGCGGCAATTTTTAAGGATGGAATTTAGATGAAATTTGAAATATATATATAATTTTTTTTGTTTCTAAAACTTGATATATTTTCATTTAACATATCTTATTTTTTTATTTTGTACTGTCTGTATATTTAATGACAGTTTTCTTTTATGTTGAAACTTGAAGGGTTCAAGGCAGGAGTATATGTTAAAGCATGAATTTTAATATTTTTACACATCTTTCACAAGAAACTTTTTTCCCATCTCGGAGTGAGGTCACAATGGACATTCTTTTCACCCTTACGATGTCCGGTTTTAGCTATCCAAAAGGAGAAAATGGTAATAAGAGGTTTTGATAGATATAGAGAGCCACAGGAGATGTTTTATTTTAGTCTTGAGTGTAGTTACTGTTAGTTAAACGCTTGTGATTAGTAGACTATTTTTCGAAGAAACTGGCTGGCTTTAATAGACGATTCCTTCCCTTTCATTTCACTTGTTTGGGAAAATAACAAGTAATTATGTCCTCAATTTCGAATTATTTTAAGTCATAAAAAATTCATTTATTTTATTATTCATTCATTCATATTATTTTAATATATATATACACCTCTCTCTGTATATATAGAGAGAGGGGCGGCATTTTACATTTCTGTTCAGGGTGGCAAAATTGCTAGAACCGGCCCTGAATGCGGTAGATAAAGGGTTAACTAGCACAAGGTTTGGATGTTAATAGGATTTTATGAAATAGAACAATTTGTTATATTTATGTAATTTGTTAGGACATATGTGGTTTTACTAGAATTTTTTTTAAAAATTTTGAAGTATCTTTTTTTCTGGCAGTGTGTAAATATATATACATTATTATATATAATGTGTACATATATACAAACATTACTAAACTGAACTCAGTGGTGGAACAGCCCATGAAAGCCAAGGCCTACTGTGTCCATCTCATACATGATCTAAGGTGCTGAGGTGCAAGAGCATATGTTCTGGTCAGTCTGACGCGAAATCCCCCCAGTGTTTAGTTCCCTAGAAAGCCTGGTACTCCTTTATCGACCCACTGAAGGAATGAAAGGCTGAGTCGACCTTTCCCAGCTCAGGATTTGAACCCCAGACCTGTGGTGTGGAAGTGCAAAATGCTACCACTCAGCCACTGGGCTTATAAACACACTATTTTTTATTAAAATGAGACCATTTTATTTTGCAGTTTTTTTAACATTACAAATAAATAATATAACAAACATTACGGTGTATTTAAATATTATCAAGAATAATAAATTGTAAATTTCAGTGTACTTAATTGTAATGATTTTACATAAGTTTTTAAATGTAATTGACTGGAGAAATTATGGGTCTCATACATGCATGTACTTTGATGAGAGTTCTGAATTCTCCTTTTGTTGTATTTCCTTAAATCCTTTTTTCCGTGGGTCAGTTAAGCGATCATATCCTTAATAATTTTATCTTAATTCAGTAATTAGTGCAAGTCCATCCTTTTAGTAATTTTGCTTTATTGGACGACACACATAGAAGATATTTACACAGCAAAGAACATTACATTACTCTCTTTACAAGCCAAACAAAGTATATATACTCTTAATTAATTTGCAGTGCCATCTATATTTTACATTTAATCTACAACACCTTTCACATGTCCTGAATAGATTATATACAAGGAATGTTTTTATCTATTTTGCATATAATATATTTTTTTTATTTGTAATATGAATGTGTTTGTTGTTGGTTTAAAAAAAATTTTATGTTAAAATATAAATTTTTAAATGTATTTTTCAGTATAGAATTTGATAAAGATAATGAATATTTTGCTATTGCTGGGGTAACTAAAAAAATTAAGGTAAGTCAACTAATTGTAAGATAATTAATGTAAATCACTAATTTGTAGAAATTCTGAAAAGCATGACTAATTATTACCAATTTTAATATATGTAAGGTAACAAAAACTATATTTCTGTTTTATGTTACTGTTAATAATATAATTGGAATAAAACAAGTTACACACATATGTTAGTACTACTAAATTGATACTAATATATTGATACTAAATTTTCTTTAGTAACTTTCATTTGTAGATTCATTTGTTATCTATAGATATGAAATGTAAGATATCTGTCTTTTCTAATAATCGTTTCTATTTAATTTTGATATCTGTATAAGGTATGTGACTGATTTTTAGTTTTGGACTCTGTTTCATAATCTATAACTGTTTAAACAGTGATTGTTTTTTGTACAAAATTAAAAGTTATTATTATTGTGCATTTAGAAGTTATTAATATATTTTCTTAAAAATATTAATATCCCTTATGTTGCTTCTTCATGCAGTGTTAATAATTAATCTATACTAAAAATATTAAATTTTATTTAAACTATCATATACAATAATTTGTTATCTAAGAATTTTAAATTATTTCTTTTCTTTTGTATTTGTTGTTTTGCTTAAAAAGAAAAATAAAAATAATTTTAGCCTGTAGGCATTATAACTTAGAATTATTTATAATTACTACTGTTGAACAGAAATTTTTCTGTGCATAGTTCTTAATTTCTGAGTCTTATGAACTTAAATTGAAATATATATGTAAACATATTTCTAAACACATTGTTATAGTTTTTTTTAATGTACTTGTCTTTTATATAACTTGTTTTTAGAATTAACAGTTTGTTGTCATTGTTTTATTTCATTTTATTACTTATGAGGGATAATATTTGCATGTAGGTTTTTGAATATGCTGCTGTAATTCGTGACACTATTGACATGCATTATCCATCCAATGAAATGGTTTGCAATTCTAAAATTAGGTGAGTTGCATTATTTTTAATGTCATGAACTAATGATAAGTATTTAAATAAATTGTACATATTCAAAATAAAGTAAGATATTTTAAAATTTTGAATCTGTTACTATTTTGTAATTTATACATAAGATAATATGGTTGCTCATATTCTACATAAAAGTCTTAAAAATATTAAACAAAATAATAAGACTTAGAAATAAATAGTTGGCATAATTTTGAGAAATTCCTATTATGAATTTAATTTAGTAGTAACATTTTTTTTATTATTGTTATTTTAGCTTTAATCATCCGCAGTATTGCCAAATTAAACTAAGTTTTTAAAAATAAATAAGAATATGCATTCTTTGTTTTCTACAGTTCAGGAATTAATAAGGTTATACTATAAAAGTATTGAACTTATGAGTATTTAATTTAGTTTACAGATTTATTTATTTCCTATTTAAAAAGTTAAGCTTTCTTCAATGTGGGGGGCAGAGAAACTGGAAGCTTTTTCTATACTGCTTTAAATTTCAAAATTCTAATCTACCCAATAATAGGAAAAGTGCTAGCTGGGAATATACTCAGCTATTTTATGTGGAATTTTTTTCAACTTTCACGTTGCTGTTTTATTAAACTGAATTGTATCTTTCAAAAATGGAAAAATTTAGAATCTTTAACAGAATCGTGTTTTTGGTTTTTGTTAAAAAATGCATTATTTTTTTAAATAATCTTTCATTGTCTGAATTCAGTCTAATTGTTAATCAAATTTTAGCAATGATTTTTTTTAAAAATATTTTGTGCCATACTGCTGTCTGATTGGTTGAAAGGGAACCTCCTTACCTGTTCATAGGGATCTCTTATTTGCTTTTATTCCGCTTCAAAAATTCTTTCTTTCTTTTTTTTTAAAGACATAATTTAATACTTGATAAATAATTTAAATTACTGAAAGCTTCATTGTATTGTGCAATTTTTCTACTGAAATATTTACTGGATGATTGGGATTTAAATGACAATGAAATTGGCCTCGGGGAGAGCTGTAAGAATTTTTAACTGTAAATAATAATCAGTTTATTGTATGTAGAAAACTTACAGTGTCTTTATCTTTTATTCCTTTAAATAGAAAATTATGCAAAATATGTGTCTGAGTATTCTATATATTTATTTACAGTTGTATTAGTTGGAGTTCTTTTCATAAAAACATGCTTGCAAGCAGTGATTATGAAGGTACTGTGACCCTGTGGGATGCCTTCACAAATCAAAAAATAAAAACTTATCAAGTAAGGATGGCATTTTAAAATACTAAGAAGCACATAATTATTTTTAGAATGTGAGTGTATGTGCCTGCATGTGTGTGATTACTACTTAAAAAAACTTGATTATTTTACTTTTTCAACTTAAGATTTTACCTGTTAAAATATATGCAATTTAATTTAATAGTATTTTAAGAAAAATATTTATTTCCGTAATAGGAATTTATATAATCTATTTATATTCATAAAAAAATATATTTGATTATTTTTCATTAAAAAAATATCTGCATTTCACAAAATAAGTTTGTTTTTTGCCTTGAATCAAGTAGATTAACCCATATAAATTTTGTATGAGAATGTTACTATGTTCAGTTGGTCCTTAAAATATTGTTTGATGCTTTAATTCATTTCTGATACTATGTGATGGTTTTATTGTTTTGATTCTAATTTTTCTGGCTTCTTTTACAAATTTACATAAATTAAAATTTCAAATTATAAGGTGATATATATCCCTCCAATTTTATTTATGTAATAAGTTAATTATAAATATTTCACTTAATTATCCTTTTTTTTTTCTAAAATGAAAATTTATTACTTAGGAACATGAAAAAAGATGTTGGAGTGTAGATTTTAATCGAGTTGATACTCAGTTAATAGCATCTGGATCAGATGACTCAAAAGGTATATTAATTTTCTTCTCCTTTTCTTTTAAAAGAGAAAGCCCTGTTATGTTCTTCTCATAGTACTATATCAGACCAATTAAATAATACATGTTTACCAACTTTAATGTCTTTATTGAAAATGTTCGATCTTTATCTTATGTATAGTTCATTTTTATGTATTTTTTCCCTCTGTTTTACATCATTTATGAAAATAGCTTAGAAAAATTAAAATTCTTACAGATCTGAGGAAAAAGGTCAAGTAAAAATCATTGTTTTATACAAATTTAAACAAATATGATGCAGCAGAAAAACACTTTTAACTGTTTCTATCAAAATAATTGTAACAAAATATTTTCTCTAATTTTTTTTTTTTAAATATTTTTTTTTTTTACACGCAAGCAAAATAGCAGGAAGAAATGACAAAATCAACTACAATTTTGAAGCATTAACTAGTTTATTTTTTGTCAGTTTTAATTGCCAAGCTGTGAACCTGCTTTAATAAATCAGGCATGTACTAAAAAAAAATTATACTTTTTGTGAAAATGGTAAGATGATACAAATAATTAATATTGATTGAAGAAGGTAAGATCCTGGTTCAATTAATATTTCTGAAGAATGTGGCTAAAATGCATATGATAGCAAATCTATGACAGTGCAAAGGAAAACCTTTTAAAAAGTGATAATGCAAAGTAGGGATTCCTTGTCAAACAAGAGCCATTGTTAGTCAAGCAACATGTGCAAAAAACTTTCTTCACAAATTGTGACTGATTTGAACCATCCGTGCACCAGCTGAACTGTGTGTTATATTCTATCAAAACATTTACATCTAAAAGTTAGTAAAGTGTACCAATCACTTCTTATTAAGAGATAGCAAATGGAGTGCCTCAAGTTCTCAAAGAAAAATGTGTTGCTTTGAAGAATCAGTGCTGCAATGTTGTTCTTCAGATTTAAAAAGTTTAATCTTGATGGACCAGACAGATTTAGACATTATTGTCATAATATCTAATGTGAATCATCCAGGTTTTTTAAATGACAATATGGTGGATAATCTCTGATGGTTTGCTGCTAGTGGAACTATACCAGTTGCTTATTTGAAAGTAAAAACTGCTCCAGAAGATTACCAAGACATTCTTTCAAGAAATTTACTGCCAAAGGCACCTATGATAATGTTCAGAAATTATATATTCTAGCAAGATAATGCTTCCATAATTCAAGCTCTACAAACTTCTGTCTTTTAGCTAATAATGTTCAACTTCTTGAGTGGACATAAAGAAGCTCTAACCTGAACTGAATAGAAAATTTATGGGGCATTTTTTGTTGAATAAACTTAATGGAAATGGTAAAGCTTACACTACCCAAGATGATCTTAAAGGGAGCATTAAAAATGGTGGGGGGGGGGCCCATTCCGAAGGATGCATTGAAAGAACTTTAATCTCAAGAATGATTAAATTAATTGATAAGAAGGCAAAGTTTTTAGTTTAATAGCAGTTTTGCAAATACACTGATCATCAAAATTAAAGGATAACTGCAGAAATAAAACAACTGCTACTTAATAAAAGATTATTAATAGAAATTTGCACAAAAGAATTAGTAAACTTAAATTACAATGTTTAACAGTTGATTCACAAAATATTTGGAAAATTTATGGAAATTTGAAAAGGAGAGAAAAATTAAAACATCTCTGAAGTATGGTCACCTCGATAGATATGCATACCTCACATCCTGATTTCATAGACTTTACCAAAATGTGGATCAAATTGTGGGGAATTGCACACATCACTCTAAAAATATTTTTATCAGCCCTGAAGATTCCAGGTAGGAATTTGGTGCACTTCACTCATGCTCAATTGAGTTCAAGCTGAGCGAGTAGGGTGGCTAATCCATCTGAGGAATATTTCTGTTTGTTAGCATTCTGACTCCACATGTGCTAGATGGAGCTGAGCTTTGTCATCCATTAACAATACCCTGAGCCAACAGCACTCCTAAACAGCTTAACTTGCAGTTCAAGCACTTTTTCCACATATATCCAAGTAGTTTCAGAACTTTCTTGAAAATATGCAGTCATTTGTCATGATTTCTCACCAAACCATTAAATTGATGGTTATTGAAGGATATTTCATGGATTAGGAAAGGTCCTGCCTCCTAATAAAAACACATATAGAATCAGTGTCCAGATTGTATCTGGACTCATCAGTAAACAGTACTCAGACTCAGTCTTCTCACCACGGTTAAAGGTGATGACTGTTCTCTGGCAGCTGCAGTGAGTGGGATGCAAACCAATGGATTTTTCAAATATTGACTTAGTGCAGCAGTAGAACAGCTAATTCAAGTTCCTGTTGCTTCCTGAAAATCTAAAACCAAATCTCTTTTAGTCGCTTTGGGGTTTCTTTAAGCCAGCATTGATGGAAAATGGTCTTTGGATTCAGTTGTTGTTCTTGGTTGCCCTTGGCCATGCTGTCTACCAACTGATCCAGTGGATGTAAACTCTTTGAAGGATATTCAAATCTTGGGGTACCTCCATTACTAAATTCCGAAAAAAGTTCATTATATGTGGAAAATTTGTTAAGTAGGGATTTATCTTTCAATATACTTTAAAAACCAAATAAAACAAATTTTAAATTCATACACATTATACATTATTTTAAAAATTAATTACTCACTAATTAATTATTTTACCCATCAAAAAGAAATTTGCAAGGGGAAAAAACATTGTGCAGGAAAACACTGTAGTTTGAACTTCAAAAAAAGTAGTCTTATGTTAAAATTAATGACGTTTTCTAATTTCAAGCCTACAAGTAATTTTAAACATACATTTTTTATAACCAGTAATTTTAAGCCTATATTGGTAAATGTGTGCTAAAATTTAATCACTGGTTAAGTCTCTATGAATTTTGTTTGAAAGAATGTTTTTCTCATAATATAGGCCTTGCATCTTTGCAATGCACTAAAACCCCATCCAGGCATATTTTCTTCATACTGTTATCCATATCAAATTATCCTTGATGATTCAGTTATTTCTCCATACACGAATGTCCAGAAATGTATTAAAAAGAGGAAGAAAAAGAAAATTGAATCACAAAAGAAAAATTCGTTACATGGAAAAAGCACTTCGCTATTTGGAGGTTGTTTTACAAAGAACTTTATAAAATGTATTGGGTTCCAGGAAAAAGCTTGCAAAATAGAGGTTTGACTGTACTTGCTATTTTTGACATTCACTGAAATGATGCCTTTGAGGCATAACTAATGAATACTGATAGTTCTCAGAAGTCATATTCACTTTAAGTAACACAACAGAGAGACTGTAATTCCAATATGCATCCATAGTACACTATACTGTCAATCACTAAAAAAATTTGCATATTTCCTATTTGATAAACATAAGTAATTGATACATTGTTTGCAGCATTGACAGTGAACATATTTTTTCTCATTAACCTTTAATTTTGATGACCAGTGTAAAATCTCATGCAACCTTAATATTTTTTCTGGCTTTCTACATGTATAAAGAGCAAAAATAATTTAAGTTTTGAATTGATATAATTTTATAATACCTATGTGAAAAGTTATTGAATAAAAATATATCACCAAATGAAAATTTCAAAGATTGTAAATCAAAAAGGGCGAGGATATAGAGAATACATAAGATAGGCTTTCTTCATTTTATGTACCTGAAAATAACATGAACTCTACATTTAATAAGTAAAATAAAAAGTTTAATGTCATTCACCAGAAAAAAAGGAATCTTTTTATGGGTTTTCTTCTACTCACATTGGAACTATGTCTGTGTCTAAATTCTAAAAGCTTTTTTCTTACATTTTAAAGCACTCAATGAAGCTGAAATTTTCTATACATGATTGTTTTGGATGACAATATGATAATTTAATTACAATTAATACAAATAATTGGCTAAAGCTAATTATTTAAAGAATTAAATTTTACTCATTCCAATTGTTTACAATGTGAAACAGTTAATTATTGAAATCAGCAAATTGAACTTTCCCCTCAAAAAATTTTTAAAAGTTAAGATATACTATGTTAAAACTTTGCAGTTTTGTACTAATATTTGTTGAAAAAATTTAATTTTTGTGAGTTAACATTTGCTTTCACTCTTAAAATTTAAGGTATTAAAAATTATGCTCTGCAAAGTGTGAAGTTTGAAAGAAAACCCATGTTTAAAAAAACTTATTTACTGCCAGTGTTTTTTTGGGTTTTTTTTACAAAATCATTTCCCATCCAAACTCTATGAAAGAAGAGAAATCTAAATATATTTATAATTATTCAATGCATAAAATGTTGTAAAAGCCCTAATATTTTATGTAAATAGATGCTATATGAATTTATATGTTTTATTATAATATATTTTTGGTATTTTTGTGTACTTTTGTTTTAAATGCATAATAGATGGAATGTGTGCGATACAATATTTTAGAGAGAAAAAGGTAATAAAACAATGGAGTTATTACAGATAATTATTAATATATCACTTCTTTTGAGTTTGCATCAATTAAGGTAAAAAAAAATCTTGATTTTCTTTCCCCTTTAGTAAAACTGTGGACTACGAATATGGAACACTCATTTGCTACTTTAGAAGCCAAAGCTAATGTTTGTTGTGTGAAATTTAATCCAGAAAGTAGAAATTACTTGGCTTTTGGCTCAGCAGGTATGTAATTTGTTAGATTAAATTATTTATATTAAATTCATATGTAGATATATTTTGAATGTATTATTCAAACATCTTGAAAATAATTATCTTAGTATAATATACAAATGTGGAGAGCTGGGAAGTATTTTTACTATGAAATGAATACACATTTTCCATTTATAAAAGTAATTCTGCAGAATTTTTTATTTATTTTGAAAATTTGTGTTATTTTCTTTCTTTGTTTGCCCCCACCCCTACTTTTTTTCTTTTCAAATACCATGCCCACATATAGCTTCAGTTATAATTTATTATATATTAGCCATATGTGATATATATATGAGGTTTGATTTATTATATATATATTTTACCTGCTTAAATTGTATTATGATATAAATAAAAGGAAAAATATTAAGAATATTTAGTCAACAAAGGTATATAAGGAGTAATTGTTATATAGTTTTTGATGTAACTGAGGAATACAGTATATCTATGTACTAACTAGTCATGGCAAAAGTTCTGATACAAAAATTTGAGATTATCTGCTGTGACTCAGAAGCATTAGATTATTTTAAATTTTCTCGTTAGAGATTGACTGCAATATTTTCAGATAATTGTGTTTTACACATGTTTTTCTGAATTGGAGCTTTAACACTTTTAATGGAAAGGTGCAGCAGATATTTCTTTGTATCAAAGAAAGCAGAGCCAATGGCAGATTTTTAACGCTGTTAGACTTCAAAAGGTTATTCATTTATCAAATAATTAAGAAATTTTCTGAGACTAACAGTGCTTCAGAACTTCCTAAAAGTGGTCATCTGCTCTTGATGAGAACAACGGCTCTTGTCGAAAAAAGATTCTTGTTGAACAGATAAATATGTCAAAAAGAACAATGTTTCACATAGTAAACAACTACCATAGGCTTAGAGGTTATTAAATTATAACTGGTCATTTTATTACAAATAATTTATGCACCAAAGATACCTTAAAGTAAAATCACTTTTGCAGCAGCATATTTATAAAAGCCACAGAAAATTCTGCTTGCTGATGAGAAATTTTTTGACAATTAAGAAATTTTCTACTCCCAGAATGACCGTGTATCTGTTAGGATTAGCCAAGAAGCTAAAGAGAAGAAAAAATGCACTTACAGAGAGATAATCTTGCTTTTGTTATGGTTTGGTGGGGTGTTAGCTATGAAGGCATCCTGGATATTCATTTTTGCCAGAAAGGAGTGAAAACCACAACAAAAGTTTATCAGTACCACTGGTATAGCCCTGAATGGGCTGTGTATCTAAGATTCCCTGGTGACCCTCTTTTGGACCTCTTAATATACGATCTTTTGCTCAGACATGTTGGGGCCCTTGTATCATTGATATGACGGTAGCTGCGCCCCTGGTCAGTACACTATCATAGAACCAATGGTAAAATTCCTGAATGTAAGCCTGTTCAGT
The DNA here is from genome assembly GCA_019973955.1 of Trichonephila inaurata madagascariensis. Taxonomy (NCBI): domain Eukaryota; kingdom Metazoa; phylum Arthropoda; class Arachnida; order Araneae; family Nephilidae; genus Trichonephila; species Trichonephila inaurata. The sequence continues at coordinate 198,334 of BMAV01004220.1, forward strand.
GGAAAGAATTGGATTTTTTAACGAGGCTCGGCATCTATCATGAGGTGAAGGCAACCCGAAAGAAAATGTGCTGGAATTTGTTGAATATGAAGATTGGCCTTCCAGCAGACTGAATTTAAATGTACTTGAGTATAAATTGGGTCAGTTTTGGAGACAAAGGTGTGGAAAAATAACATCCTAATTTTAACATTCTTTAATATTCTAAAAGGAAAGCAGCAATGGAAATTCCCTTGCAGATAGTGTAGACTTTAATAGGTAATTAGTCAAAGAGTCTTAAGTCCTGTGTGAAGTCAAAAAATAATAATTTTGAATAAAAGGTGCTATGTGTTAAGTTTAAAGAGAGGTAAAATAAAACTTTTAAGATTTAATTTTAAATTTCATATATATAAAATTTTTAATTTTAACACATTTATAATTGTATCGGAACTTCTGGCACAATTGGGTAGATAAATATGCTATTTTTTTTTAAAATATGATTGTTTTTCTTTCTGAAAGACACATTTTTTTAAATTGGGTATTTTTAATGTAAGCTGATAAAAATTTCCTTTAAATATATATATATATTTAGTTTAAATTTCATTTCTCAATTCAAATTTTAGTCATTATTTTATATGGCATTGATAGATTTCTCTTTTCAATTAATTAGCAATATCTAGAAAAAACTTAGAAAATCAAATTCTTATAAGGTTTTCTTTTGTACATGAAACTGGCATTAAATGTAATTCATGCATTTAAATAATTTATTTGTGTTATAAAGAATCATAGTAAAAATATTTTTAATTATAAAAATATATATATTTGATGTAGAGGAAAACATACTTTAACCCTCTAAGCGGTCTGCATGTAAAATCCTGCATGTGCTTTTTCTGCCTTCAAGCAAGATTTCCTAAAGCGGCCAAGCCACATTCTTAAAAAATAGGGCTCAACCGCTTTTGAGAACCCCACCTGACGGTGGGTTAAATACGTGCGGTGCATTTTCAAAGCATCTCCAGAATGGCAAGACTTTTAAGTGCAGACCGCTTAGAGGGTTAAATCCTTCATTTTATGAAGACTATTCAATTGAATTTTGATATTCAATCTGATGTATACCATATTTGTCATTTGAATTACTTTCAACAAATATTCAGTAGCAGCATGATAGTAGAATGGCAGATTAATAGTTAGAAACCGGAAATTTTATTCTTAGAATTTTTCTTTCTTTCTTTTTTTTTTCTAGGAATTTATAGTTTAAACTTAAATTTTGTGTGTATGTATTCTTAATCAGAAACTGCATTTTCTTTTTACTGTAATGAGTTGTATTATTTTAATTTGTAATTTTTTTTTTCTTTTATTTTGCTTTCTTAAAGAAGTGGATAAAAATGGAAGAATTATTGGTATATCATTAACTCCTTTAATTTGAACTTTTATCCTCTTTTTTTCCCGTTCCTTCAGTAGAGTATAGTTTTATTAGATTTTTCAAAATATTTTCCATATATGATGATTTGATTACTTTCCATTACAGTAATTTAAATTTATTTCCAGATCACTGTGTGCATTATTATGATTTAAGAAATTCTTCTCAGTCTGTAGAAGTATTCAAAGGACACAAGAAGGCTGTTTCTTATGTGAAATTTCTTAATGGCAAAGAAATTGTATCTGCGTAAGTTCCAGACTAATTAATTATTCCAAACTGTTTCATTAATTTTATAGCTGGTTATATATATTTAGAGAAAGATAAACTTTAAATGTAGCACATTTTTCTTATTAGTTACAAGTTAGAAATGAATAGAAATTGTTTATACTCACACATTACTTAATTTAACATTAGTAAATTCATTTGGAAGCTTAGTGAAAGAAGTGTCAATTGCTTGTGTATGGTTTTAACATCGGAGTAAGGGCTGCAGTGGTCAAGGTATCGGATCATGGCAGGCATGTCATGAGTTTGAGCCCAGTACCACTAAAGACCTGCCGTGTAGGGCAGCGATGCCTGTTAAATCTGTCGAGAGCTGAAATGTCCTCACGTTGGTGTGGTGTGGTAGTTAGGAGAGGGGCGTGCCAGCTCAGTTGTTGTCCACGTCACTTGACCATGGTTCAAAATTACGCGGTCCATCGCCAAAAGCCCTCGTGTAGCTGAACAGTGCGATGTTAATATTCTCTCACTCACTTAACATCGGAGTACTTCGGCTTTTTAATGTAGTCCAGTAAGAAAATATTTTTCTTAGTATCTTGATTATTAAGTTGCAAATGAAACTCTTAACTGACATAGGCATATATCTTTTCCCCATGAAGTTGTTAAGTGTTATGGGGGTATACTTTTATACTTCATTACAAAATGCATACCTTTTAAAGTCATAACTATCTATATAAATATGCATGAAATATTGTTTTAATAAATTATCAGTTTAACTATAAACAAAGGATATTACCAGACAAAAAATGTTTTGGGCAAACTGGGCTGGAACACAATATTCACTCACTAATTTGTAATGATTAGTTTCTGGTTCTCATTGCATTTCACATGATTCATTGCCATGGTTACACATTTGAATGACCTTGAAATGTGTTAACACATTTTGGAATCCTATCGAATTGCTCATATCATGAAATGCTGCTATAAGCTGAGTACTAACTCTTTATTTTTTTAAAATACTCTGTATTAGGATGTATCATATGACAGCTAAGAAGAATCTTGTTTTTAAAAATATTCAGCATCTTAATTATTTTTCTTGGTAACAATAAACATTTTTGCAATTTCTTCTCATTTTACTAGCTCACACACTTGTAAGAAATACAAGGATGCTTTAGAGCAAACTGCTTGGTATTTCAGAGGCAATTAGGAGTTTTAATGACAAGAAGGTTGAAAATATATCCATCAACTACTGGGACAAAAATAGTTGACTATTGTGAGCTGTGTAGTAAACCATTTTAACAAAAAATTGTAATTAAAATAAGATATATTTTTCTATAATTAATGATTGATGAAATATGGATCTATCATCAAAACCAATTAATTCTAAAACTGGCTAATTTGGTTTAATAATATGGTACTAGCTAGAAATGGTCAATTTTCTTCCAAAAATATCAATTTTAAAACTTTACAACATAGTTAAAAAGTTAAAGTGTAAAAACAAATTTTTTGTCAAAAGGGAGCATTTTTACTGTTGTAGTTAAAGGCACACTGCTTCTGGCTTTACTTTCAACCCTATTTATGAATAATGTTTCAATCTGTTACTTAAATAATTATATCATGCTTTTGAAATCGATCTCACTTATTTTAATTCTTTAATAGCCCCTTGGAAATTATCATTTCAATTAAAATATTCTGCAAGAGGAGTGTTAATTTCTAAAGATAACCTTAAATCAAAATAAAATTTATTCTAATGTCCTTTTATTACACGAATATTCCAAATTTAAAATAGTGTAGCTTTCTTCAGGAAATAAATAAAAATTTCTGAAAAGGTCTGTTGAGATTCATCAGTTTGTAATTCATATTATGATTCATGAACTGTTTCATATCTTCTTTGATCACTCTTCTAGATGACCAACAACAAAAGGAGACTAATTTAATTTTTCTTTGGTGTGTTTTATATTGTCTCCAACTGGCTCAACAAAGCTAGCTTGCATGGTAGAAACTACTGGAGCTACTTTTTGATTCTTTACTGATTTGTACATTGTAACTTCACTTCTTAATAACCACTTTTGAATGTACTAACCAATTATACTGAAACACAGATAAAAACTCGTGCTAATTATGTTCTCTATCAATCCGTATGAGGCAAAATAAATCTCCAGTTTCACCTAAAGCCTTTTTTTTTATTTTGGAGCTTCATTGTAATTCAGTAAATTTAGGCTACTAATTATGATGATGTAGTAAATAGCGATTATATACTGTTGGAAATTTGCAAATGAATGATGTGGCTTTGAATGAATGTTTAATAAGATTATAAAAAGGTTAAGTATTGCCCTTTTTAATAGATAAAAGCATTCATCAAAAAATGTGTGAAAAATTTCTCACTATCTTTAAATTATAAGTATGTGTAGTACTAAAAATTTGTATTGCATTATTTTATTCCTAATTTTTTTTTAATCAAAGTATATTTTATTTTGTGAAAAATATATAGTTTTAATTAAAATTAAAACTATATACTTTTAAAAATATTTTTATAAGTTTTTAAAAAACCACAACACCAACAATACTTTTTCTCATCCCTTTAGATCTACAGACAGTCAGTTAAAACTATGGAATGTAGGGCATTCTTGCAGTTTAAGATCTTTCAAAGGACATTTAAATGAAAAGAATTTTGTAGGTCTTGCAACTGATGGGGATTTTATTACTTGTGGTAAGTTACCTTAAAGCTTTTTATGTTGTGATACGGGCCCCCTTTGGGGACCGTATCTTTGATTGTCAGTGTGAGCTAGAGGTGTAGGGTTTTAAAAAGGAATAGACATTTTAAATTCTTAATATGACTTTATTGAGAATAGAACTTAAATGTCTAACAATTTAGATAAATTTAAATAGCGAGAATCTAGAATGAACAAATACACACAAAGATAGTTAAACCGAATCGCGTAACTTAGACCACTTTCTCTAAATAATTATTCAATCCGCCTACTCTCACTTCTAATAATATTATAAGTCCTAATATCAAATAATCAGTCCTACTTAATCCAACCTAAAATTTGATATCTATATGAAAACGTCTGGGAGCGTGTGCAATGGTATGCACCTTGTAGTAATAGCTGGGTTTCCATGTAACTTCACGAGTGGCTGTCAATTCACGCTTTTATCTCTTCAAACATAACTTTCCCCAAATTGCCGTCCTGCTTACTGAAATTTCTGTTCTTTTAAAAACTATCTTATTTGCATTTCTTGTTCACATTTCGCTTCTTGGGTTTTGGTTGGAAAAGAGTTGCCATTAATCTTGGCCACCAAAGAACCCAGAGGTTATGTTAAAGAAAAGACGTGAGCCCAGCACAATGTTTGTTCAATTTTTCATTTTAAATGCATATTATATGTATTGAAAGTAATTATTATTAATTATTAAAATTAACTATATATTTTTGTGCACCTTAATTTTTCCTAATACTTACTTGTACAGTTATAAAAAAAAAGAGGAAGAGTCCCTTAATTTTTGCTATTCTCATCATTGCTGAACAAAATTGATATCATTCTTAATAGCTCAAAGAAAACTTGAGTTTGATATTAATGAGTTAATAAAACTAACATAATTAATTTTTTAAAGTTGTTATGGTGAATGCCATTATTCCCCTTTTTCATTCCTTGATGTAAAATCCATTCTTTTTTAAAGTTTCTGTGTTTTGAAGGTTTAAAAATAGAAAGTCCCTCAAACATTTCTTGTAAATGTTTTCTCTTTGAAACTTTTTACACCAAACTTTTTTTTTTTGTCCTTTTTCAATTATAAAAAATTTTAATTTTTAAAATATGAGAAAAGGTGCTATATTATTAAGAATACAAATTTTAAATCAGGTTTAGGAAAATTGTGATTTGTAACTCTTTAAAATATGTATATATTTGTATTCTTTGTGTCATAAAACATCTAAATTAAAATTCCATGCATTTCTCACCAGGGTCTTGAAATATTCATAGTCAAACTTGTGATTGGAAATTGTGGATTCTTAAAATACCATGTATTTATAATATTTAATCTTCAATCCTCTTATTATTTAGCATTAAATACAAGTCAAATATTGTAGTGATGAGAATAATGTATTATATAGCTCCTAATGTTGTTTTTTTTTATTATTTCTATAATTAACGATTGGATTCAAATTTATAACTTGGGTTAATTTAGATAATTTAATTCTGAAAGAAAAAAGATTCCTTTATGAAATGATCAATTTTGTGGGAAAATTTAAACCTTAATCAAATTAAGACTGTATGCATGAAATCGAGATATAGTTTTTATCTAAGGAATTAAAGAGAAGGACCTGTAAACAAAAGATTTCAAACACATATGTCAACATTGTCTTTGATTTATTCCAATATTGCATAAATACTGCTAAAAAAGTGAACACACTTAAACATGCTCATGTTTATTATCGAATAGAGCAGCATTCAAGATATCAAAGTACCACAAACATTAGAATTGAATTTCAATATATCTTATCTTCATTCTTAGATTCAAATAACATATCTAGCAAATACAGAAAAACTTTTGCTAGATATTTTAATAAATGCCAATGCAGATATTTGAAATTGTTGCTAGATATTTGAATGTTGCTCTATTCAAGTGAACAAAAATAAATAAATAAATGCCAATAGAATCATGTGACAGTTAAATAAATATATTGACATTCATAAATAATCTTAAAATCAGTTCACATTCTAACAAATTTTAATAATTTACCATATTAAGTTTTATCCATCTATTGAGAGAGAGAGAAAATACATTATTTAGTTCCCTTTGAGCTATTAAAAATTATATTTGTTCATCTGTGATGATAGATATGAAAGAGGTATTATATAGTGTACTTTTTTACTACACATATTCTGCTATGCTAAGTAATATGTATTTTTATTTAATATAGTGAGTGATATAGATTTTTATTTAAAACACTTCTAAAAGGGTTTTATTTTTAGGATAATTATGTAATGGAAAAATCTTTTTACTGCATGCAAAATAACTAAATGTTTGTGTTGTTTTATTGCTCAATTTTAGATTCTTTTTGCTGATCATTTTTTTAAAATTTTCATTAGCAATTAAAATCTTTTTTTAATTAATTTTCAAGTAATTTTTATATATGGTGCTTAAATAATTTGAATCAACTTACTAAAATAATAACCAATGAAAATGTGTGTAAAGGTTTTCAAATTCATATTACTGTAGAATTTTTAATTTTGATTTTATTGTACTTTTTTTAAAAAATTTTTTGTATTGCTTTCAGGTAGTGAAAACAATGCATTATATGTATATTTTAAAGGTCTTTCATCTCATGTTCTCACTTTTAAATTTGAAACCATAAGAAGTATTCTGGTAAGGCAATTTTATTTTAAAAAATAATAAGTCGGAGAATTGCATATATTGTCCTTTAAAGATTGTTATAAATAATTCTGTGAACATGTAATTTCAGTGCATTTATTAATTAGCTGTTTGATAAACTATTAAAGAAATGATGGCACATTTCTGATTTATTTATCTATTGATTAAATTAATATAATTTATCATTTAAAGTATAACAATTATTCATTCTATGTGTCACATACATATTTATATTTCTTTTCATATGAGAGTGGTTTATATGCATATTTAAAATTATATACCATACCAATTAAAAACAACTGTACTATTCTGTATTCTTCATACTATGTTACACTTGTCCTATGAATTTTTCAAAACTGCTGGATTTAGTTATTATAATGACAGATTAAATGCAAATTATATTTCATTATGGAAAGTACATCGTTTGAAAAAAATGAAACTGTTTTGTGTTAAAATTTTTATTACAAGTTTTTAAATAACATGAATATCAGAACTTAGAAAAATTATTGAAGTATAAGATTAAAAAGTTTACTTTATGCACAATATATATATATATAAAGGAGAAAAGGGACTCAATTGCGATATCTCTGGAACTATTAATCCTATAGATTAGAAATTAGGTACGCATGTTCCTTTCATGGAATAGAGATCTGTTAAAAACGGATTTTATGAAAATCGAATTCCAAGGGGCGTTATAAATAATTATTCCCATTTTTAAAGTACTGGAAGTACAGTTTTGAAATTTAATGCGCAGATTCCTTTCTTGGAGTAGACATCTGCTACAAAAGAGTTTTTACGAAAATAGACCCTCAAGTGGCTTTACGGGGGTTAAATGGTGTTATAGATAATTATTTCCATTTTTAAATTATTTGACGTACAGTCTTGAAATTTAGTAAGCAGATTCCTTTTATGGAGTACAGTTCCATTACAAAATGGTTTTTACAAAAATTGACCTCGAAGTGGCGTTGCGAGGGATTAAGGAGCATTATAGATCCCCCTTGAAGTCTTGAAATTTTGTAAACAGATTCCTTTCGTGGAATGAAGTTCCTCTAACAAAGAATTTTGCAAAAATCGACCACCAAAGGGGGGGTTGCAAGGGGTCAAGAGGATTTATAGTAAAAAGTTCCTGTTTTTGAATTGTTAGACACTCACACTCAAAATTTGTTATCTTTTGTAGAATAAAGATACACTGAAAATGCGATTTTACAGAAATTGACTCTTGGGGTAGGCAGGGGTTACTGGGATGTATTGACAAGAAAAATTCCTGCATTCTAACTACTAGGACTATAATAATAAAATTTGGTTTGAATGTCTTTTGTTGAATTGAAATCCGCTTAGAACAGTTCTTTTAGAAATCGACTCTCAATGGAGTAACAGGGCATATTGATAATAAAAATTTCGTTTTTGCTCTAATAAATTTAGACTTGAAATTTGGCTCAAATATTTATTTTACAAAGGAGAGATCCACTAAAAATTGGATTTGAGAAAATCCGCTTGGTAATAGAGTTATGACAGCATAAAAAATCATTCTTCTTCCATTTTAGAGATTATTAGAAATTATTAATTAGAAGTTCTGTCCTTATTATATCAAGAGGCGAGAGTTACATACATAAGTATATTTTTCAATATAATCCAATTCTTAATGCTAGGACTTACAAGGGGAGGGCACGACTAAGGAAATTCATTTCGGTTCGAGACTTGGTGTAATAGTAGTACTCTTTTAGGGTGTTCACCCATCAATGTAATTCCGTCGAATGGCCAATCAATTCGGAGAAATGAGCCTTTGAAATTCATGCTAAGCTTTTAAACAATTAAATTTTAATTTTCCGCAACGAGTTCGTAGCTTGATTGGTAATCGTCTGCTTTCTATGCTGGAGGTTAGGGTTCGATTCCACGCGATCAACTTTTTTTTTCTTCAATTCATTTAATTATTTTTTTTAATTAAATAAATTTATATATGAAAGGTTTATTAAATATTAAATGATATTTTTGTAATTATTTTGTATTTTATAAAATAAAAAAAATTTAAAATGTATAACTTAATTTTTTTACTAGTAAAATTATTAAAAATTATTATTAATTAAAAATATTAAAAATAGTTATTAAATAAAAATATTTAAAATAATTATTAATAAAAATTATTAATAATTAAAATTAGTAAATTAATTATTATTTATTAAAATTAATTAATTAATCAGTATTTATACTAATTAATTACTATTTATTATAATTAATTAACCAATATTTATTATAATTAAATTATTATTATTAAGCATTAGTATTAAAAAGAAATATTATTAATTTATTATTAAAATTAGGATTTATTATTGAAATTATTATTGATTTATTATAGAAATTATTTAAATAAATTTATTAAAATTATTTAAATAAATTTTTTGAAATTAAGTAAATTTATTTGAAAAGGACTTATTAAATATTTCATAAAATTGTAAAATAATTAATTTAATAACATATAAAAAAGGCATGTTTTTTTATTATATTAATTATAAAATAATTAATTTAATAATAATAATATATTGTATAAATTATTTTATATTATATATAATATTTTATTTATAGTATATTGTATTTCACATTAAAAACTATTTGCAACTAATTTTTTTTGTAAAATATCATTTAATATTTATTATATATTTTATTATAAATATTATTTATTAATATAAAATAGATTTATAAAATTTAATATAATTATTTATATAATCAAAGTAATTTTTTTATTTTATAAAATACAAAATAATTACAAAAAATATCATTTAATATTTAATAAACCTTTCATATAAATAAATTTATTTAATTAAAACAAATAATTAAATGAATTGAAGAAAAAAAAGTTGATCGCATGGAATCGAACCCTAACCTCCAGCATAGAAAGCAGACGATTTACCAATCAAGCTACGAAATCGTTGCGGAAAATTAAAATTTAGTTGTATAAAAGCTTAGCATGAATTTCGAAGGCTCATTTCTCCGAATTGACTGGCCATTTGACGGAATTACATTGAGGGGTGAACACCCTAAAAGAGTACTACTATTACACCAAGTCTCGATCCCAAATGAATTTCCTTAGTCGTGCCCTCTCCTTGTTAGATATCAATAATTTATATATCTATGTAAACTATATATTTATACGTCATGAAATACCCAGCAAAGCAGGTGGGTAATAGCTAGTAAATATATGTAATTTTAAATAAGTTAGGCACCTTTGTTGGTTCAACAATATTAAATCACATCATTTGCAAAAATTAATAAATATATATATTTTTTTTATTTAGGGTGAAAATACCTGAATCTGTAACTTCATTGTTTTTGAAGTGCTGTGATTTTTTATAAGTTATATTTGATTTTCTTCTCCTAATTCAAGGGGCACTACATGTCCAATTTCACATTACCTGATAATGAAAAACCTATTTTAATATTAGTACACCCAACCCTTTTTTTTTTTAGTCTTTTTTTTATATGATTTTGAAATAAAATGGTAAAAAAACAATAATTTTGAATGACACTAGTTTAAAGAAGTTTTTTATTCTAGTATGAATTCTAAAGAAATTTCAGGGCTCAATGCCCTTTGGATGTTGACAATTTGAATAAGTTTATGACAGTTTATAGTATAGAAGTCAATGCTGGTGAAGTTTAACTATCAACAGTGATTTAATTCATGAGGGTTGAAATTTGCTACAAGTATGGGACATCATTTTATTATTCATGATCCTGACATTGAGCGTGCATTAAAATTTCTGCGTAATCTTGTGTGTTAAGAATTATATAATCGAGAAACCAAAGAGAGCCACTAATAAGACTTTGTCACAAAAAAAAAAAAAAAAAAACTGAGGCCGTTAATAAAGAACAAAATTCTTTATTTGAATCAAAAACCAACAATTATGCTGGACATATCTGACACTTCTATTGATGACAACATTTTTGATTCAGTTCATAATAAATGTGCACGCTTGTTATCAAGTAGCGATGAATAGCTGTTAGTTAGTAGTTTTATTCCTAATTTCAATTTGAATTTTTATTTGTTGTTTGTAATAGACTCTAAGTCCCGTATATTTTCTACGAATTTTGTATCTAACTGAGCAACAAGGTAATTAAACTTAGTTTCTTCTTGTTTAATATTAGCAATGGAAAATTGAGCTTCAACTTGAGAAAACTATTTTTCTGGTTTTTCTTCCCAAAAAGGAGGAATTTTAACGCTTACCGTATTTACTTTGAATGTTTCCCGATTCGAATTTGCCATTTCATTATTCTCATCCATCATTTGAATATGTACAGGTCACCAGTTTGTAGATGATTTAGTCACAAATATATAAGATAAGCAAAATAATTATTTAGAATTAATTCATCCTTTTTAAGAAGAAAAATATTTTAGATCGTTAAACTTTTTTATTGTTCTTGCATCGCGCTACAAAATATGTCAACAACTTTTTGTTGCCAGATCATGAAAACTAAATTTATAAAAACAAAGATATTATATAAATAGAGATGCAACTCTAAATTTTCACTTTACACTAATTTTAATTTTTTTTTTGTATGGTTTTTTGGGAAATATTTAGAGATTTTCATCTTACACGATTTTTTAAAATTGTGGAACATATCCCCAAATTTATAATATGTTGCATGTATATATGTTTGCATGGTTTTCTAAGGAACATATCTACCATGTAAAAAAAGAGTTGGTGTATTGTATATATATATATATATGTATCTTAGTTTTTATATTTACAACTTGAGGCACATGCTTCAGGAATATCTTGCAGAGTTAGTACAATTCAGTAAAATCTTTTTGTATTAAAAATTACTTAGAAGAATTGGGAGCTATGTTGCAGAAGATCATACATTTGAGGCTAAATTTCCCTTTGGGGACTCGTCTCCTTTAGATGAGTATAAGTGTCCTTGGGATCTTTACCTACCCCAAGAGAATTACTGTCTTTGGTAAACAAAAGTGTCATTATCCCCATGATACTCTAGTGAGCTTTATAAATTTTTTACCCTCTTTGCCATCAAATTTCTCCTTTTTTCCATTCAAGGAACTCATTTACCATGTGAGTATAGGGAACCACACCCCCAAGTGAATTCTGAAAAGACAGAGACAAAAAAATATATCTCTGCTTAGAATTTTATTTACTGGTCAAATACTTTTTTATTCCTAATTCAGTTATTCCTAACAACCCTTTATTAAGGGTTGTTTTTTTTTTAGGCTTTTTGTTTTCATATTTTTAACTTCTGTTATTTTTGTATTTTATTTTTAGTTTATTCATTTGAAGATTTCAAAAGAAAAACTCCTTTATACTTTTGTTCAATGTCAAAGCTGATTTTTAAACCTGACTTGCATGTTTGCCCATGGCAGTGACCCATACTGGAGGATAATCCTGTAAATCAGCTCTAGTCAGTGTTTCTGAGGGATTCTAATTTGGGTTTTGTTAGAAGTCTAAAGATGATTGCTGTAGGGTTATTTATCCTGCCAAAATATATTTTCACAAACTTATACTTTTATTTATATTGTTATATTTTCATTATTATATTTATTATTAGCAATTTAGCCATTACTTGGCTCTTGCACCATCAAAATCATTGTCTCACTTGTGACTAAATCAAAAATCACAAAGGGAAATATGAATTTATGTTCATAAAATCTGATCCGAGATTTTAAGCTCTCAAGCACATATTGAAAGGTCTGCAGAGTGAAGAACATGTTTAGATATTTTCTACATCTGAATGTGATAACTGCGAATAGCCTATTATGTACCTCTGATACCAATTTAAAGTAGTATTGATTATAAATTCTATAACAAGACCCTTTCAATTCTTATAATACTGAAAAACAACTTTTTTGTTGTTAATCTCAGATTTATAGAAAGAATATTTTTATTTTTAATATAAGAATGGATGATAAAAGCAAGTGATCATTTTAAGATCAATCTACAATATCCCCGCTCCCTTTTTTTTTAGTCTAAAGTTAATAAACCATATATATAACTTTAAACTAATTGGAGCTAAGAGTCTTGATGTTATCACACTGCATTATATGAAAACATTTTTAAAATTTCCTAATGTAATTTATTTCATAATTACATTATTGATAGAGTTTCTAAGAAGGAAGATTCCTATGTTATTAAGAAGTTATTATTAAGACCAAATAATTATAAAGTCAATTTTAAAACTATTTATTTTTTAAAAGGAGGGGGGGATTTTGAGATCCACATGGAATCAGTTGAAATCTGAAACTCAGATTGCACTATACAAACATGAAATAAAGAAAACAAATGAATTTCTTATTTAAGTGTCAAATTTGTCCAATGTGAGTGATTTTGAATAAATAACATTTAATTTGGAAATAAATTATAACAAAAGAAACATGTTTTTGATACAATTAATTTTTTTAAAAGGCCTTTTGTTAAAAAAAAAAATTTCAATGAAAACTAAATATGTATTTGAGGATGTGGAAAAGTTTTTTATTTTAAATGACTTTGCAAGATTCTATTTATGTGTAACTAATTATTTATTAATGGGAGGATTTTCCACTCTTAAGAAATTTTGTAGATAGAGAACTTATGGCCTGTACACGTACATTTTTGGTGTAACTTTTTGGACCAATTTTTCGTCCTATCCGAGGGTGAAGGGTTGCCGTAAATAAAACAACATGCTCTGACGTCAGCCGTGATTTTGAGAATATTGAATTGAGAAATATTTTTATTTAGAGAAAAAAAAACTTACCATTAACCTTCTATAGTACTATAATTTTACTATGTTAAATCAAAAATTGGGGGTGGGGATTATATTTTCTTAAAATATGTTTTAGAGTCCAAATTTTTTTAAATATGTGTATTTGTTGAACCAATTGACATGTAGATGTATATTAATTAATTTGTTAATAGAATTTCATCCACTGTATTATCTTAAATTCTAATTTGTATACTTTGCTGAAGTTACTGTATAATTAATACTTTTATGTTTGCTGCTGTAGGAAAAAGAAAAGAAAGAAGAAGATGGTAATGAATTTGTCAGTGCTGTGTGTTGGAGGATGGTAAAATCTTTTATGTATTATTTTCCTTATATTAGTTCTGTATAGAATATTTGTACACATATATTATTCATTAGGAAAGTGTTTTGCAAACTATTATTACCTGTTGATCATGGTATCCTTTTGTTTTTTTAATGTATTCTGTTTTCTGAGATACAGCTCAGCATTAGACTATATATTTCTAAATGATAGTTTCCAATCTTCATTCTACGTCAAAGTGTATTACATATTGTATTAACCTACTGATATAAGTTTCTAGTTGTTTCATTCCCTCATCTAAATTATTAGATTTTCTCCTCTAAAATATTGACTTTGATTCAATAGGTTCATTATTTAAATAATCCTTTATTTGTTTGTATGATTTAAAACTTAATTATATGATAAGGGTTTTTCTGAAAAATGTTAAAAGTATAATCCTAAAATTTTTTTAAAAATTTTAAACTGTAAAACCAGCATATAATGCACACTTTTAACACAAAATTTACAGGTGTGCATTATACACCAGGTATAAAAAAAAAGAGAGTTTAAAAAAAAAAAAGAGATGAGCATAAAAAAAATTAGACTTCTACAAATATCAAAATGCTCATATTTTAAATGAAATGACATACTTCATGAACTTAAAAAGCTGTAGTTCTAGTAATATACTATTTTTTCAAAAGCCTGGGATAATACCCTGAATAAATAACTTCAAACCATAAAAGCATTGCTCATGTACATTTAAGGTTTATTTGTAAAACAGAGGGTGCATGTTATGCAACGAATATATCTAAAAATTAGAAAATGCAGCTTGAAATTATAGGTGCGCATTATATGCTGGATTTTTCGCTAAATATTAAGATACACAAAAAAAAAATAATAATTCTTAACAATTGGTGTATTTTAAATGTCTAAAAAAACGTAATCGGCTATCGTAATCCCTTTTAAAATTATAGGCTTCACCCTTGTCATTTTAAACAATAGAACTCTCATAATACTTTCATCATTTTAGATTGTACAGGGTTCGGCATATTAATCTCCCTTGTTTGAAAAGGCAATTACAAACAAACGAAACAAGATAGAGAAAAATCTTTTATTTGTGAACAACAAATACGATGCCATTTTATATTAATTGGTTTTAAAAATTATCTCCTCTAAATGCCGTCCTCTGATGATGACACATTGACGAAGTTATTCCCATAAGTAGTCCATAGTTTAGTTTATCTTCGAAAAAATAAGGACCCACACACCAAATTCAGCAACAATGCACCAAACTGGCTCACGAGGACTGTGAAGTAGTTGTTGGTGAAGCAGCTGAGGGTTTTCTGCTGCCTAGTTGCGAAAATTTTGTTTATTCACTGTGTCTGACAAGTGGAAGTGGGCCTTATCAAACAAAATCAAAACAGTGAATGTTTTGAAGAACGTCAATGTATCACCACTGGAGGACATCATTTAGCAGACATAATTTTTAAAATCAATTAATGTAAAATGGCATTGTATTTGTTGTTCACCAATAAAAGACTTTTCACTGTATCTAGTTTTGTTTGTTCGTAACTGCCTTTTGAAACAGGGGAGGTTAATATGCTGGACCCTGTATTAACATCAAATTATCATTAACATAACTTCATTAAATTATCAGTCAGGACTGATCTAATAAGTCAATTTTTGTGTGATAAAAAATAATTTAACATACTATGTCTTTATTTAATTTAGGAATTCTTACTTAAATGTGCTAGTATTTCAATGAGAACATTTTATTTGTTTAAGTGGAAAATTCCTCTTAAATAACTTTGTTTAGAATTTTGAACTTTATTTTTCTTTACTCATACTTTTAAAACTCAACAGCATTTAGAAATTACTTTCAGACTGAAATTTTAAAAAAAACAAAAAAATTGTGTGAATGTGATTTTAAATGTTTTGTTATATTACTTTTACTGTAGGGATCCAATGTTGTAGTAGCTGCTAACAGCCAAGGAAATATTAAGGTAAAAGCATTATGTTGTTTTGCTTTTGACAAATTATATTACTTTATAAGAACATAAAAAACATGCTTTCTTAAAAAATGTTTAACTGTATATTGTGAATTACTTTTTATATGCTATATGATGATTTTTTTCCCCCTAGTTCATAAATATTAATGAACATATTTCATTTCAAGCATGGATGTTTCTAGTTGATAAAGTTTTTTTGCATTATATAAATACAATTATTAATTGTTCCCATGTAAGGTCCTTAACAATACTTAAAATTTAATAAAAGTATTTGTGTTATATAAAATTGTTTATAAATAAGTTTTGAGCATATAAGTTTTGAAACTTAATTATCATATGAAAATTCTTTATGTAATAAAACTGATAACATAAAAATTAGAATATATTTTTTGTAAAATGAACTATTCTAAAAATGAAAAGGATTGTTATTCATTCGAAATATATGCATTAAGGTAAAAACTAAGAGTTAATTTCCATTTTATCAAATCAAAGCATATTGTAACCCCACTAAAATATTTTATTTATTTTTTAGATTTTGGAATTAGTGTGAAGCCAAAAATTCTACTTGTACAAATTGTAAATTAAATATTGTTCATCTGTAAAAAGAAATTTATTCATGGTATATTGAAATAATGTATGTATGGCAGCTGTAAATTAATTTAAAAGAATTTAATGAAGAATTGTTTTGCCAAATTTAAATATGTTTTTAAATTTCAAAAAGGTCTCATTTTAAAAATAAATGTTAATATTTGTAATAAATATTTATTGAAAGATTTAGTTGACTTTTCATTTTTTGTTTATTTTTTCATCAGAATGTATTTATAAAAACTAAAACTTTTCAAAAAAAATTTTTAAATATTTTTCTAAAATACAAAACTCTAAATAATTTGTAAGTTCATTCACAATCTTGCTGTTAAAGTAATCTTTTGTATAAAGTTGAGTATTAATTGTATATATGTATCAATTTCTTTACTATTTGCCCCCTACTCTGTCAATTTTTTCTAAGACATCCTCACAAAATTTAATTTTATCAAAAATTTTCTCATGGAATAACCAGATTTGTGAATTACTAAATTCAAAATGTTTTAAGATTAGTTCTTGCTACTTCTTCATTGTTCATCATAGTTTCAAATCATTAGGTTTGTCATCAAAAGCCCCTTCTGTTGCTCTATGACAGTGGTTCCTAAAGTGGGTTCAACGAAAAAATTTTTAGGGGTTCCATGTGCCAAATTTTATTTGATTTAAAAAAAAAGACACTTTTCTCGGAAAATTTACAATTGACCCCCAAAATTTATGTAATTTTTTCATGCAATATACTGGTGTATGGATGTTTAACCAGGATCAAACTTTTGATCCTACCAATAGGCTATAGTGGCATATTCCAAACTTTGGTGATTGTCTATGTCCCTTGGCTTCTTATAACCACACCAGTTGATCCATGCAAAGCATGTTTTCATCATAATCACTGACTTGTCTGCATTTCATATTCTTAAACAACATTGATTAGATGGAAAAGAAAAAAATAATAAAAGTAATGTTTAAAAAACTGTGGATTATTGAAAAAACCTAAGCAAAAACGGAGTATTTTCACACCATTTCTGGCAGAAATACATGGGCGGAAGGATACACCGGAAGACTGGTAGAAGGGCTAGTTTGTTTGTAAACAAAGTCGGTTAACCATCCATTTGTGCCAATGCTATTGTGTCCTTATATTATTAAAAATACTGTATAAGTCAGATTGTAAACAAAGTTTCAACATCAAAAGAAATACTATAATATCTAAAACATAAAAATTGCCCTTATCATGGATCGTTGGTTAAAAAATGGGTCATTAAAGAAAACTAACATTGCCAGTAGTAATGCACAAATCGCTGAATCTACAGATACATGCATTTTAAAACCCGCAATGCCATCAACTTCCAGTTCCATACAGCTACAGCCTCATCTTCTAACTTTGGACAGATTGTATCAACGAAAAGACGTAAATATGATACTAGTTACCTGTCGTTTGGATTTACTAGTACTGGTGACAAGAAGGCTCCAATTGTGGTTTATTTACTTTGCAACAAAATATTAGCAAACAGCTCTATGTACCAGTAAAACTCCCAAGGCATTTGGAAAAGAATCACTCAACAGATAAAGGCAGATATTTCTTCCACGACACTGGCAACAAATTTTGGGGTTCCAGGACCAAAATAGTTCGGGAACCACTGCTCTATGATGTCATAAGATTTCAACAAATCAAGTCATCCCAATATCGGTCTGTGAAGTTTAAAGACTCAAATGTGAAAAATTAGTTATGTCTAAGTGAATACCTACTATAAATAAAATTCTTTAGAAAGTTGTTCTATGCCTATATAAAAATTTGCCTTCAAGTCTCTCATATGCATAATAATTTGATATACAATACTATTAAGACAAAACTTTTTTAGATTTTTGCTTTTTTTAATGCAAAGATTCTTCTTAGAATTAAATTTTTAAAATGTACAAGATACCAATTATAAATTATAACAAAAAGGATTTTTATAAATCCCCCTACACGAGATATGTAAATAAAGTAAAGATTGAAATGGCTATGAACTTGTTTGAATATTTCAAATTATATTTTTTCTGTTTATTTTTTAACCTCAAATTATGCATTGTAAGTAATGTAAACATATATGAATAATGTTATTAATCATCCCCAATAAAGACTCCAATTAATCTTTTTTATAAAATTAAAAAAAAATTAGTAATGACTTTTTGAAAATTATTCTTTTCTGGTATATAATAGATTTAATGTGTTCTACATTCAACCTTAATCAGATTTTAAACATGTTAGTACTAAAATTTAAAAGGATTTATCTTTTTTTAAAAAGCCTAATATTTTTTATGTAATAAGTCTCTTTTTATTAATAAAATATATTCCCATAATTTAGTACTGACTCATAATTAACAAGCCTCGTTTTAAATCAGCACTATATTTTAGCAATGGATTTTCAAATACTGAAGAATTATCTGTATAATGCAAAGTATTGATTAAAATTGTTCATTTAAATATATGTTGGCTTTTTTTCAGGATTAGATTACAGAGATTTTTTATTACAATTGATTTACAAATCCATAAGAAACTACAGTTTCAATGTTAGCATTCACAGCTTCCAATTTACATATAAAGTTAAACATATCGGGAATATTTTGTAAATTAATAGTTGCAAATTTGGTGACATACAGTCCATGAGATGAAAAAAATATTTCTAATGAAAGATCATATAAAAGTGTATAGTTTTCAAAGCTACATATTTGGAGAAATCATAATAAACTATGTAATATTTATAATAATAGACTCTAATACAGGTGTTTTT
Source organism: Trichonephila inaurata madagascariensis (assembly GCA_019973955.1). Taxonomy (NCBI): domain Eukaryota; kingdom Metazoa; phylum Arthropoda; class Arachnida; order Araneae; family Nephilidae; genus Trichonephila; species Trichonephila inaurata. The sequence continues at coordinate 217,664 of BMAV01004220.1, forward strand.
AAAGTGGAATTTATTCAGATCGTTTCACTTAAACAAATTGTGTATAAGATTTTCACAAGTGTCAAAAGACATTGACAAAACTTATTTACAAAATAATAGCTGAATATTTACATGTCATACTTAAAAATTAGGACCATATTGCACAGTATTATGTATTGATGTAAAAAAATATATAATTATTCAAAAATGTCAATTGCCCACAATGCATCTCACATTATGATGCAAATCTGGCTGGCAATTGCTTTTTCATCTGTCTTAACAATATTGTTACCAACTCTTTGTACTACAGCAGCAGTGTTTCCCTGACATGTGTAAGAAAAGCTGCGGTTGCCTTCCTTAGAACTGAAATAACCAATAGGTTTTGATTGACTGTCCCGCTCACGAAAGATATTTAGTGAAGCATCTTCGTAGCGTCGCTTGATTTGATACAAAGTCTCGGCATAATTACCACTTTTGTTCATTGAAGATAGTGCTATCTAAAATGTAGATATTTTTTGTACTAAACAATAAAATACATAAATTCTGAAACAAAATAGATTTTATATACAAGCTGGTGGGAAAGAATTTTCTTATAGCTAATAAGAAAAATTAGGACTTAATTCCTTTTAAAACTTAGTCTTTGAATATCCCTTCAGTATTTTCTAACTTTGATTATCTCATTCCATACTTTTTCCTCTGAAAAATAAATATATAAATGCTGTTAAGTTACAAATTTTGTGTTTTATTTAACAATTTTAAAATTAATATATCTAACTAGTTGCATTTTGTAACTAGCTTTATTATTTTGTTTTATAATGCAATAATTATAATAAAAAATTAGACCTAATGCCTTTAACTTTTAGCAAAGCATTGAATTTAAATTCTTAATAAGACTTGAGAAAATTTTAGAGTAATTTCACTGTTATAGAAATAAAATTATATATAGTGAAAGCAAGAAGTAAATGAGATTCAAAAAGGAAAAATATCCTGCCTCTGAATAAAATTTAAATATTTTATTTCAAAATCAGTTTCATTATTTAGTTCTGTAATTAAGTTACGGGGTGCGGTGAAAAACCCAGGAGAGAGTTTTTTTTATATAAGTTTATAAAAAATAATAATAAGAGTACATTCACACTAATAAATAAATTTAATTGGTTTCAAAGTGACCACCATTTGCAGCAATGCAAAGGCGCAAACACTGGCAGAAATTTTCAACAATGCGCCTCAAGTCTTTTACCTTTAATTTATCCCATTCCCACAGAAGCGATTCCTTTAGAAAGTCCAGTTTTGTGTGGTTTAGTGCAGGCCCTGGATTCCAAAATAGACCATACACTGTAATCCATGGAATTGAGATCCGGCGTGTAGAGTTGCCATTCTTCAGATATCATAACTGGAAAATTCGCCTTGCACCTCTCATTTCTTTTTGGCCTTATGAGCTAGTACCGAGTCTTGTTGAAATGTCCAATTAGAATTTCCTAAATGTTTTTGGGCCCACGAAAGTACAACAGCTTCAAGAATGTCCCTCTGGAACACTTTTTGATTAATTTTAATGCCCTCTTCCACAAACCCCAAAGGTGTTTTGCCACTTGCGATAATTCTGCCCCAGACCATGACCTGCTTTGGATATTGGCGATGTTCAACAATTGCTGAGGTGTTTGGAGCATCCAGACCAGATTCTACCCTTTTGGGAGTTATGAATTTGTTGGACCGTAAAGAGCTACTCAGCATTGAAAAGAAATCTCTGCCAGTGCTGACTTGCAGCCAGTCTCAAAAGTTTTCAGCATCTTCGGAGCCGTAAGAGTTTGTTTTTTTCAATGAGAAGCTAAACTTTTTGCAACTTGTAAGGCTTCAATCCAAGCTCCGTTTTTACTATTCACTTCACCGATCTGTCACTTATTCCCATGTCACGAGCGATCTGTCTCACGGAAACCCTCGGATTTCTCTGGACTCGCTTTTCGATGGCCTTACGATTCCTTGTAGTGTTGACAGTGCGTTTTCGCCCACTTCCTGGATGTTGACCATCATTGCAAGCTCTTTGAAATGGCAGATTGCATCAGACACTGTTTGCTGAGGTACATTAAGCAAACGAACGATTTCACACTGTTGTTTCCCTTGCTGAAACAACTCTAAAATAGCATACCTTTTGCTTGACATTATCAAAACACATAAATCAAAGTACAAACTAAGAAATATATTAGAAAATATTTTATTATTAAAGGGGTAGATAAAGAACATGAAAACACCAATTAAAAGGAAATTAGTTAACTATTCTAGGAGGCAAGAAATTTGTCCGAGTTTTTTTGCCGCACCCTAAAAAAGAACCTCTTTTATGCATGTATATTTCAGTGCTTATTTATCTGCAACTTATTTTAAATTTAGAATTAAAATACAAATAAGTGGACAATTCATTTATAAAAGTACACATCCAACAATAACAAAAAAAAATTACATTTTTAACTTCTATTTTACATGTTTTAAATAAATTGTAGATGTGAAGGAGTATAGAGCTAAAAATAAATTAAAAGACAAAGTATTAATGAGAAAATTTAAATAAGGTTTCAGCTCAACGTCATTTAATTCCGATTTTGTATAAAATTTGCAATAAATATTCAATCACAAAAGTAACTTAATATTTAAAGGAGAAGAAAAGTTTTTCATTAAATTCTAATTAATTATGTTACTTTCATTAAGTTACTTAACCTTTAAAAAAAATTCATATTTTATACATTAACATAAGAGCAAAGTAAGGAACAAATGAAATGCATAGAAATAAACTGTTTTTATGCTTAGAAGAGTTCTCATTAAAGTTTTAAATACATTTACAATGGTGTATCAGTACAGTGAATTGCTTGAGTATTTACAGGCAATAATTTATGAATAAAATATAGAATTTATATTGAAATGGATATTCATTATAAGGCAATTCTTAAAAATTTAGTGTAAATTGGTGAATTAAATTGCTGTTACTTAAAAGATCAATCAAAAATACTGGAACTACTAATAAAACCAAGTGACCTTTATCGTTCATTAAAGATAAAAAGAAATAAGAACATAGAATAAATGGTACTAGTGTATTATTGTAACCAATTGGCCACATTATATGAAATGAAGTACCTGGTTGCCAATTCAGCTTGTATGACACATAGGAAATCATGGTTGCCAACTTAGCAAGTTATTAATAGAGTTGGCGAGACTGTTGCAATAATACACAAGTACCCAATAAATTCTTATTTATCATTTAAAAAATAAATCATAGAGTAATTAAGACAGAAGCAATCATAAAAATAAATATTATTAATTACACTGAATATTAGAATCGAAAAAATTATAGAAAGATTGTGTACATCTGAAATTTTCATCTAAGAAACCCTAAAAACAAACTAAAGTCATGCCTTAAAATTTTTGATTTAAATACAGATCGAATTATGTAAATTTAAGGAAAATAATTCTATTTATAGAAATATAATCGGAGAAATATTCATTTTTTTAGACAAATTTTAAAGAAAGAATTTTAACTGATAAATCCCTATCGGATATATGTACTAATCTATAAATATTGATATTAAATATAATGCTGTTTATTTAAAAGATACATATTCGATATTTTAATAATAATGTTTAATATATTCTAAAAAATATAATGTAATAAAATTCACTTTTAAATCAACCATCATAGCTTTAATATTTTAAAAATATTTTTCTTATTAGATCAAGAATTGAATATTCATTTTAAAATATAGGTTTAAGTGTGGTATAAAAGCGGTCGCCAAGGTACTTTTTTCGGAATTATTTATTTTAAAATGAATTCGATATCTCACCATGACATTAAGATAAAAATCGCCAATTCGAAGAAAAATAGCTAAATCCGATCAAAGTTTCAAAAATGATGTCAAATAAAATATGAATAAAATTACACTTTTCCTGACACATAAAAGTGATGCGTATCATAATACATGAAAAACTTACTTGCATTAACTAAACTGAATTGACGTATCAGACAAAAAATGTCACTCTAACAAAAGAAAATAACAGCATCACTGGAAGTGTGTTGATGTAGAAATTTTTACGCCTTCGCACTCATTTTAAATGAGTAACTTAAATTAATTGGATATCCGGCAATTTAAAAATAAACCAAAACAGCAAAAACAAAACAACAGGCGGATAATAGAAGTTTCTTCACTTCACCTTAATCGCCATTCAAAAAATTAATTTCAACAGGATTTAACCTACCAAATATTCAAGATATAGTTTTTAAATAGTTTTGAATATATAACATGAAACGTAGAATTTTATTTTTAAATAATTTTGTCATTCTATGATCGATGAAGTTTATTTTAAGGATATGTTGAATATTATTGAAAATATACTTCGATAAATTATTGACTACAACTAAGTTTTATTTCGTATCGTAACCAGGGTAACCAGCTGTTAAAATCCGCTTGTTATATTTTCATTTATTTACTCCTTGTGTGTACTACTTATTGAAAACAAATACACATACAGAGCAAGATAAATTACTTTAGCATCTAGTAAAATTTAAAAGGTTTTTCCGGCTTTTATTTCTATGTATTTTAAGATTAGAGAAAGTTAGGATAACTTGTTTGTTCCGAAACGTAAACAATTACTCGTTAAGAAATTTTTTTTTTTCTTAAATCACTTAAGAATAGTTGATATGTATCAATTTACATCTTTTATCTTTGCATAATTTTGTAACATTTTTTTAAATTAAAAAGTACGATTTCTGGGTGTTTCTTTTCAAAAAAGAAAAAGAACATTTTTAATTGTAATTAATTTTCATTTTATTTTTAAATACATTCAGTAATTAGTAGAATGCTTATGCTTGGTTCAAGTGTAGTATAGGGGGGCCACTTGGCGCAGTCCTTTTTTTTTTGGTGACTAAAACCAGTCGCCAAGGTACTTTTTTCGGAATTATTTATTATTTATTTCAGAATGAATTTGATTTCTCACCATGACATTTAGAAAAAATTCGCCAAATCCGAAGAAAAATCGCTAAATTCAAAGTGTCCCCCCTATACTACACTTGAACCGAATGCTTTAATTTACTTCTGCTTTTCAGTGACATTAAAGTTTTGAAAAATTTGTTCCATTCCCCCCCCTCCCATTTATGTTTTCATTTGAACTGCTGTCATGTTAACTACGTATCAGGTACTGTATGTTTTTCTATCAGGGTTTTGAAGCAATGTTGCAAAAATTAAAGAAAAACCTTTTAATTAAATGTTTTCTATTTTTTTCCTATTGTAGATGGTTAGGAGACAATCACATTTATCTATATATTCAGTGTGAAATTTAACTTTTTTGAATGTCCAAAATGTACACTTGTGATTTAGAAAGCATGCTGTTTTTAATTTGGGAATATTTGCATTAATTTTCAGGATAGGTTTTGGTTTTAAGCAATTTATATTTGGAATTTTTTAAACTGTAAAGAATCTATCAATACTTATTCCATTTCCCATTAATGAATTTAATTTTAATACTGTAAAAAATTCTGAATAATTTTTTTACTATGCACTCAACTATTAAATTTCAGTGTGAATTAAATGAATTTTAATTTAAAATTGAACTTATGAGTTTGAATAATTTTATTCTTCAGTTTTAAATAGGTACTTATTGATTACAGTGAGTGCTTTTCCAGAGTTGTTGCCAACATGAACATTGATGATATTATCTAATAAAATATGTTCACTACAAACATGTTGTAACACAGTTTGGTGTTTCTACATAATGTCCATGTTTCTTTATGGTCCCTATAACCTATAAGTATCATAAAATTTTATGTGTCTTAAAAATATTTAGCTGTATAAATACGTGTTATAATTTTATAAATTTTTTAGGCAATGGATATGGATCGAAGGAAGATTTCTGAAGAACTTCGCAAGAAAAGGATTTTCAATGCAAAAGAAAGACAGATTGGTGTTAGTTTTGTTATTAATATTTTGAATCTGTTACAGATAATTTAATGATTTTGTATTTATTCCCTCTTCAAACACATGTTTTATGTGCTAACAATACATTTTTTAAAACTATTGATTAGCAGCTTTTTTCATTAATTTTACAAATTTTTTAAGTAAAAAAAAATGTACATTAAATTTAATAACACTATGTACTTATAAATTATATTTTAATATAAACCAAAGTATTACAGAGACTGGTATTTCAAAGCATCTCTTTTTTAATCCATTAATTTGTTCAGCAAGTATTATATTTTATTAATTTGTAAAATAGGTCAAATTTTATTTATTTTTTAAGTATTTCTGAAAAATTGTTTTTTTCCCCCTTTAGTAACATTCTTTCTGCATTTCATCAAGTATGCTTTTTAATTTTAAAATTATCTTTTCTTCCATGCTTTCATAAATGTGTACTTATATTTATTCTCATTATTCCTGAATTAAATTATAATTCATTCTAAGTGTATTTCTTTTTCATACATAATTAATTATACAAATAAATAAGTAAATTTGATATTTTTAAATTTAATTAATTGTGTGAGAAGTCCCCCCCCCCCTCCTTTCTACCCTTCAAGTGGATGATGATTCGGGGAGAGGAGAACACTATGGGGCATATAAGCCATTTTGATGCTCATAGCTCTTAATTAGTTTCAAAATTGATTGATTCAGATGCAATAATTGTCTATAAATAATGTTTTTTTGCAATTTTTAATATTTGAATACATATTTTCATACTTTTTAACATTTTATGAGATTTTAATTTACTTTGTTATGTGCAACATTATCAATAAAGGTAGATGGTAGATCTCCAAAAATATTAATAACCTTCTGAAGAATATTATCGTAACAAGATTTTGTATTTTGCTGCATTTTTTTTTAAATGTACCAAGCATTTTCTAAAATATTATACCGTATTATAATTGAAAACATGCAAAATTTGATTCATTTTATTTGTATTCATGTATCAAGATATTTTCATAGTTTTCAGTGTTAATTGATTTGAACATTTATTTTTATTATTTTTTAGTTGGACATTGAAACTTTAAATCACCAAGTTTATGAAAATCATCTCACTAAAATTAGAAATGCTGAACATGAGAATATTTTAGGTACGTTATATAGTTTTTATGAACATATTAACTATGAATTGATTATTCAAATTCTTATATTTTTCATTTAAAATGAGATTTAAAAAACCATTTTTAGTAGTGTCATTATCATAATATGGTGAATCGCTGTAAAATACCTTAACTGTGTTTGTGAGGCGCACCTCTTAACGAAACATAATCAGAAGCCACCAACATATTTTGATCTCCCCTCTAATCAATTTTAATTCAAAACACCAGTAAAGTAAAGTAAATATACCAAGTTGTACGAAAAAGAACAAGTTTAATGAATAAAATGAAGCCTAAACTAAAACAACCAAAATAGCTAATGTGACACTAAATGCTTTTGCTGACCTCTGTGGTGTAACAGAGAATATTTGGGCCTCAAGCGCAAATACGTACTTTATGTCAGTCAAGCTTTGGGCCCCCCACAATGCGGTGTACGTTATGCCACTGGCTGGCTTCTCAGGCCAGCTGCGCCTGACAGAGCATTAACAAATTATTTTTATTTACATAAATATTGTGATGAAATACATAAATAATTAAATGGTTAGTATATTTTTGAAAAGTAGGTTAACATACTTAATTTCTGTCTTTTAAAATGTTAAATAATATTTATTCATTCTTATTTTAAAATGTTATTTATCTGAATATTTTTAGTTTTATAATAAAAGTATTCTAACCAATAAAATCAGAAAAGAAAATCCTTTTTTATCTAAGGTCTACTTTTAGTGTAGAAATTTTCATTGACTCAGAGTAGGTTGTTTTGGGGGACAATTTATTTTAAATGATATCCATCCTCTGTAAAATTGTATTCAACAAGTTCATTATGGTAGTCTTCATTTGTGTTGATCATTAAATAGATACTGTGTCATAACTGATGACAAGTCATGAATCGTAACTTATGAACTGAGCTGCCTCAGTGGAAATTTTCTTGGGTAATTTAAATGACTATGATCCTGAGCAAGTGGCTGTCGTTGTTACAGTTAAGTCATGAATCCAAATCCTGATGCTATCCAAGACCTTTTATGTTGTAAGGCTGATACATATGTTAAATCTGTGAAGGCTCAACATTGTTGATTTGTTGTAGAAATTTAGATCATGAGTGGTATCCTCATCATTTAGCAATGGTTTCAAATTATTATATCTGTTACCAACAGTCCTCATGCTAATAAAATAATAAATTGGTTATTTCAGTAAAGGATATATTAAATCAATACTGCTGGTTTGGAATGTTCTGCTATCCAATCTGAATGGTTACAAAAACAATTAAAGAACTTGATATTGTTTAAAAATATTTAAACTGCACGTTTACAGACAAGTACTTTTCAATCAGACCAAATCAGAAGTATATGATGGGCTATTTAATAAATACTTTCATAGCAGCTTTCATTGGTAAGTAAGAGAAGAGGCATGGCAGATGTTTCAACTCAAAAATTCAACACATACTTTAAAACATCAGCTTTTAAAACTTTAATGGCTGAACTTTTTCAACTTTTCCTCTTGCCTTTTAATTTGTTAACAGAACAAAAAGCAAATTATTTCAAATGGAAAATATTAACAGGAAATACTAAGAGAAAAGGTACTGTTTAACACATTAATCATCCATAATAAAATAAAATAAACCTTCCTAACTTAGAATTTATCACTTTCACTCCATAAGTGAGTGAGTATTTATTATCACACTTTGAAGCAACATTACGCCAACTGGCAACAGAACTTGTAGTTTTGAACCTCAGTAAAAAAAAACAAGAACAACATCTGAGCATGCACCCCATCCCCAGTCTACACACTACACTAATGTGAGGATTTTGAGCCATGATAAATGTAACACATCAGCCCCACACGATTTTTTCTCTACAAGAACAAAAATGAAATGCTTGCATTTTGTATTGTTGTTTTTGTTATCTTATTCCCTAAATGTTTTCTACTTTTTGTATAATTTTAATCCCTTAAATCCTTTCTCAGTTAACAGCAGGGTTTTTTTTCTAGACAGAAGGTAGTTGAACTTTGTGAGAGTTGCTTTTCTTTATTTCTTACTAGTACAGTTCTTTAGAGGAAGTGGAAGAATCTTGTTAATAAATGAGTGCATTTACAAATCTTATTTTTTTGAAAGCACTAAATTTTAAATTTTTTAATTACAAAATTTAATAGATTCTTTATATCAAATAATCATTTTGAATGGGTTATATATATACCAAAATGAAATGCAAACTTTTATTGGATGATCTTTCCTTGTGTGTGCTCAATTTTACTTATTTAACTTTTATTATTATTTTTATACTTCAATTAAATATTGTAAAAATAAACCACTTCATATTGGTATGAAACAATTACAAATTCAATTTATTATTGCAATAACTATTTCTTATGTTTGGCAAGCCCATAACTGAACCTTCAATGAAATTTACTAATGATGCAATGCTTTTATATATTTCCTTTCATCATGTACATTGTTGGGGAGTGCTATATTAAAAAAGTGAAATGTATCTAAGATCATTCTTATGATAAAAAGTTGTAATAAGTTCTAAAATATTTTTTTACTATTGATAACATGAATATATAATTCAAGAAATAGATTCTAAGTTAAAACTTAATTATTGATAATATACAACTTTATATTTTACAGAAGTAATAATTTATCTCATTTAAGAAATATTATTCAATGTTGTCTCTTCACATCGTTGTATAATTAACATCAAACATTTCCCCCCCCCCCCCCCACAGCTGAAGAGGCCAGAAAATCTTCTGCTTTAGCACTTTCAATTGAACAACAGAAAAAACAAGAAATTCGTAAGCAATGCAGACAAATCGATGCATTCCGTTTATCTGTCCAAAGACCCGAGAATAGTAGAGATTTTGATTTGTTTGACCCCAAACGAAAAAAGAAAGAACAACCTTCCAGAATTTCAGATAAGGACTATTGTCCAATTTCTGGAATTCAAAGGTATGCTTTCTGAAAGCACTTTATGTAAATATTTTCAGCAATGATAAAATAATTACTTACACTCTGTAACATAAAGTGATGCAATGCAAAGGAGTCATCGAAATGGGACAAATTGCATATGCGCATACCTTACAATAGAATATACAAATGGTAGCCAATGACTGACTCGCTAAAACCCCAGCACATTGCCATAGAGCATCTGGCTGGTGTATGAAACAGATGATATTCCATTGATAAGGCATAGCTTCCATCCCTGGTACAGTTTCATCGCCCCACAGACGGATTCGCAAATAGCCAGCAAAGATGTGTTAACACGTCCAGGACAGCAGTTGTATATTCACCTTACCATTATCTGCCAACCAGAATTTATGATCATTTATGATGTGCCATTTCATTAGATAATCAGATCCCTTTGGTTGCCATCCCTTCCTTACAGAACAGCAGTACATTGAGATTCCACTTCCCCATAGTATTGCCTTTTCATGAACCCCGGAACTTATTTAACAAGATAATGCCCAGCCGCCTCCTGCATCACACCTTTTTTCATCTTGTCTTTATGTTTCTTGGCTTGTCTTATTGTTTCTCTAATACTTCCTTGATCAGCATGATAGAAAAGAATTGAGCCAGTTTGGATTGTGACGAGCAGGTGGTTCTAACCTCGAGCTCTTGTAGTTTTGCATTTCCTGAATCAAATATTCCATTTCTATGATGCTATTAGTTCAATTCATGTACATCACATGTATCGATTTTCGTCCCATTCAGTAGACTCCTTGGTATGTCACTTTTTATGTTATAGAACATACAAAATCGCATAAAGAACATAGTAATTTCTAAATTTTTAGGTAAAACAGAATTATTCACATTTTAGGCTTGATGGAGAAGATTTGGACCAGGTTGTTCGGTTAAAGAAGCAGAAAGATCAAAATAGAGATATTTTGCTTCAACAAATACTTGAAAGGCAAATGCAAAACCTCAATTTAAAAGAAGCAGAACGTAGTTGGGAAGCTTCACTATTAGATAGAGATAATTATGCTTTGCAGTTCTCTCATTCAGATCATAATGATTGTAAAAATGCATCTAAGCAACTTGAAGATGATAATAAAAATTTGGTATTTACCTTTTTTTCTTTGCACCTATCATCCGATTAAGAGCACATGCACAAATTTCAATCTTAATAGGAAAAAAATAAATTTATTGTTATAATAGGTTGTTAATATACATTTTAAAATTCTATGTAAAATTTACACTAATACTGTAAGTAAAATCCAGTGGCTCAGGATCAAATTGGATTGTAATTGTAAATATTATTGAGAATTATTTTGAAGTAAATAGGTTCAAAACTTTTCACTGCGCACAAGTTTAAAACACAATTCAACCATACATTATGTCAACATGTATAATATAAAAAATAATTTCCCCCTATATTTCTAAAATCATTCAAAAAATTTTAAAATATATTTGTAATATGAACTGAAAACTTAAAGCATTCAGTAGATAGATAATTATATATGTACATCAGTACTTTCTTTTCTTGAAAGAGAAAATGTATTATTCCATAAATTTTAAATATTCCCATTCTAAATGTTATTAATTTCAATGATTATAAACAATGATTTACATTTAAGAACACTATGTTAAAATTTATTAAAAAGTATTTTTAGACATAAATATCCAGTAATTTTTCAACTACTACTACTACAACAATTCCATAAAAGCAAAAAAGGTGCAAGTTTATAAAGATTCTCCTCTGAATATATGACAACTGTTAAAGAATTTTTAATTTTATTTTGCAATCAACATTGAGTAAAATTTTATAAAAAACAGAAAACTTTTAAAAACTGAATATTAATAATAAATAACTTTAAGAACAGAAAGGGAAAAAAGTTAGAAATTTTTGTCATGATTTATGTTTAATTTTTAATATATTAAAATATTTAAAAACTATTTAAATTAATGCAAGGAAAATATTTAACAATATCCTATACTAGAAATACATTTACAAAATCCAAATAATTTAAGCATTTATATTGAGTTTTAAAACCATTATACTTACAATTTTTAGAGTTGGTTACAATAAGATATTAGTTCACTATTTTCAATAACCTAACATTTTATAAATGGGTAAATCAGAATTTAGAGCTATAAAAATAAATATTAAAAGCGTTACATGCAGCATTCATTGTTTCAATGATGTGATTTCTGTGAATAACATACCTAGTCATGCCATGAGTTCTAATACAATGAGTTAAAATAAAAGATGTGAAATTTAAAATTAAATCTTTTTGAAGTTTTAATTTACCTTTAAATTGAACCTTCTGTGTCTTTTATTCAAGTTTGATCATCTTTTGACTTTGCACAGGATCTAAGTCACTTTGGCCTTGCATCTAGCTCATCAATGCAATACCTCAATAGGAATTTCCATCGTTACTTTCCTTCAAGAACGTTTAAGACTGTTCTAATTGGAATGCGATTTTTTGGAACATCTTTGCCCCCAATTCTGAATCCCAATTTATAATCAAGTGGATTTGAATTGAGTCTTCTGGAAAGTTAATTTTCATGTTCATTTCTTTCAACTTATGAGCAGAATCCTGTTGAAAAGTATGTTTCCATTGAATAGGTTTAGGTTCAGCGGCTTCACTATTCGTTCCAAGATTGTATCTTGATAACCTTTATGGTGTTTTTTTTCCCTCACCTTTCTCAGAAAATGAATCTCTGAAATGCCTTTTCATACCCAACAACTCACCAAACCATTAAGGTAACTGAATGATGAGCTCTCTGCAGCATGCTTTTCTTCTATTTAATTTCTTAGGCATTCCTTGTGTATGCACAGTTATTCTGGTAGTTAAAAAAAATTTCCAATCTTTGAAAATTTTCTCATTGGAAAACAGAATAAGTTTGTGGCCCCTATGAGCATACCCTTGTAACAGAGCTTGTGCAAGAAAATAACCAATTATTCATCTATAACTTCTTAGTCTGAGGTTGTCATTTACTACGAGTTTTCTTTTTTCTTGTTCTTTTTGACATGTTTATCTTTTTTAACAAGAGGAATCGTCCTTTGACAAATTTTATTCTTGACTGTGATGAGAGCTATTGTTCCCACAGAGCGCTGACAACCACTTCTAGTGTAGTCTGAAACACTGTTAGTCTCGAAAAATTTCTCAACTGTTCAATAAGAGCAAATCTTCAATTGGCTATTTGATGCTGAGAAATATTTGCTGCATCCTTCTGTTCAAAATATTAAAACTTGACTAATTTAAAATGTGTGAGAGACTACGTTTTTTTTTTTTTTTTAATATTGCAGGTGAACTTCAAAGAAGAAATTTAATTACATTGTTAATTTAATTTGAGATTTCTTGCTGTGACACAGCAAACAATCTCAAATTTTATCAGAACTTATGGCTCAATTAGACACATGTGACTAAAATTGACAATGCTTTCAGTAGCTGCACAATTTTGAAATTCTTTATGCTGTTAACTGCTATGTTGTTAATTATATTTTTCATAATTAGTTTTATGATTTTTACGACAAATTTTAATTTGTAAAGGCATGGTTAAATCAAGAATTCAACAAACAGCAAAAAATAAGAGACGAGATTGAAAACAAAAAAGATATTGACTTTCAGTATTATGGAGACATGCTAACAGAGAACCCATCTGTAGCCCAAAGTCATCATCAATCACATCGCATTCTGCCTGAAAGATGGAAGGGCATGACCAAAGCTCAATTAGAAGGATATTATAAAGGACAAATCCAACAAATATGGAACAATCAGGTATGTTAATTCAATTATAATAAAAATGAAAGAAAACAATGAATGAGCAATATTTGGATCAAAAATAATTGTTTTTGTGCATTTCTTTTACTAAATTTTACAATTGTCTCCACCTAAAAATTGAAAATTAAAGGGATTTTTTTAAGGAAAAATTCATAAGCAAAATTACAAAAGCCCTAGAAAAATTATATTGATCAGAAGTAAGATATATTTGATTCAGCTGCAAGAGGAAAAATTGTATTAATTAAGATGATGTTGCACCCTTTTATTTTTTTATTTGAATATAGATATTATCTAAACTTTTCTTTTGGTCTCCAGAATTTGATGTCTAATGCTGGAAGTCTGCTCAATATTTTATTATATCATAATATTTAATGTAATTTCAGAAATGTAAGATTAAAGTTTATTTCCTCATTTAAGGTATTTTTCTGATAGACGTACAATATTTTAGACACATGAAATATTGATTTGTTAGCTTATGAGAATGCCTCAGCAATTCCAGGACTGAGCAAAACAATTTTCTAAGTATTGCAAAATGTTAAATAAATTTAATATTAATTCAAAGTAAATAATTTGTAGACAAGAAGAGAACAAGAGCAACAAAAGGAAAGGGAATGGAATAAGTTGATTCTAGATCAACAACATACGTTGCATTACTTAGATGATGCAGAGAACAGAAAATATTACCAGTTTTGTAAACAGCTAGAATTAGAAAACCAGCAACTAGCTCAGCAGCAAAGACAACACCAAGAATATTTCAACAAAGTAATAAATACCAATGTTCCATCAAAAAAATATTTTGATCAATTTAATACGAGTTCACGATAAAAAATATGAGAACAAATATGCTGCATCTTATAAGACAGCAAATAACATCTGCTGTAATAAAGTAGAAATGATGCAAAATATTTCTTTACTTGTGAAAAATATTGTATGTTTTGGACTATAAGATGCACTTAAAATTTATAAGACAACTTTTAGGGAAGGATATTTTGTTTAGTATAATAAATTACCTTTCTACATAGAAAAATTTATTTCAAATTGGGAATGCCTTTTATGGTCTGAAAGATACAGTATTTTAAATCTTAAATGTATCTGGAAGTTCAAAAATACATAGTGAAATATTAACTGTGAATACATAGAATTCTACATCAAAATAGTTTTCTTTATGATATGAATGTCAACCATTCATTATGTACATAAGTAATATGTTCAAGCAAGATTATTGTAAACAAGTCTTATTTTGATATCTCTCCCAAAATTTGAATTTTTTTTGCATCAAATGTGGAAACATTAACTACTGTTTTAAACAAACTAATGTGTGGGGAGACTTAATATTTGAAAACATATTTTTCTTCCAAAATCAAATGCAATAAACCCCCCCCCCCGAAAAAAATTCCACTTTTTACTGAAATTATAATTCAATGGATAATTTTTAGTTAAATGTAATACACAAGACACTTAATGCTTCATTATGCATTATATTTTACAGAGATGCCAACCATATAAATACATATATTTGTATAAACTCTTCTTTATATCCAAGTCAGCATTATCTCAAGTTTTAAGACAACTTTTTAAAAGACTAGCAATTAATAAGTCTATGAGCAGCATAACAATTCTAAAGAGTTTAATAAAAAGCAAAAAATTTATAGAGGTACTTTGAATTAAATATTTCATAAAAATTCTAATATTTTCAAGCAAAGTTATAAGCCTCAACTTATATGTATTTTATAGTATCCCTTGACTATTATTATTATTATTATATTCTGTTGTTAAAAAAAAAATTAAAAATTTTGTCTTGTGTGTAATTAAAAGATAATCAAATTTTGTGAACATGTATTTTAATTACATTAAAGATGATAAAATAACAATATGATGCACAATTTATACAATGGACAACAAAATGTTTGAATTGCAAATGTAGAATAAAATAGCAAAAATCAATCAAGAAAATGATATTTGTACAATGCAGAGAGTATTTCACGTAAGGCACAAGCTTTGGCATAAAATGATTATCTGCATCAGCAGAGGACAACTCAGTTCTTCCTACAGTTTAGTATCCTGCACATTTGGTCCATTGCTTTCTTCTGCCAAAGGAACATCAGTAATAGGCACAAGCCAACCTTCATCATCACAGATTTTACTGCCTTTTTCTTCCTTTTCATCTTGCAAGATTATTGTAGCAGGTGTCAGATCAATGCCCACAGCTTCCTGCATATTGTGCTGGAGCTTGCTCTGAAAAAAAAAATGTTTAGTTAGTTGCTAAAGATTACAATACTGTAAACTACAATACTACATAAAATTTTCAAGAAATATTCTTCTTTTAATCTAAAAAATAATCATTAGGGAATATGTTCTTTGAAAGCAGTTTGATTCCATAATGAATAAAACAATTTACTTAGCTATTTCTTTTAAAAATCAGTTGGATTACCAAATTTATTAATGTACCGATTGCATTAATAAAGTTTATTTTTAACAATTTGCTGAGTGCAATTTGTTTTAAGCAAAAAGAACATCAATGATTTTTTTTTTTTTTTTCATGTTTTATCTCATTAGATAATACATCCGATCTCATATGAAAATATTACATACAAATTTGTGAAAAATTTAATGAGTCACTCAACAATTAAAATAAAGCATTAATAGGTAAATATTTTTTTAAAATATTAAATTTTCAAGAACTTTAGTTCAGAAAACCATATCTTCTCCAACCAATTGGGTTATGAGGAGTTAAATGAAATTTGAAAGATTGAAACTAAATATGAAAATTCCTATACTTACATCAGCCAAGTAGTGAACAGATTGCCGTGTTCTTCTCCGATAGAATATTACCACACATATAAGAACAGTGACTCCAACTACTGCTAAGCAGATAGTAAAAATAATAATTCCATACTTTTCTAGCATTGCTGATAACAAGTCATAATTTTCTGTTAACAATCCATGATAGAAGTATGCAGCACTAGCATTTATCTATGAATAAAAAAATTATGTAGAATGATTTCAAGTTTATTTTATTTATTATACATAATTTTAATTCATTATCAAAAAACAATATTTCATATAGAATTAATTTCTTTAACATTCATTGATACTTTTAGATCATCTTTTGCTGATTTTCCAATGAATGACTACCCTCACATGAAGTTGAATTAGACAGATAAGGCTAACATAGCTTAAGATCAGGTTGAAATATGAAGCTTCTCAATTCTTTTGGTTGTGCAACTTCAAATTTTAGAAACTTATAACAGCTTATCTCTGAAGAGTTTGAAATATCCAACCACTTTTGAGTTTATTAAGAATTTTAACCTTACAAAGATCAAAGGTATTTATATAAATGATTTATCATTTGTCATTGAAAATCATACATATATTTTATTTTCTCAGTGCTAGGATGAAGTACAATGCACATGGGAAAATTAAGGGTAGTTTTCATAAACATCTTTCATTTTAAATATACTAAATGTTTTTATAGACAGAAGTTAAATTGATTTTATTCTAACAATCATTCATAAATGTCAATGCCATTGCGACGAGAAATACTTGTTGGATTATGGAATCAAATGTGCAATATAGCCGAGGTGATCTAATTCTAATCAAATATATAAAATCTACCATTAAGAAAACATTGCTTTATTTTTACCATTCTTTATTTTTATCAACTACTATACTGTTTGAATTAATTGGGACAAATGGGAAAAGTGATTTTTTTCTAAAACCTTAGCTTTTTATCATCATACACCTAAAACAGACTGAAAAATCTGTGTACTAGTATGAAGTATATCTTTCTTTCGCAAAAATGCCTTTTCAACCCGTCTTGGCATTGATTTCAATAGAGCAGCACACATGTTCTTGATTTCATCATCTTGGAAACACTAGTATACCCCTTCTTAACATTTGCTCTGTTGTCGTCCGATTCATTTTAGTGAGATGATTCTTGAGAATTTGCCATCAGTTTTGAATAGGATTTAAGTCTGAGGAATTTTCAAGCCCCAATTGAGCACTTTTATTTTATTTTCCACATAAAAGTATGGACCAATTTCGAATCATGACAAGGGGCTGAATCATGTTGAAATGTTTCATCAAATGTTTCCATGAATGAAACAATCCTACTACATAATATTTCTGTATATTTGACAAAATTCATCATGTATTTAAGAGGAACAACTTCCAGAGCCTCATCACTCAAAATCACCTTAATCCAGTCGTTAGCTGTCCATGATCGGCATTTTTTCGCCCATGCTAAATGTTATTTCATCATTTTCCGAGTTAGAAATAGTTTTTTTTCCCCTCAGTTTTGTTGCCTTAAGGCCATCTTTCAGAAGCCTTTTCCATGCTGTTGAGATACTCACTCCAACACCATTATCCAATAAATCCCTTCAAAGGTCTATGCTTCTCTTTCTTGGATTTATTTTGCTACTTAAAATTTTATCAATTCTTTTTTGGAGACGATGATCCTGAATTTTGAAGTGTTCTTAAAACAGTTTAAAATTCACACCAACTGCTCTAGTTCTATCTCTCACAGTCATAGAAATGTGTTCATTGAGAGTGATTTATTTTAGAACAGTTCCTCAGAGTAATATACATCTTTGAACAAGTAAAAGTAACATGTCTTATACAGAACACAAAATTGAATTTACCAGCTGCCCCACTGAGCTTCTGATACATTAAAATGAATAAATTATAGTCAAAGTCAATCTGTCACACTACCTAAAGGCAGATATAATAGGTTTGAGGTGGTTCAGGACATCACTGGTAATCACATACCAACTCAAACAAGAAAAACATGTTTGTCTCAATTAATTAAGAACAGTATAGTATTTAAACCTTCATGCACCAAATACACCTTTATATAGTTTAAACTATATAAAAATTCAGCTTTTTTATTCACATGATCCAATATTCATATCGTTAATTTGAGTTCATAAAAAAAAATTCATTTATGAGGACATATATGATAGATTAAAAGCAGTTAAATGTTTCAAAGACATTTATAAATTCTAGTTAGGAATTTTTATAAAGTAATACTAATTTGGTTGCTACTGTGCAGTATGAAATAATGAGTAAAAACTCCTTCAGAATATCAGAAAATTTATACTAATATTAAAAAATCCAATATCTCTTAAAAAGAATAATCATGTATCTAAGTTATTTTATAAAATGATTTTAAAAAAAGAATTTTAAAACAGCTATTGAAAATCTAAGATAAAAAAAAAAAATTCAATCAAAGGTCATATTTTCTCATAAAAAGAGACATGTAAGCAGTATAAACTAACCAAACACGTGTAACAGCAAAATTTATGAATATATTAAAATATTTATATTATAAAAGCAAGCTAGAATCACAGTTAAAATGTTTATTTTATTAAAGCTGTTAATAACATTCAATGCAGTTAGCATTAATTGATGTAATTTGTTTGAAGAATAATTTTCAAGAGGTAGTGAAGTGAGGAACAAATGAAACTTTTGTTTTAACTTGAATTTAGCAATTTTTAATTCAAAATTTCCAAAACCTTGAATTTTCACCAAAAATTGATTCTTATCAATGCAGTATAAAAGAAATAATTAAGAAATTCTCTCCCCCATAGATCAAATGCATCAAACAATGAATAAAAAATCTATTTTTAAAAAACTTTTTTATATAAGATAAAAAAAAAAGGCTTACTGATTCTTTTAAATCTTTGCTGTAGAAATTCAATATTCCAAGAACAAAATGAACAGGAAGAGTTTCTAAAGGGAAAAAAAATTTAATGTAAAGATAGATTATCTAAAAAAAGAAAACAAATTGCTCTTAAAAAAAATTAAATTCATTACTAAAATCTAACTTTGTAAATTGCTTAAGTTTGTATTTTAAACATATTATTTGGCATTTGTATGCATGAAGAATTATAAAATATCTAAATTTGGAAACGTAGAGGTAAAACAATACAAACTTTTTTTTATTTTAAAGTACTACAGAAAAAAATAAATAAAAGGTCTTTGTCTTTACTATAAAATGTAGGTTATATGTTGATAAAGTTTTAAAATTTAATAAGAAATTGAGTCTTAAATATAAGAATAGCAAATTAATTTAATTAAAAGCAATTCAAATGTGTAAATACTAACCATTTTTCCAAGCATTGTAGACAATAAATGTTAAAGTTATATGTGAAGCATTAGTTTCAGGTGTTGGCATCACATAAAAAATGGAGATGTTTCCAAATGGTTTTTCATTGATTGATTCTTCGGATTCTTCAAATGGATCCTACAAATATAAATGAATACATTTTTTTAAGACTTTCAAGAAGTACAAAGTTACATCACCAAAAAAAAATTCAAGAGTTGCATTTCAATTTTTTGGGTTGATTTTACTGGTTAAAAATAGTATTTGTCCAAGTATCTCCAAATACTTGTTAATTTATAAAAAAAAATGTGTACTCTGCAAATATAATATACATTATGTGTTCATCAAAGATATCAAACTCTATGGGAGAAAGCAAAGATCATTTGAGTGGGTAATATAGATGTTGTTGTAATATGTTGTGGATAATATATAGATGTTTGAGTTGTAAATATAGATCTTGCCTAAAGAAAGTTATAAGGGTAGAAAGAAGCAGAAAGCATATTTCTAACATAATACAATATTTTTTTTTAAAATCCTTGAAATTTAAAAAAGTAAATTTTAAGTTATACAAAATAAATTGTTTCATAAAGAGGCGTAATGTACACCTCCGCATCTCAAGGGGGGGGGGGCAAAGCCCATGTTAAATTATGGTTTTTCAATCCTTTATAAGACCCTGCTTGGGACCCAAAATCTGACTTTGCAGGGGGGCCCTAACATTCTCCCTTTCACCACTGGTTTCATATATAGTTGTTTTAGTCAATTCCTTCAATCTGTAAGTTTCTTAAATATGTATGTAGCAGCATTATTCTTATTTTGCCAAAAAAAAAAAAACTGCTCTAAACAAATGTATATTTTTTGATAATTTGTAATGAAAAATTTAAAAAGTTTTCAACTTTTAATAATTTTTATTTAAATAAATAGTATTTATATAATTGATTCTTTGTAGAAAAATAGCTTCAAACTATATTGGTTGTAATTTAGTAGAAAAGTGTGGATCATTTTTCAGCATAATGATAAACCACTTATTTGACATAAGAAAGAGGTGGACAAAATTTTTAGCTTCATATGACTCTTCTATTATACTGAATGTCTGAAGTAAATGTCACCTAAATAAACCCTTTTCTGGATGGATTACTAAACCCGATGAAATCTTGATAAAACTGGGGGAGGGGAATGAAAAGTCAATTTTAAGTGAGCAAAGGTTTTAGCTTTAGAAGACTTTCCCCCCTAAATTTTAATTGCCTTGCATAATTAAAATTTTATCTATAAATCATTTATATATCTCAAAAGTATTAAGCTGGTATTTTTGAAAGCAAAAGTGCTTCAACCTAATTCTAAACAGAATTGTGAATTATAAAAACTTATTTTACTATTTCAACTAAAGAAGGTTTTTATGTAAATTTATGAGTAAAAGTAAAAAATGAACAAAATCCAAATGTGAAAAATGAGGCAGTAACAATTCTAAAATATGCATAGTGAAATTATCAAAAGCGCAAAAATTACCTTTGTCCAGTTCTGGAATTCTTTAGTCAAGACATCATTTAGCCAAATGTGTGTTTTTGCTAGTTTGAATTTCATGCCTGTTTTATTCTATAGGAAATAAAAATGTGGATGAATGATGAAAATCTAAAATTAAAGCTCATGAAAGAATTATTTCTTTCTAATTGAATAAAACTTTCTAATTGAATTTTTCGAGGCAAAAAAAAAAATTTCTAATTCCTAATGTGAGCCATTTGATGCCTTAACATAAATCATGTAAACAGAATAAAATTTTCATCCTGAACTGAAAAAATTCAATCAGAATGTTTATATTACTTTATTAAAAGAAACAAATTTTGTATGTATTCATGACTCTTATACTAAGCTGTTAACATATCTCTTTATACTTTTTACTGAATTGATAATTCGTAGAATAATAAAAAGATGTCAAATTTATACAAAAGAAAAACTACAATTGTCTTTAGAAAATGTATTAAGCTTGTCAACAATACAAATGTCTTTCCACTTTTTAATTTAAACAAATTAAGTAAAAAAACAGTTGAGCTTTATAAACAATTACCTAACTATGATCATACTATTTAGTGCATAAATAGTTCATATTTTTTTTTATATGTGAATTCTTATAATATTATGTTTCTTTCAAGTACACTTCACTTTTATAATTATTCAAGAAACATGGAAGATGGAGAGTTTATTATACTATAAAATTCTTATAATGAGTATGTAAAGTATTTTTAAAATATTTCAACAACGAAAAATGATTTGTTCTCTACATATGACATTTCTCTCTCATTTACTACCAATAAATTATAAAATATTCTGAAAAAACTTATCCTTTTTACACTTCAATACCAATATAAGTTTTAAAAAAATATATTTTATCAAAATATTTTAGTTTTACTGTGTGTTATTTTCTGTTTTATTTTAGATTTAAAACTCTTTAAAAAAAATGTTAACTATAGTACTGTCATTATAATATTTATAATAGAAAAGTTTCTACCAATTATATTTTTTAAAAATTTCATTGAGATTAGTTCTTATAAAAAAAAATACCATATATATAGATATATTGTGCATGTGCATATATATATATTGCATATAAAACATTTAATATGAAAAAAATCAAATTAGTTACCACAGAATTTGCAGGAAACTGAATAATTGCAGTAATCATGTCAGTTCTATCCAGAGGATTTAAATCTTCAAACTCTAGTTGTTTATAATGTATCTGTAAATGTACAGAAATTCTAAATTCAGTTTAATCTTATAAACATTTAAGTAACTGTCCCCGTACATTATTAACATATCTATAGGATTTATTAGGAAATGGAAAATATTACATAATTTTTATAAGAATAAAAAACAAATGGATTTCAACTATTGGTTTTTAAAAATTCTTAAAATTAAATTTTTATTAAAAAAAATTTATTTTGCTTCGTACCAATTTTATAATTTAATGAAAAACAAAAAACATAAAAATTTAACTTTAATATAATTATAAATGTTTCAAAAATTCTGCTTTACATTGAGACAAAAAATTGTAGGAATGAAAAAATATTTACAATAACGAAAAAACATAACCATAACTTTTTACTAATACCCACCGTTTCATTTATAGTTGTTTCCACTGTAGGCATGTTATCAGTTGTCACCACTCGGAAACTACTTCTAGATGTTGGATCTATCGTAGAAATTGAACTGAAAGGTATATGTTTGCCTTCTCTATGAGTTTCTGGTGGTACAGTCCAAGTAGCCATTGAAACAGGTATTGTAGAGCTTGAATATTTGTCAGATAATAAGGTCACTACCATATCAGTAATTTTAGAACCTTCTGTCTTCGATACTGTTGTTTCTTCTGTACTTGAAAATGTAGATACAGGGTGATCAATTCTACTTATTGTAAGGTCAGTGGTAGTTGAAGATGGATGAGATACAGTTTGAGAAATAATATTCTGTTCTGAGTGAATACTTTTTACACTTGTGCTTGAAACAGTAGTTAAAACAATATCCAAAGAATTTGGATCTTCAGAATTACCAAGAATTGTTGATGATAAATAAGAAGCTGTAGTTGTAGGAAAATTCTGTTCATGGCTTATATCAGTTGCTTTTTGAGTTCTTTCAGTAATCATATTAGAATCTATACTTGATGACATTCCTGTTGTATGCATAAGAATGCTAAAAGAGGAATGAGTAATAGTAGGGCTTTCTGTGTATGAGGTTACTGATTTGGTAGAAAATTGTGACACATCCTTCTCAATATCAGTAGCAATAGAAATCCCTTGTACATCCAAACTATCAGTTTTGGGACTTGTTGTATGAGTATATGAAGATATATTATCAGAGGTAAGAGAAATTGTTGATGGTGAAGTTTTTTTTATTTCAGTAACTTCTGGCAATGAAGAAATTATAGTTGTTCCTTCAACAGATATTTCAGATTCAGTAAAAATACTAGCTGTGCTTGAATGAATAATACCGCCATGTACTGTTTCTGTTTCAGTATCTTTAGCAAGATCATAAGCTGAAGGTGTGAAAGTTTTATTTTCTGTATAAGTTGACACATTTAAATGAGAAGTAGAATTGGAATGAGTGAAAATAGCTTCTGCAGTTGTAGTCGCATAATTATTTTTTGGAATGTTAGCTTCACTAAAATTCTCTGAAAGGGAATCAATATGAAGTATAGGTGTTGAAGATATAGATATTCCAATGTTAGGAGAAGTGTCTGGAGGTAAAGTATCAGAATGCTTTGCAGTAAACATTTCTGTTATACTTTTATCTGCAATTGTATTCTCTAATCCAGATGTTGATGATAAAGTGCTAGTCTCTGGCTGTTCTGAAAATGATGTAGTCTTAGCTTCAAGTACTTTTGATGTTTCTGTATAGGTAGTATGAATATCTAGGCCAAAACCTTGCTCTTTAATAGTGGGATGGAGGGTAGTAACAGTTGGAAAACTTTCAATGGTGCTATTTTGTTGGAAATTTTTGCCATCAAACAATTCTGAACTAGAAGACATGGTAGGTTTTAAATCATTCAAATGACTGATGCTCTCAGTTTCCACAATTACATCCTTGGTATTTTTGACTTCTGTAACAAGATCTTCAAATGTATGCTTTTCAGATATTTCTGTGGTTGTTTCAAAAGATTTAGAACTGGATACATAACTTTCATGAAGAGGACTAGAAATATCTTTTCCTTCTGTAAACAAAGCTGAATTTGAAATCTCAGTCACAGATGTTGAAGTTGATTTTATTGATGAGTCCACTATGGTTGTATTAGCAGTATAATCATGAATTAAAGTTGTAAGGCTTCCAGTTGGTGTTTCTGTGTAGTATTCAGACAATGGAAGAGAAGAGCTTTTTATCGATATAAGTTCTTCATCACTTCCAGATAGAAGAGAATTTGTACCAACAGAAAATGGATTATCAGTAGAGTTTTCAGTGCTATTTGCATCAAATTTATGAAGACTAAGTACATCAGGATTTAGAGTTGTTTTCAAAGTATTTTTAGAAACATCTGAATCTAATTCATTTTCACCATGATCTAAATTATCATAAATGGACTGGGTAGTCTGATATACAGCTGCATCTGTTTGAAGACTATTTGATAGACTTTGGGATGGATGAGTACTTTCATCATTTGTGTTCTTTGTTAATGCTTCTGTACTTACAGCAGAACTGACAGGATTCCAGGATATTTTAGCAACAGAACGTCCATTTGGAACAGAAGTTGTAACAAAATCATTCTGATTTAAATCAGAACTATCTAATATTGTTGGTAAAGTACTAGAATCACCTAAAGGAATTTTCACTGTTTCAGACTCTGAATTCACAACAGAAATAACAGAACTGCTTGTGAAAGGACTGGTTTGAATTAGATCTTCAGCAGGAACATCAGATTGAATACAAGATGACAAGTGCACACAAACTAAAAATAAAATATGCATAATTAAATGCAATCACATGTTAAGTAATCATAAAAATAAAATTGAATGAAATATTTTTACCAGCTTGTATATCATTTAGGTTTTGAAAAATTACTTTAACTAAAATTAATTTTTTATGTTAATAATTGCATGAAATTTAAAAATTTTCATTCTCAATGAAGTATTATTAAATGACAGTATGTTTTCTGCCTAACATTAAATTCAGATTTAAAATAAATATATAAATTAGGTTTTAAAATAAACAAATCTATACAGAGAAAATATGTACTTTAGACAGTGGCGTAACGTACACCCCTCATTGCGGGGGGGGGAGGGGGCAAAGCTTGATTGATGTTGAGTACATATTTGGGCTTGGGACCCAAAACCTGAGTTTGCAGGGGGCCCTAATATTCTCCGTTACAACTCTGACTTTAGATCAAAATTATATCTTCTGTCAAATGGACATTTATGCAACTTTAAGAATACTTTGTGGCAACCGTTCTAGTTTTTCATTGTGTAAATGAAAGTCTCAACTGTAACATTAAATCAGACTGTTAGTGAAAAGATAGCTTTATTAAATTTCAACACAAAGAGAAAGAAAGATTAATTTAAATATACCCTCTTGCTATTTTTAAAAAAAATTATGAAAGTTAAAATTTAAAACAAATTTATATTCAATTTTTTGGATAATGTATTTTATACAAATCAAACATTTTAGCTGAGAATAAAAGATACATCAACAAACAAAATATTTATGTTATCATTAAAAAGTTGAGATTTTTAAAAAGCAAACAATGTATAAAAATCAGCAGCAAAATACATTGGAGAATAAAATCAATCATTTTTAATTCAAAATTTCAGTTACACTTTTACAAGAACTGTTGCTATATTTTTATAATTTACAGTTTCATGGAAATTAAATAATGAGGAACCATCTTTTTCACACCTGTAGTAAAACAAATACTGTTAAGAGTAATAACAGTTGCAAACCAAAAAAGTTGGGCTCTAAGATATCTCTAATTCAAGATTACATAATACAAAGATATTCTTAGAGAATCCAAATATTGGACTTTTTTTTTAATTACTAAAGGAAAGGTTCACAGGAAAGAAAAAAAATTTCAAGTCTCAGACAAATTTATTAAAATTCTTGTTCAAACCATGTAGGGATAGAATATTAATTAATTATGAATTTTAACTGAACTCCTAATTATGCTTGTTTAAAAGTTGTGTGAGCAGTCATTTTTACTTTAATACAGTAAAATGCTTTAGTTTTAATATTAGATAATAAAATTGGATTGTTGAATTGTTTGTTTTTAAGATAAATCAATCTCAGAAAAGACATTTGAAATAATGGGAATTATTTAAAAAACAATAAATTAAGTTTTTGAAAATTCTACTCATTTTGGGAATTTCGTTAATTTCTTTCTTCCAATTTGATTTAAATAAATGATTTTTTTTACAAAATTATGACATACCTTATGTTATAAAATTCTTTATTTTCCCAAAAATTAAATATTTTTTATCACAAGTTATAATTTTTTTTATAAAAAAGCAAAATGTATTTCAATAATAAAGAAATATAATGCTGAAGAATAAGTAGCAAAATTGTTTTTTCATCCATTATAATGTTTAATGTATAAATATAATGCATGTAAAATACATTCCAATCTTACTTTAGGTACAAAAAAAAAATAATTTTAATTGCTTTTATTTATTTATTTTTTTTAAGGAAATTAACAAATTTTTCTGCTTTTGTAATTTTAATTTTCATATAAAATTTTTTATTTAATTATTTAAGTTTCCATAACTTTATATATTTTAAGAAATTTTAAATTCAAGAAAATTATCCCATACATAATATGTAACAAATATTATTCAATCAATTTTACTATTAATGTTGGAAAACATAAATTGTAGAAGTTTATTAGAAAGAATTGAAACAAAAGTTTTATTACCCATCAGGGGTTAGAGAAATGTAACTCTTTTAAAAACATTTTTCTTTCTTACGAAGAAAAAAAATAATTGTTTACTCCTGAAAATCAATAAATTTGTACATCATACTCTTAATTACAAAAATGCTTAAGTAGTTACTAAAACACAATTTTTAGAAAAAAACAGTTCCCTAATGAACCAATTTTTTTTATTCAATAAATGCAATCGTTTAAAATTATTACGTAATGAAATGTTTCAAAATAGGAGGGAGAGGGAGTTATTTTGTCAACCTTTCAATCATTTAAAAATAAAGATATTATTTAACTCGGAAAAAAAGAAATTTATTCTATATAGGAGAAATCAACAACAACGCGTATAATTGACAAAGAATAACTTTCATTTTGGCAAATGATGCGAAATGTCTATTAATCTTTTCATCCGAAGAAAAGTAAAAAGTGATACATGTTTATATTCCGCTTTTGCGAAAAGAAATGAAATAAAAAAAAAATGTGTCGTAACGAAAGACCTTCAGCACAGTCAGCAAGAAAGAAAATAACCACCTGTCACTTCGGCGCCGACGATTGGTGCAGTGTTAAGACCATCACGACTCAACAGGTTCACAATTAACAACTTATTAGCAGGACAATGTGCGCTCTCTATACATTTAACCTGTGATCATTTGAATCAATTTACGAAATTTATTATTTTCAATGCGTTTGATCAAAAGCGAAAATATAAAAATTGTTCTGTCGTGATGACACAATGTTTTTGTTTTCTCATACATTCAAACTTTATTTAAAGATTTATCAACGATGAAATTTAACAATATTATTACTTTATCTAAGTTAATAATATTAAAAAAAAAACTGCACTTTTTCATTTTTTGCGTAATCAAAAAAATTAGTGATTTGAATACAGAAAGATAAAATTTTCTCAATTTTGAATGGGAAAAATATTGACATATGTTTTTTTCAGTAGTTCGATAATTAAACCTTCCGATGCAATAATATATTTAATGGTTTTATACACTTCTAAAAAATAAATCAACCACCACAGAGTGGATTACAACGTTTGATTGTGGTTTTAGTTGTTTTTTCGACACAGGTTTGTACCTTACGCCACCCACTGACAGTCACGAAATATTTTCTCCGGCAGCATACACTCACGCAACCGGTGTGTGTAACTATTAAAGTATCCGGATTTGGTCAAAAAGCAAAAACATAAAGAATGCTTACCGAAGATGATCAACAGCTCGGAGAACATCATCTTTTGTCTTTTCTTTCCTGACGGAGGGAAATGGGGGTTTTTACTCGGTAGTGTACATCCGAACATTCGAAGTTCTCCGACGCTTCTTCTGTGAAGTCCACCGGAGTCTGAACGAATCCGAACAAAGAAAAACGAAGCGCGGAGCGAAAGAGGCAAAGTTCGTCGTGAAATGCGGGGGGATTGGCAAGTAGGGGGAATGCGAGTATGGTGGGTGGACGGGGGAACGAGACGGCGGACCAGCACAACGTTGAAGGAGGTTTCAAGTTTCGCGGTGCTGGTACTGTGATTGGCGGTCCTATCACCTCGTGAGCAGTAAGGTTCTCCACTTCAACGAAGTTTTTTTTAATTTATTTACGTTCCTTTATTTTTATTATTGTTTTTTTTTTTTCCGAATTCGCTGGAAGGACCGTTCGTGTTCCTGTTCTTCCCGTTTTCGTCTGCTAACGTTGAAACGGAAACACGTATATTAGAAACGCGTAAAGGTCAAGGAAATGAAAATTATAATCTATGAAAGAAGCATTTAATCGCTTCTTACCTTTGTAGCACGTGCTATATTTCGTTTTTTTTTGGTGGCGTCTTTTTTATTGATTGATTGATTAGGGTTTTTATGGAGCTACAGAGGCCATCAACCCACACCTTGTCGTTTTGGATCTTTTGAACACAATAAACAAAGGTGTGTGGTTATTCGAAATGATTCGATCAGTACATGTGACTCCTGTTTTGAAATTTATTTCTAGTAACACAATGCACACCAACGATAATAGTTCCATTCCGAATGGAAAGAAGGTTTGTAAGAAATAATTTGTGTATGAAGCTCCATAATTTTGTATATTTATCATGCAGATAGTGGAGAGCAATGATCCGAGAATGAGGGATAAACAAAGGTTTTGATGAGTGTCTCCGGGAAAGAAGACCTCAAAAAGCGACTTTTCCCAACATTATTCGCATTCATTTCAAGGAAACCTTTAATTGGAATTCGAGACAAGGTTAATTCTTTTGTTCACAATTGAAATTTTCTTTTTCATTTGTGTCAATCACAAAATAAATTTCCTCTATGTACTCGTATATACATAAAAAGAAAAATATAGTTCGTATTAATCAGAATATTAATAATCCTCTCTAGAATCTTAGTAAGACGTTAATTAGAATAAAACTAAAATTATTAGAATGTTACACATTTCGATATTTTCTGCCTTTATTTACTTCACCCAGAACTTACTTGACAATGAATAAAGCATTTTGCTTGTTCTTTAAAGTTTTCATTGAAAATGTTGGCTCAAATAAAAAAAAAATGAGTCAAATTGAATAAAACGCGATAAAGTATCTATGGAATGGATGAGAGCAGGCATTAAATAGAATTCGACCCCAAAATCATAACGTGTAGTGATATGGAGGTGTCGTTCTCGTCTCTTAAGAAAATTCAAAATTACGACAACTAATATCAATAATCTTTATATTGTTCCAGTACAACGTTAATGAGAGTCCAAGGATGAGTAGTGATCACGGCCACGAACTCATGGGCAGCGTTGTCGGATCGCAGGTTCGAGTCTGGTACCGCTGAAAACTCCATCTACTCGAGCTGATGCACTTAAAGTCTGTCGTACCTCAAGTGAGTGAGTGAAAAAAACTTCGCCCTATACGGCTACTGGAAGGCTTTTCTCAAATGATGAGGACGACACCTGAGCTCTGGAACCTCCTCTCCTACTTACCACACCAACGGGAGGGTTTGAGCTCTCGATAGATTTAACGTGTATCGGCCACCTACACGGCGGGTCTTCAGTGGTACTAGGCTGGAATTGAGGAAACACCGGCCACGAGTCCGTTACCTTGACCACTAGGCTACCGCGGCCATCTGTCGTACCTCACATTCCTCACGTTGGCGTGGAGGGGAAATTTGGACAGTGAGGTGCCAGCTCATTGTCATTTGAACGACGAGAGGCTCGTTGCCAATAACTCTCGTGTTGCTTTACAGTGTGCAACGTAAGCAATCAATCATTTTCCATTTCTATAAGACAATTCGCTAGTGGTGACAAATGGAAGCTAAGTTCTAATTTCTTTTTACTATTGAGAAATATTTTCTTAAAGATCTTATTATAATTTCATTATATACAAATCTAACAGTGTATTGAGATTTATCACAAAATATTCCTT
Organism: Trichonephila inaurata madagascariensis; assembly: GCA_019973955.1. Classification (NCBI taxonomy): domain Eukaryota; kingdom Metazoa; phylum Arthropoda; class Arachnida; order Araneae; family Nephilidae; genus Trichonephila; species Trichonephila inaurata. The sequence goes on from BMAV01004220.1 coordinate 248,310, forward strand.
GTTGCACTTTTCCCCCTTACCTACTCAGTTGATGTAATATAGTTTTCTTAGTGGCATTTTTTCACCGATGGATATCTTGTTAACGAAAGCAGATTGAGGGCTACTGTCAATTAAAATTACAAGACTCATAATTTAGATTCGCGGTCAATTGATGAGAAAGACTGGAAACTCTTTCACTCTACGCTAAGGCAATGTTCTTGAACCTCGTCACATTTAATAAGCATCAACCTTTTTCCACAGCGGATGTTCAGTGGAGCCTGGACTCGAACCCACGCAAGCCACGAGTTCGTGACTATGACCACTCGGCTTCTGCGACAGGACCGATCCAAGGGTGACGTCCACCCACGTGCAAAGACCTAATGTTTTTCGTCTCCTGAGAATTTTTCATATTTCGATTAATAATGAACGTTGATGTTATAAACTCATCTGTTTGTATAAGAGTAAAAAGTAAAACATTTACAAAAATGTAAATAGACTCAAAAATCATTTCTTTCCTCTAGTTTGTTTTTCTAAATGGTTAGGCTATAATTGAATTGAAAACTTTTAATTTCAACGAATGTATATTAAATTTAAACACTGTCTTAGACCAGGTGTACTCAAACTGCGGCCCACCGGGCCTTTTTAAGTGGCCCGGTCATATAGCCCATTGCTTTGAGAAATTTATTTAAAAGCATTTTATTAAAAATTTGGTGGGAAATTCTTTGTCAAGAAATCAAATATATCATATCAATTTTGCTTTTTGCTTCGGTGTCGTACGGGTACGAATTAGTATTTTTTCCCCCTATTTGAAACGGTTGCAGTTAGTGATAACAGACAACAGTGGAGTAGCTATAATTTTATGGGTGGAACTATAATTTTTAGCTATCTTTCATATCTTCCAAGCAAAATATATCGTTCCAAGACGATGGGGAGGTTGACTATTTTGTAGAGAAAAACAAACATGGATTAGTGATTGTTTGATTTGTCACGAAAGTGCTGTATTTAAAAAATACCAATAAACAGGAATCATTCAAAGACACTTTTCTTCGAAGATCTCTTCCAAGATGTGATAAATAGCTTTTTTTATTAATCTTTGCAACAGTAACAAAGTAACAGCGGTAACAAAGACATATCCTACGAAGTTTATGTTATTGGTAATCGTATGAATCGCTTACTGATGCAGAAATTGTGAAGGAGTGTTGCGTAAATGCTTCTAATTTAGTGTTAGTGACAAAAATAAAAAATATAAACAAAAATAATTTTAAAAAAAAAATAGGGGTTGTAATATTTTGATGAATTTTCCACATTTTAAATTTTCAATGTTATCTTGATCTTAAAGCATTTCTCCTTCCCCCTCCCCCATTTATCCTCATGTTGCGGCCCGCATGAAATAACTAACATGTATGCGGCCCATCAGAAAAAAAGGTTGAGTACCCCTGTCTTAGACCCTATATTAGCCCTATTGGATATTTTCGTAAGGAAACTTTCGCAAAAAAATATTTTTGAGACGCCTTTGTTAAATATCGATCCACAGTGAGCCACCAGTGCCGCAAGAAGTAAGAAAATCTTTTATTGCGATATTGCCCTCTCTCCCATGAATTTTGAAATCAAATGAAGGATGAGTGTAAAGAGTGAACATTAATGGGGACAATGTGGACCAACACATTGAGCACTAACATTCTGTTTTACTTAAACTATGCTATACTATCAGAAAATCAGAACTTATTTTGATTTTTGGATGACTGTTTAAAATTCAGCATATTTATTTGACTTACTATCAGTTTAATTTTGAGAAATTCGTACAAAATTTTTCTTGACTGATGGAACTATATGCGGCCTAGGGTCACCCTGTTTTCGCCGCCAGCTTGCAGTGCACACGCTGAGCACCTGCTAGGATTGGCCCTATTACTGCAAGCCCCACAATGACATTTTCCGAATAACCATCGATAAACGCAATCACGTTGATATTCTGATAACCTGTCAAGTTCTCTGTCGAAAAGGAATTTTCTATTTTTAATTTTGCAAACGGAAAAACATTTTTCGGAAAAAGCAATGCAATAAAAAAAAAAAAAAATTGAAAGATAGTCGATTCTGAACCGAAATTCTTCACTTACTCAGTCAAGTTCCAGGAAACGATTGCCTCTCCCCTTTGGAAGAAAAATGCACGTGACAACCCCTATCTCGGAGAAGGAATTCAAGCAGTGGACTCCACAAAAGAAAGTGGTATGCTAAAATTTGATGGCATGTCCTGGGAAGTTAGGAATTTTACAGTACGAAATGTTACAATCGGTCGATATATTTCATGTATATTTATATATATCCAATTTTTGTAGCTGTATTTTAAATATCTTGGTTTCCTTTGATATAATGTTAGAACCACAAATAAGGAAAATAAATCATCTAGCTTATTTTTTCCCTTTTTAAATCTTAGCTATGTGTTTGAAAACGATCACAATAATTTATTTTGGAATTCAAAATCAGTAGTTTTCCTAATCCTATGATTTATTTATCATTATTTATTCTTATTTATTTTACACTATCGATCATTTCAATGGTAATTACATGCCCTAAGTGAGGGGGGGGGGGAGGGAATTACTTTTCATATACATAAAACTAAATTTGGATTATTAAAGCAATGCATTTAAATTGTTCGATGATCTTAAAAAAACTATGTATTAAAAAAGAAATAGATGCAAATTAATATATAATACCTCGCGACTTAATCTATTCCGACTTACACGAATCCGTAGTTACGCGATTTTCAAATCTCGTCGTCCGTTCAATGTCCGTCTTTTGTTTGAGAAAAACAAAATTGGTGAAATTGGAAATGTGATTGAAGAGTTTGCCGATCTTGCCAGGCAAATAAATTTAGAAGTGGATAGAAATGACGTTCAAGAACTTCTGGATTCTCCCTCTATCATGAACTCATAGAAATACATGAGCAAAAAGCAAGACATTGAAGAACTTGAGTCTTTAAATCCAGTTCAATCGGAAGATCGAATGATGGTGTTGGGAATTTTATAGAATACCTCAGTTTAATTGAAAAAAGGTTACAAATTGTAGAGCATAGACACGAACGATGAGCATATTTTTTCAATAAAACAAGGAATAAAAAAATTATTAGTATACTACGAAGAAATTTTGAGGGAGAAAAAAAAATCTTTGAGCCAGCAGTCTACTTTGCTAGAATTTGTGAAACCTTCTACATCAAAATAACTTCGGCTTTCGATTTTGTATGTTTGTCTTCCAAGATTTTGTTAAGGCTATCTTAGGTTAATGTTAAAGAATAGGACCAGAATTTGTGTGTGGAACATTTTTTCAGGTATAAAAGAAATGAATTGTTTGATTGATTGAATATTAACGTCGCCCTATTCAGCTACACGAGGGCTTTTGGCGACGGACCACGTCATTTTGAACTATGGTCAAGTGACGTGGACGACACCTGAGCTGGCACCCCCCTCTCTTAACTACCACACCACACCAACTGGAGGACGTTTCAGTTCTCGAAAGTTTAACGTGCATCGCTGCTCTACACGGCGGGTCTTTAGTGGTACTGGGCTCGAACTCGTGACAAGGCAAGCCACGATCCGATACCTATACCACTCGGCTACCACGACCACATAAAAGAAATGAAATATTAATATGATATTCTGGCTTCACTATCCTTTAGAGAGCAGAATTTTTTTTTATCATACTTTCCGTTTTTAACCGAGATAATTCATTTTTTCTGGTATAAAATTTGTTTCGCGATTTTTCTCCTATACGGTAATGTTAAATGGGTCATGCCTTCACATATTGTAACAAAAAAGAAAATATTCCTGGAATATTTTGGCATTTATAAAAACACTCTATTGTTAACAGAGGTATGAGTTATAATATTGCAAATTTCCATAGAAATTGAGGCATTTTTTTTCTGTCTGAAAATGTGCTTCGCGTTTAATTCAAGCTCTCGTACTTTTACCGAAGACAGCCTTAAATATTTTTTTTTCTTCTAAATTGCTACTTTTTTTCATCTGTGGCCTTATATGAAAATATTTTATACGTATTTCTATGCGAAATCATACACCGACTTCAGCGGTTATCACTCAGTCCCACCTTTTTAATTTTAGTTCAGGGTATTTTTAATAAGCTTTCCTCTATTCGTATTGTTTTTAATAACAAATGAAAGCTCTAGAGTTGACAAGAATCCACATCATTTAGCTTCAGAGTTCACTAATAAGAAGACAGTATGCTCTCATCCGATAGCCAATCCATCAAAAGCACATTTTCGGATGTAAAACCGAAACAAAAACTATGGCTTCAGAAAAATACAACGCGAGTCACGAAAAAAACTTTTTTTTTGTCATTATACAAATCAAGTGAGCGTTACGTATTCCACGCACGAATTCCTTTTTTAAGATAACTTATATAATTGCCTTAACAAGACTGGTCTTTTTTTTTTCTGACATAGCTAACATTTAACTCTTCGATTGAAAGAAGCGAAAACTTGGTTGAATTTAAATTCGTCGAATAAATCCATAAGTCAGGTGTAAAGAAGCCTTTCCATGCAAATCCGCGAGGAAAGAATTTTTCTTTCACCTCGAAGTGAGTCAATGTCATCTTGTCCAACTTAGACGTTAATCATTTGGCCGTAATTCCTGAACATGGTTGCCTGCTCAAAGAAATCATCGAATCATTTTTTTTTTTTATCAGTTTCAAGACATATTAAAATTTATTTCAAATCCTTTTACTTTCGGAGATATGTTTCTTATCGTGTGTGTGAGCTTTTAAAAACTTTTCTAGCAAGTTTTTTTCGCCCGCCCAACACGCTTTTGTTTTTAGAGTTTTATTTTATTTATTTATTTATTGGCTTGTTTTTGTTTTGAAAATCAATTTTTAAAGTATAACTCACGCAGTATTTCACATACTGATCTTACAATAAGCTGTGAAAAAAATAATTACGAATAAAAATGCCATGAATAAATATTAAAAATATTTTAAGAGTTATTTACTTTAGAACATAATAAATATTATAATTTTTTAATCCAAAATATAAATAATAATTTTTCTTTCTTTCAAGATGTATTTAAAATAGGTCTTAAAAATCGATATTAATTATTGTTGTTGGCCTGTCCATCATATGCAGATTGATAAAAAAAGAATCTCTAGATCGCTCCAAAGCAGCTTCGGCAACCTCTCAACAGTTTTATCAGAGAAGATCCAATCTGGGTCTTTGGGGCTGATCTTGAAAAGTCAGACTTGAAATGCTATTGATTATCGATATTAATTAAAGCTTTAAAATAATATTGTCACTGTCTTATTTTTTTCTTTTATAAATATATATCAGGGAGTTCGAACCATGGGCACGCCACCGATCAAAACGAACAACCGCGATTGATTCTTCAATCAAGGAATTTTCAGTGAGATCTCAGTTCAAAAAATTATCAGAAACGCTCAAGAGTTTATTATGTACCCTGATGTGACATCATTGGATAAACTGAACTTGCCTCAATTCGATGGGTTGGAAATTGAAGAATTTGAAATTCAACTTTTTTATCTTATTGGATTTCTGGTCTAGTTCAATATGAATTTAAAAATTTATTGAAACAATGAAAAGTTAGAATTGATTGAAACAGAAAAATTAACAAGCAATATAAGCAAAAATGCCAGTAACGAAATTTTGGAAACATTAAATTCGATTCCAGACACGTTTAACTGTTTGAAGAAGCAGTCTCATGCGATTTTTATCATATTTTCATCGAGTCATTATTTTCAGAGATGAATAACATTAAAGACTCGCTTAACCATTTTGCAGATGACCCCAATTCAGCATGCATTCTACTTAAAAAGTAACATCTTACCCAATCCATATATGATTTATATTTTCATCTAATCTGCAACAGCAGAAATCACACAAATGTTACTTAATATAATTTGAATTATACGTTTAACTAAAATATTTACTACTATAAAATATAAAAAATGTAATTTTCTGTAGTAAATAAAGAATTTTGGGTTGTTAGTATTTAGTTTTATCATTTCCCATAATCACTAGTCAAAATTATTTGACGGCATGTCTGTACCTCATTCAGCATTTCTTTAGGGAAAAAATGGCACATTGATCCATAAAGGTTCGCCAACCCTGATATATATACATCATTTTTAGTTAGTTACCTAAATGGGGTAGGAACGTTAAAATATATGAAATAACATTCCAATCCCCCCATCTGCCTAATTGAGAGTGAGAGTTGTATTGACGGTCCATTATAAAGCAACACGAAAGCTATTGGCAACAAACCTCGTCGTTTTGATCCTCGGTCAAGTGATGAGGATGTGACACCTGACCTGATACCCTCTCTCCGAACTTCCCCACCACATCAACGGCAGGACATTGAGCCTTTGCTGATTCAACGTTCTTCATCCCTTAATACGCGGTGGGTCTTCAGTGGCACCAGGACTCGACCGTGACACGCCGGCCATAAGTTCGTGACCATAACCACTAGGTTACCACAATCGAGTGGCCACGGTAGTCTATTGGTCAAGGTCAAGGGCTCGTGGCAGGCATGTCATGTACCGCTGAAGACCCGCCATGCAGAGGGCGCCGATGCATGTTAAATATGACGAGGCTCAAACGTCCTCCCGTTGGTGTGGTGTGGGAATTAGAAGGGGGGAGCTGCCAGCCCAGGTGTCGTCCTCGTCACCTGACCATGGTTCAAAATGACGAAGCCCCCAAAACTCTCGTGCAGCCTTATAGTGCGACGCAAATTTTAATCTAACTCTATCCGCGTTATCACTCTGCCTAATTGAAATCCTAGGGTAGTTTTGCTAAATATACCGTAAAATCCAGCTTATAACGCGCACTTATACTTTCAAGCTGAATTTTTTAATTTTAGGTATATTCGCCATTTTACGCGTACCCCTCTTTTAACGGAGAAATCTGAAATATTAGTTTACATTGCTTTTATGTTTTGATGTCCTTTATTCGAGGTATTATCCCAGACTTTTGAAAAAATAGTATACTTCTAGACTGGAACTCTTTTTTGTTCATAAGACCAGTCGTTTCTTTTAAATACACAGTATTTCGATGCATGTAAAAGTAACTTTTTTTTTCTGCTTATCTCTTTTGTTATTTTTAAAGCTATCGTTTTCATACCCGTGCTTATAACGCGCAACCTTAAGTTTCGATGTTATTTTTTGTGTTCAAAGTGCGCATTATACGCCGGATTTTACGGTAGTTTGAATCGTTAAAAAAACATGCATATAACAATTATATTAAAATATATCGATATAGGGAAAAAAAGCATAAAAAGACAATGCATTGTATCAATATCACAAATACTTTTTTGTATGGTTAGAGATGTATGGTTATAATCGCGATTCTGATAAAAAAAAGTTTTATCAGATACAAAATCTTTCAACTCTTGCGATATATCAAGATTTCTCTAAATTAGTATTTGCGATATCATTTCCACCTTTCTTTTTCTCTTACCTCTAAACATAATATCCTGTCGAGACAACAAAGAAAAATGATTTCCGCTGCGCTATCGTGGGGTGAGATATTTACCTCTCAATGGACATGCACGAGTTCTTGTAGATCGAAAAAGAAGCGATGTTCCAGCGTAGTGCATTGGTGCGGCTCTTGGAAAAGCACACAAGCTAATAACGATTTTAGAATGTTTTTACTTTAAGGAAGTATGCTAAAACATCAACAACAAAAAAAATATCTCCTTCTGACACAAACATAATCATCAAGCACTATTACTACCTTCCCCTATTCATATTGACAAAAAACGTTTTTCAGTATTCTTAAGCAGGGATAATTTAAGACTTCTTGAGGCCCTGGACCCCTACACAAGTGTAGACCCCCCCCCCCATATGACTCTTGAAAGTAAACAGTACACGTGTCCTAAGTTATCAAATTCTCGTGCAAATAATAACCCTAAACAAATAAGTGTGCATGACTTATAAATACACAAACCGTCTCAACCGATTACCACCTTTTGATTGGATGAGTATTGTTGGTGTATGGTGGTAAGTCTAGGCCAGAACGTGGATGACGGTCATCACATGTAACCAATATATCGTAGGAAATTCCCAGTTTTTCTGAGAATACAACCGGAAATAACATTTGACCATTGAAATTATTCCAATTATAATCTTATTAAGGCTGAGTCGAGAACGAGACGAGGCTCTGTTGTGACCGAGGCCCATACCTTGAGACGCCTCTGTTCCAAAGTCAGAGTAGTTCTAACGTCGCACAAAAAAGAACACGAGGACTACTGGCAACAGACCTTGTAATTTTGAGCCTCGGTCAAGTGACGAGGACGACACCTGAGCTTGCACCCTTCCCCTCTCCAAAATACCACACCGCACCAAAGGGAGTACTTTGAACTCGAAAGATTTAAAGTGCATCAGCCTCCTCTACATGGTGGGTCTCTAGTGGCATCGAGACTCGAACCCGCGGCACGCCAGTCATGACCATAACCACTAGGGCAGCGCGGCCATTCTTTCTGGACTAGTTGTATTTTAGAATCATTTCATTCAAATTTATCTCTACTCTCTTAAGAATAAATATTTGGCTGTAAACTAAAAAAAATCCGAAAGAAAAATTAATTGTTCTGATTTAACGAAAAGTTTATAGTCATCAAAACCTTTTTTTTAATGCTAAGATTGAAAAAAAAAAATAATAAATTCTACACTGGGATGGTAACATGTATTTCGTGACTAGATATAGTCTTAGGAGGAAAGATATATCTTTTTTAAGTTTAGAACTATAAATGGCTATCCTTTATTTGTATCCAATGTTTTGTTTTCATTTCTTGCTTAGCGACTTTTAAACTATATAAATTACCTTCTGCACCTAAAATTATAAATTTCATTTTTATATTGATTTCACATAAACCACATGAAAAAAAATCTGTTCTCAGAACAACAAATAATTTTTAGAAACGCCCGTAAAACGTAATGTCCATTAAATCTTCGTTGCCCATTGAAATTTACATTTTTTATGTACTATCAAATATAGCAATCGGAAATCACAAATGTGTGTATTGTGTGTGTGTGTATGTGAATTGATCATAAAAGTTATATGTGTTAAAAAATATATACGTATTACGTTTAAAAATGCTGTGATACATCACCAATAAAATAGATAAATTATCATATAATGTATCTAGCAAAATCAATGTTTCTTAAACTGTGGTTCTCACTGTGGCGTAACGGAGAATATTGGGCCCGCCCCCCCAGCAAACTCAGGTTTAGGGCCCCAAGCCTAAATACGTATTTAGCGTCAGTCAAGCTTTGGGCCCTAAGAGTGTCTGGGCCTCCCGCAATGCGGGGGTGTACGTTACGCCACTGGGTCCGTAGAACCCTGAGAGTCCCCAGTGCCTTTCTAGGGAGTCCGCGCAAAGGTGATTCATTTAATGTTAAGATTTCCCTCTTTTACAGATTCTTAAAGTCCTCCTAGAAAAATTGAAAGATCCTAGACTAGATCATTCAATTGCGCCGTATGAAAAGAACTCTACTAGAGCATGCATTTCAAACAAACAAGAATGTTAATTCAGTGAGGGTTGTTCAAAATCTTGGGGGTCCGCGATGTTAGAATGAGACATAAAGGGGAAGGAGAAGCCTCGGCGATCGAATGTTTAAAACATCTGCCCTGCCGTATGGAGTCGAATGAAACATTTCTGAGAGAAATACTGATGCTTCTACAATATATATTTCGGGAAGTGTAAAGCAGAACACTAGTTTGCTCTTCTGATCTGTTCGATGATTTCACCTGTCCTCTTTACCCCTGTCGTCCTCACCTACCTTATATGAGCTGATCCGCTGTCAAAAGACTTCCTTCTAAACTACGACACAGTATCTCAAAGATTTAACATTTTTAAAAAATCCTTTTGATAAAAAAAAAGTATAATCTTAGTGATTGGTATGAGTATATATATGTATATGCTAGGAGGTATACCCGTTCTTCTCAAGGGTGAACTGAAAAATATAACAATCGACTTAGAAGGATAAAAGAAAATTAAATTAAAATTTAAGTAGTATTTTGAGAATAATTTAAGTAAGATGCAAATTAAACTCTAACAAAAGATCGATTTAACAGATAAAATTGCGAAGCAAAATAAATTATTTAAATTGTATAACTCGATATATACCAGATTCATCTGTCTTTTCTGACAGATGTGTGTGAACCTATTCAATTTAAATAATTTATATAAATGTTATATATTTATATATTTGCTTTAGATATATAAGTGTTATATATTTGCTTTAGATGTATAAATGTTATATATTTGTTTTAGATATATAAGTGTTATATATTTGTTTTAGATGTATAAGTATTATCTCTAAAACAAATGTATAAATATTATCTTTTATAGGAGATGATTTCCGCAAAATGAGCTCTGAGTGGATCTCTACTCAGCAAATTATAAGCATGGTTACTAAATCTGTAGGTCTAAGAGTTCGAAAATGGATTTTTTTTTTTATCTGTAGTGCCTCTGCAACCTCCTTGGGAGTCGATTTCCACAAAACCTCTCTTTAATAAATCATGACTCAACAACACACACACACACACACACAAAACAATGCTAACGAAATTTCAAGTGTGCTAGACTAATAGTTCAAAGACAGGAGGATACTTTTTATCTGTAATTCTCTTAACCCTCCCCCCACACACGCACCCACTCCGTCCTTGAGAGTGGATTTTCTGAAAACTCGTCCTAACGGATCTCTATTCAACAAAATAAATATGCCTCCAAAATTTCAAGTTTCTAGGTCTAATAGGCTCAAAATGGGAAATTTTTTTGTCTCTTATACCACCGCAACCTCCTTCCCTTTGTCCTTGGAAGTCAATTTCCGCGAAAGCCGTTTTTGCGCATCACTACTCAACAAAAGAAACATGCCTGACAAATTTCAAATCTGTAGATCTAGCAGTTTTGGATATCTCGTGATGAATGTGTCTCGTTCTCATACATATACGTAATAATTCGCGTTCATTTCATCTTTCAAGCTTTTAATTTGTAATGGTCCTGAATCTCCAGAACTTTCACGCAAATAATTAACTGCTAGCTTACCCGCCTAACGAGATAGAATCGTAACTTTGTCTCTTTGAAATTAAAACCTCAGGCTATTTAAATTAAGAATTGCATAACGCGCGAACCTCATCCGAACCAATCAGAAGAGACTCTAGGAAGCAGGGACGTCGTAAGGCTCGGGTTAACTGGGCCCTCGGCCTCGAGGGAAGCTTCTTTTTTACGTTATGTGCTTCGTTAAGTGTCGTCCATGTTTGCGTTTGCATTAAAATGTACAATAAATTAGATGCCATTGGATGTTGCTATGATTGGGGATGCAATCATAACATCAGTAATATACATGTGATGATCGGTAAAGAGAAATCCTTCCACCCTCTCAGTACGCGACATATATTAATTATATTAATATATAGATAGATCTAGATATAAATCACTATACGCACAGTAAGTTACTCCACATATATAAATTAATTCGGTTTTTTATCAATGTGAAGAACCTATTGACTCCCAATTTGACCGTAACTGCGGTACTGAGGTGTTGATGAAGGTTTGAAGTACCAAATTCAAGCTTCTCGACTCATTAATTCCTCGACATTAGCGGTGGTTTCGCTAGGTTTGCATAACGTTCTCCCAGAACAAAGGTCTTCTTTTAAGCTGTAGTCTCCGGTTTTGAACTGCTGGAAGTACCATTGACTTAGCGCTTAGTGTCCAATCGCTACATTCTGTATTAATAATCCTCACACTTTTGTTGCCTTTATTAAGGTGGCCAATTTTTTTACAATGAAAAGGAGGAGGCAAAATTTAAGAAAAAATTGCAGCGTAAATATATGGAACATTTTATTAATGCAAACAAAAATACACTAATTACGCTTACATCTCTTTTAATTATTTACTTAAACAAGTATTTTTCCCATTAAATGATTTTTTTTTTTTTGTCGATGTATCATTTTTTAATTTATCGGAAATTTCGGAGCAAGACATATCCTTCATATTGAATATTACGGTAATGCTATAGCTAAAGTATCAACATGTAATCTTGATTTCTCACTTGTCCAAAAATCATAACCAATTGAAAAAACTCTTTCAACTGCTGCATTAGTTCCAGAGCAGCATTATGTAAATTCATCATGAATAACTAAATTTTCATATGGAATGTATTCATTTCTGAAGTGTTTAAATATTTCCACCCATCTTTTATCGATTTCAACAGGTTGATTTTCAAATTGTTTTAATTTTTATCAGAACTTAAATATATACTTTCGGTCTTCTAATTTCTTTAAACATACCATTGTCTTCGATTTTAATATCAGGAATTTCTACCGATAAAAAATACTATTTTCTATATCTGCCCAATTTACTTGCGCGATGAAGTCAAAAAACACCATTGACAAGTTTTATTTCCTGTGATATTTGTTTTAGACCCGTCTTCAACATATTGAAAACATGTTTCGTAAAAATTCTGCCTTCTATTGGTAAACTTTTCCGTTATGCCCGACTTGATTCTTTAAGTTTGACAATTTTCTTTATATTATTAAAGGAATACATTTTTCTTCAAATTATGATTTTTATTGAGGGACAAAATTGTTCAAAATAATACTAACTTCTGTAACTGAAATATGTTCACCCTCAAACTTTTGAATCGTTTTTAGGAAAATAGATGCCTGATTATGTTCAAAATACATTAATATCTCTAATAATTCGTACTGCACTGGCCATGAATTCGGCCTGGCATCTCTGAATAAAGAGATTAACATAATAATTTTAAAATATTGAAAAGGAGGACACTTTTTTAGGAAGGACATAACCTATAGAAGGAGGGCAATTGGTCACCTTACCTTTATGGAACTTAAAGCAATATATGTCTAATATGCTCCTTTGACAATTTCATAATAATTCTTTTTAAAAAATTACTGCTAAGAGAATAGAACAGTTTTCTTCTAAACTTGCACTAAGAGTAAACATTTCATAGCTAGCCTTTTTGTTTATGAAATGAGGAAAAATTAAATTATTTATAGGAAGACATTTATGTGCACATACAACATATATATAAACTGGGTAATTTAAAAATTACCAAACACAAGTCAGTTAAAGAATATAAAGTTATTTTTAATGCTATAATTTAATTGATTATTTCATAGAATAACGATTTCCTACTCGTTGAAATACTGAAGACGGTAGGTTTTATGTTTGGGATAAAATG
>BMAV01004220.1:261903-285196 GCA_019973955.1 Trichonephila inaurata madagascariensis
TTACACATTATATATTTATATAGGAAATAGTATTAAAAATAACTTCAAATAATTTATTAAAATGTTTTACATTTTCAATACATTTCTATTGTAAGAGATGGCGACGCCGAACAAACCAAATCAAATCTAAATTGGTTCTAATATCGAACGAAAGAATTCGTCCTCTCTCTCTCTCTCTCGATGATGTCTGACGCTATATGGCCCCTGAGTGGTCACTTTTACTCTTTTATCTGCTGCGTTTTTAAAAACAAAAATAAAACCCTGTTTAGGCTTAATAATTAAATGCTATAAATAGTTTGATGCTTATAATTTTCCTTATCTCAATAAATTAATTGTTTGTTTAACTGGGTTACAATGTTTTCTTTTTGTTCAAAATTCACTTTACCACAAGTCACCGTCCCATATATATACATGTACTTTAAAAAAAAATCAGTTTTAGTTAAATATAATTTTTTTAAACAATTTTTTTTGCGCAAGTTCCAAATAATTATTTTTAAAGAAAAGAAGCCACAGTTGCGGTAGCTCTTCACAGTTGGCCACTGATAATATAGCATACGATATCGCTATTTTCTGTTTTTGGCTTAGTCGATATAAATGAAGTTATTTTACATATCTTGGGTGAAGACATCTGTATATAACATGCGCGTTACCTCGCCTTTATATATGTGTGTGTACTCTTTCGCCAGAAATATATATATATTTGATAGAAGCTGAATCCTTGCACATTTCATAAGAAGATTGTGTGACTTCGATAGCAAAATGTTTTAATATGAGTGTCATAACTATGTGTAACACGAAATCATTTCTCAAGAATATAACACTACCTTGGGTGTCTTTTCTGTTTCTTCAGCTTAAAACGTTGTCTCTCTGTCAGTATGTCCTGCCGTTATTTTCATGATAAAGAAATAAAAACTTTGAGAAATTTGCTGCGCACGTAGCACTTAAGGATGAAGAAAGTTTGAAGAAATACGGTGGGAAAACAGTATCGAGAGTAATGCAGTTATGATTGTTCAACAGAAATCGATGCAGAGTTTAAAGATAATGAGGATAATTCAAACTCAAAAATAATTGTTTTAGTGAAAAACAACTAGAAAAAACGTATGAAGTGTGTGTTAAAGTTTTAATGAAATTAATCTTATCTCAGAGCCAGTAGCGCACACAGGAGTTTTTCAGGGGGGAAGGGGGGTCCAGGCTCGAAAGTCCACTATTCTCGCATCATGCTCCAATACGCTGCCCAACCTATTCTTTTGATTTTGTCGATTTTCGGGAACAAAAAAAGTAAAAATTAATTATTTAATGAATAATTAGCATTAGTTAAAATTAATTATCAATAACAAATACTTAATTAAATTTTACGTACTATATACAGGGATTATAATCAATCAAAAAAAAAAAGTAAGGACTTGGGAGATTCCGGCCCCGGGGGCCTTCGGCCCCCCCCCCCCTTGTGTGCGCCACTGCTCAGAGAACATTGAAAGTACGAAATCAAAGTTCGAAATCCACAGGAAAAAGTACGTACGTTAAATAAAAGTCCCTGTACATCTCTTCCCGAATTCCTTATTAGTGGAGTACACAAATGGGGACTGAGGGCTTCCCCCCCCCCCGCCGCTACTTAAGCCAACCGATTTTGAGATTTTCAGTTAATAAATTTTGAAATGTTTATCACTACAATCTTTGAGCTGTTTCTACATCCCCTTCAATGTGTTCGGATATTGGTTTTGTAGAATAATCCCCTACTTTTTTTTATGGTTATTATTATGGAAATGATGGACCTTCTAAAACATTGCTTCACGACTCATTTCTTTAATGGAGTCATTCCCGATAATACTGCATGTGGAAAATAGGATAGAGGGTGCGAGCTCATGTGTCGTCCTCGTCACTTGATCATGGTTTAAAATTGCGAGGTCCGTCGCCTAAAGCCCTCGTGTGCACACAGTGCGACGTTAATATACACTCATTCACTCACACGATATTACTGCTCCTCCAACAACTGTTGGATAGACGCATTTTGATGGTTCACTCTCTGACTGTCTAGAAAATCTGCGAAGCATTTGAACTTCAAGGTCAAGTTTGTTCCACTGCCAAGAGCGACAGCCTTGACTCCAACCCCACATTGAGGATTACTGTCTGTGTCGAAAGATCTCTCTCTGTGTGAAAGTTGTACCAAGCTCTACGACGTCCAGATCATCAGAACAACTTTTTTTCTAAAGCGAAACAAACCCTCGTGTAGCTGAACAGTGCGACGTTAATATTCACTCAAACCACTAATAACTTCCCATCTCATAACGGCTTACTACTGCATCGTGGAAAAGAGCATTATTCCCGAGCAAGTTAACTGCACATAGTTAATAATAACAAATTTTGAGAAAGCTGAGTAATATTTTAAGCAATAAATTATGTATTAAATATAACGTTGTGTGTATTAAAAAATTGCTTTGATTTGGATACACTAGTTCAATTTCAAGGAAATATATGGCCAATTTCTAGACAGGTTTTTTTTTTTTTTTTCTGAAACACTTGTATATCTTTATTAATTTTAAATATTACTAATGGTTTTCATTGTAAATAAATTTCCTTGTGCATGTGGTTTGTCTCTGTGTCGTCGTTCTATTTTTGATTTTGAATGAGATTTTTTGCAATTAATTCGATAAAATTTAGTATTCTTTTTTAATTAACAGTTTTGTTTGATATTCTTGGTGGGCCTTCATTTTGCCTTAAAGTGTGCCGCAGTTTAAAATCAAGATCAATTCCTAACGATCAGGGAGAATTAGCTGTCACTATTTAAAACGCAAAATTTGCGGATGCTGGTAGATATTTCGCAGTTTTTCAAAGCGAATTTCGATTATTTACAACAGGCATGTCAAACTCGGATGATATAGCGGGCCACATCGTCTATTTTGTATTGAGTCGGGGGCAGCATGTTTTTAATGTTAACAAAACTAGTAAAATCCGATTCTTGGAATGATAATATTATGTATTTATCAGACTGAATGAGACAAGTTCAATGCATTTTATAAAAAATGCATTGAACTTGAACTCTATTATCACTTTTCTCACAAAACAAGTAATCAAAGTTTAGTTGTGAATGTATTAAGATAATAAAATTTTCATAATTGATGATAAATGTTGATTGGGGTCAATTTTGACCTTTCTGAATTTTTATTATTTTTCATTAAAGAAAATAGTTGCTCACATAAATCAGTTCTACTGAAAATATTCATTGAACGAGCAGTAAACGATAATATTTTAGGAAAGCGATCTATTGATAAATATGTATAAAAATATGGAATTTCAAATAATATATGTTTTTGCTTCAAAAAAGAATTGCATGTATTTCAAAATTAACTCAATCTGTAAGTTTTCGTGAACAATTTCAATATTGATAGATAGTGGTGAAGTAAAAATATATACGGAAATTGCAATTCATAGCTTTTAAAATCAGAAAAATCTTCGATTGAATTCCGTTGCTATCAATTTAATTTGTTAAGCCTGTTTTGTAAATTTTATAATTTAGGTTATTTAATCAATAAATAGTCGGGCCTTAAAGTAAAACAAATTTTCTTTTTCTATTTGTTTTCTTCGACTTAAAATTTTTTTAATTGAAAGCGTTAGTTTTTCAAATAGCGCTGTAACATGATTTTTGCTTGAAGTTTATAATACTTATAATATCTAAGAAAGCCATCCCCCCATCCATTGTCTAGCTTGAAATTCAGCACACTCACAGCCTTTTGTGTGTGTTTTTAAGAAAATTCTTCTTTCATTCAACAACTTGAAGAATCATTTTGACATGAGATCTTTCAAAAGCCATTGAACTTCTGTATCATATGACTGATCGGTGCATTCACATTCTAAATCTTCCAGAAATTGAGGATAATTAATCTCGAATATATAATTTACACAATTTGGGTGGCTACTTTTAAAAAAAAAAAAATCTGATATATTTAAAACTTTGAAGCACAATACTTTCTGGTGAATAATGGAATGAAAATATTAAAAATTATTGTCGTGCTATTTGCATGTTTCTTTTAATTTTTTTATTGCTACTGCTCCTATAGTAATCCCGGTTTCAAATAAGCTTAAATGCGGTTGTATCCTTCCTTCCTCAGTGGCACGACACCCCAGGGTCTCGGCCTTCCTAAGAATTCTATTCTAGGGTGTCCTGTTCTTCCCCTGACTTTTCCAGTTTCTGTGATAATATAGTTTTCAGATCTTTTTCTGAGTCTTGCACTTCTTCGAGGGTTTGTCCACATACATAGGATCTTTTTTTGTGACTCGATTGACGTCCAGCATCACGTGTCCTGCCCATCTCAACCTTAGGATTGCAATAGATTTAACAATATCTGGTTACTTAAAAAGTTTATAAATCTCTAAATTAGTTCCTTTTCTCTAAATATTATCACATTTTAAACCTCCAAAAATACTTCTAAGGACTCTTCTTTCAAATATAGTAAGAGTTATCTTGTCTCTCTCAGTCCTTTCCCAAGTTTCTGCAGCGCATGTGAGAACGGGCCTTATAAAGGATTTGTAAATGATTAGTTTTGTTTTAAATATATTTGCCGTAGTGAGTGCAAATCAAACCCAACTTTTCCTCTAATGGTGAATTCTACTTCTTCAAAACTTCCATAATTGCATCAAAAATATCAGCTCCAGTGGTTCCATTGAACACATGAATGATTTCCACTTATTTTAAAATCACCATCACGTCTGCGAATAAGAACGGACGAATTTCTAGACTTCCATCATTTGCAATAGCGTGAAAAAACATCGCACTCTGAAGCAACACGAGGGTTGTTGGGGAGGAGCCTCATTACTTTGACCTACGGTCAAGGGACGAGGATATCATTTGAGCAGCTTCTCCTCTCCAAACTACCACACCAAGCCAACGGGAGCACTTTGAACCCCAACAGATTTAACGTGCATCAGCCCCTCTACATTGCGAGTCTTAAGTGGCATGAGTACTCGAGCCCGTGACTTAACAGCTAGGCTACTACAGCCCTCAATTGTAATAGACTAGACTTGAAATGTGGATAGTGCTGAATTATGCAGATTTTTCAAATTCTCGGCTATTTTTTCAACTCTGCTGGCTACTGGAACATTAAATTTTTTAAATTTGAAATGGACATAATACTTCAGCCACTTTAATTGACCATTCATTCATTAATTCTCCTTTAGTAAATTGTCTCGATCTGCTTGCTATTAAATGTGACAATATATAACTAAATTTTACAGCAGCTGCTTTGTCTTCAATAAATATACTGAACACTCTTTGTTGTTTTAAAAGATTTAATTTCCATTTCGACAATTATATATATATATATATACTATTTGGTCATTGTTTTATGATTTGTGTCATAGTGCTTTTTAAGATTATATTCATTTGCATCTGAAATAAGGTTTTATTATTATTATTATTATTTTAATTATTATTATCATTAGGCATAATATTTTCTAGTGTTGGACACAAAAATATTGCAATTTCCATTTTTCTTGAAAAAAATATGATTTTCCTCTTAAATTAATCTCTTTTTCTAACCCATTGTTCTTAAAATATGAAGAATTTTTTTATTAAAAAAATTGTTAGTTTAATATGAATAAAAACCAAAGTCCACTTTCATTCGCAAAAGACTGAGCAAACATTGCACTCTCTGATCTTGATCGCCCCTTGTGTTTTTTAAACTTAAAAAACACACACACACGTATGGTAATCTCTGTTGTGCTCCAAGTAGAGATGGATGTTAAGAAATAAAAATGTCGCACACAAAATGCATCTTGATTCCCCTTTAGTAAATAATATGCATAAATGAATTTAAAAATTTAATAAAAATTAATTAATTATAGAAAAATTAAATGAATTTCAAAAAAATATTAAAAAAATAACTTTTTATTTAAAACTTATTTCTGTTATCAAATCGGTATAACTAAATTTTTAGAAAAGTTGACATCAAATCAATTTTAAAATGGAAATATTTTAAATTTTTAAAATTTTTAAAAAGTCTCGGTGGGCCGCAACAATGTATTGGCGGGCCGCTTGTTTGACATGCCTGATTTACAATAATAACAAGTACATGCATATATACTTGCAATATTTTTAAAATATAACATTCCCTAAGCATAGAATCGCCCCCCCCCCCCTAGCGCAGTCAAAGTCGGAATTGATTGATCAATAGGTATAATGTGACAAATTTTATAGGATGTTTATGTTACCTCTGGATTTTATGACGTTACTACCGACAAAATATTTTGTTGCTGTTGCAAAGATTTTGTTTAAGCAAGCCAATTTTATCTCGTCTTAAAAGAGATCAGGAAGAAAAAGAGCTGTTGTGTGAAAGATTTGTGTTGAGTGGTACAGAGAGGAGAAAAATTATATTTTTTAACTATAACATTTTCACGACAATTCAAACAAGTCGTTGATCCATGTTTTTTTTTTCTCTACGAAATAGTCAAGAACCCAATCGTTTTGAAACAACATATATTCTTTAGATATTTTTCGCTTGCGAGACATGAGGGTTAATTAAAAATTAGTTTCGTCCATAAAAGGGTCACTACTCCACTGTTATTTGTTAACTACTAACCGTTACGATTATTAAAAGGGCAAAAAAAGTTCTCTCGTATTTCGTATTGCTCGACATCGATGGCAAAATTCATATATTTGATTGCTTGACTGATAGAATTACTCGCTAAATTTTTGATGCATTGTTCTTAAATAAATGAATTTGTTAGTGCAACGGGCCATGACCGGGTCATTCAGAAAGGTCCGGTGGGCCGCAGCTTAAGTAGCGCTGGTCTAGATAATGTTATATATTATTCAATGCTCATTTTCCAATCCTTGCAGGACCGTAAGGTTTCTAAGAATAAGTATTAGAATGTAACTGTGTTTGTTTTACTTTATTTAGAAGAGTAAAATAAATAAAAATCATAAGAAAAATACGTAACAATGAGTATAGATTTTTTTTAATCAATGTGTAGATTTATCAGGCATTTACTTTTATATTTTCTTAAATATATTTATTTTAATATTTTGCACAGAATTATACTTACCGAATAACATAATACATGTGAGAACACTTAATATATTATTACGCGACACCATAAAACAGTGATTCCCAAAGGGGTCTATATCTATCCCCTGGGATCTATGACAAGCAGAAAGGGGTCCACGTTCGTGAAAAAATAATTTGGTGGTCCATGAAGTGTTAATGGGGGTCTACGGGATAGAGGCTCTCATTAAGCCAGATCGTGATTTTAATTTTTTAAGCATTTAATCAAGTAGAAACCAGATTTACCTCTTTTACAAATTTATTTACGTAATTTTATGAAGTTATTTTGCAGTTACAAGGCGACAGCATAATTTTTCTCTAAACAAAGACCATTATTTTAGCGTTTCTTGCCAGAACTACTGGAGAACTGGAGTACAATATTAAATGGCACGAATTTTTCCAGTTACTCAATTTGTCACAGATAGTTTGCCAGGTAAATGACGTTTTAACATACGTTCAACGCATTTAAATGTCATTTATTCAGGTTTTGAAACTACGTTTGAGAATGCTTTGACTATGATAATACCATAGAAGGCAATGTGAATTCACATATGGTCACAATGAACCCCCTCCCCCACAAATGTCAGATTACCAAAGGAACATCTTAAAGCAAAGTTTAGAAATGGATGACAGCAATTCTGGTTTTAAAATATATGACTGTTATTTATCCAGAATTATGGAATATCTTGTGAAAGTTTTTAATTCCTTTTCGTAGTGAATAGAAGTTTCAGCGTGGTTGCTAATCTTCAAAACAATAAAAGAAAGATAAAAAGGACTGTACTGTATTAACCGAGGACATTTAGCTTATACCTGACAAGAGTGATGCCAAATGTTGAAAGTTTGTTATTGAAGCCCCAGATTCATCCTCGCTCATTAAAAGCATTTGTTTATTGCTCAGTTATTTTATGTATTAATTAACTTTTAATTTAATTAATTAATATGTTTTTCTTAAGTTTTAAGCACTATATTTCACTACATCTAGAAATTTAAATTTTTTGAAGTAAGAAGCTCTGTACCAGTTGTCAAAAAGACATTTAAGTTTATAAATTTGCAAAAATTCAATATTTCGTAAGCAGGGGTCTACACAAAAAGGAAAAACATGGCAAGGGATCTATGAGACAAAAAATTTTGGAAACCTCTGCTTTAGAATAAGAACAACGCGAATGTTTTATCTCTTTGGCGCCAATTGATTTGATAATTTTTTTTTTCTAAACGTTCCTGTTTTTGTAATTGCATTCGGCATACATTCTGTTTTGATATTTTGCATAAAAAATTGCAGATGATTTTATAATTAAGATTACACAGTACTTTACAAATTTAAAAATAACCGTTTTTTTTTTTTTTTTTTTTAATTTTCTTGTGGCTTATATTATTATAAAGCTTGCCACCCAATTTAAGATGTGTTAACAAATTAGATTTTAAGATATTTAAAGCTTTCTGAGCTATAGTTTTGGTTTTAGTTTCATTTTAAAGCATTTTTCCACTCTTAAATTGAATTAATTAAAAATATTTTTGAGCACAATCAAATCTTTTAGAGTGAAATGTGTTTAATAATTCCAATTTTCGTTACTAAAATAATTTCTGCTTGATTTTGTTTTGAGTTTTTTGAGTTCTCATAGTTAATTAATTAAAATTGATTTCAAGGTCAAGTTTTGCTTTAAAAAGTAGCTTATATAACTTAGAAGCTTTATCACTAATTTTTTCCTGTTGAGAAAACGTCATGCCCAAAACATTCTCGGGTTGATGTGAGAAACAATATGTCGAAGAGATGGAATACTACTGAAAATGATGTACCTAAAAATCAGTCCTCAACTGATACTGCAATTAGACATCCGAATACAAGTATTCTGAATTCAAGTATTGCAGATAAAACTGAATATTTTCTTGATGTACCCCAAACTACATTAAACTAAACATATTGTAGTAATATATTTTAGTATTTAAAGTCGTACAACAAGAGCTAAAACTTCCTAAACTGCCCCGATTTAAAACTGAAAAATTATTTTATGAACAAACCTGGCTATTTTTAGTTTAAATTAGTATCATTATTATTTTATACATAAATGCTTTATGTTTCAAAACTTTTGTGAAAATATTATGTTAAGATTAAGCTGAATAAACTGTCATCTTAAGAAATACTATCAATTTTATGCAACAATTTATTTTGAATTAAAAAGAACATTTTCAGTCATATTTAATTAAAATAGTGTTTTAATGTATAACATACATTGGAAAATAACATATTAAAAATTAAAGCTTTATGAGTATTATAAGTTTTTGTTTTATGCTTTTACAAAGTTTAAATGCGATTTTCTTGGACTTTTAATTCTGAAGATGTATGTGTTTTCTAATCCCTAATGCTTTTTTTCTGTTCTAGATCGAACCTTGAAATTTTTTGTAGATACTTTCAAACGCGTATGTTCTATAAACGTTAGTATGTATTTAGGGCTCAGATCTCTAGTTATTTTTTAAAAAATGCTAAAGTTACTGTTTTAAAAATTTATGTGATTTTTCCAGGTTTAGCTAGAAAAATAATTATTAAAAATCAAAAAGGGAATAGATTTTCAAATCTATACTAACTTTTGTTTGCAATAATATAATAAACATAAATCCCTTAAAATGATTAAAATATTTTAAAAATTTAGCATTTAATAAAAGTTTGAAAAAACTTAAAATTTTTTTTTTCAAATTGTTAAATATTGGCGGGTCAAACAGACTTTTTACTCTCAGAATACTTAATAATATAATCAACTTAATAAAATAATCTGAATGTGAAGCATAAATTATTTTTACTGTTACTGCCTCCAAAAAATTTTTTGAAAAAGGGTACTGTGTAGCCTTAAATACGACCATCACCGATTTTAAAATGAGGGGAAATGTTTTCCTTTGTTGTGGAAGTGTTAACTGCACTTGTTTTCAATAACTATGGATCACAAACAATTTTCGGACAAGAACTATAAAATGGGACCATGGAAGCTGCGTGTTTATCGAGAAGCATCTATTTTGTCCTATAAAGGGGACTAATGGATGCTCGATCTAAAAGTTCTCACGTGGAACGGTGTGGATGTTGTGAGAAAGAGATATGAATTCAGATGTTGTCTTCTTCAT
This sequence comes from Trichonephila inaurata madagascariensis, assembly GCA_019973955.1. Taxonomy (NCBI): domain Eukaryota; kingdom Metazoa; phylum Arthropoda; class Arachnida; order Araneae; family Nephilidae; genus Trichonephila; species Trichonephila inaurata. The sequence goes on from BMAV01004220.1 coordinate 272,049, forward strand.
TCGACTACGATTCAAAAATATGAGGTATGTTCCCAATAGACTTCGTGTTATTCTGGAGCAATGAGTCAATTTAAGAAACTTTTATATCGAAGGTAACTATAACTTCGGAATGGGACATTACGCCTAACGGAAGGCGTATCAATAACAAAATTTTAGGAAAAGTAACTTAATAATAATAATAATAATAAAATAAACTAATAATGAATAACACAATAAAAAAACTAATACACTTAAGAAGTAAAATTCACACATATATTTTACCAGTAGTGATAAAATATATATTCAACTGGTAAATTTGCAAAAATTAAATTAATAAAAATATGGAAAATGTGAAATTGTAAAACAAATCAAGCAATATAATTTTGCAACCAGTGAAGACCTAAAACCCTAATAAATTTTTCAGCAATATTAAGTAAGAAGTTCTTTTAGAGCAGGGGTATCAAACTCGGGGGCCTCAACGAACATTTTTGCGGCTGGGTCAACATGTCGGCACACAATAATATATAACAAAATAAAAAATGTCTCCCAAAAACCAGGAAAAATAGCAGCAAAGAAGAGATGTCAGTGACAAGGCGTAAACATTTAATTTTTTTCTTGTATATGTTTATTATAATGTATTATTCGGGAAATAAACTGGCGTTTCTACGAATATTGATATTTTTTTGCGGCTCACCTTAAGTTAAACTTGTTTGTTTACCCCAACTTAGATTTTGAGTTTGACACCCTTGTTTTAGAAGTATAAGAGATTTTTGGTGGCTTAAATAAAAAAACCCACCACATATTAATTAGGAAAGATAAAAATAATAGGAATAAAATAAGAAAATAAAATTAAAACGTTTAAAAATGTTACCAATTCTGAACAGAAAGCATACTTTGTTTTATAAAATTAAAATTTCACTGCGTTTTTAATTTTTATCTTTAACCCTTTATCTACCGACGGTACTTATAAGTACCACTCACTTTAAAGTTACTTAGAATAACCATTTTTATACAAATATTCTGACGATACTTAGCAGGAATATTCTTTGAAATTCACTCTTCCAAGATATATGGCAGCACGAGTTCTATGATGAGTATTTTAGCAGGGAAGGCGAATAGTTTTATAGCAGAAATTGTGTTTTCAGCCGATTGCGAAGATTGACATTTTTGTCCTAAAAAAAATAGTTAATGTCAAAATTTAAGTGTCTTATTTATTTATTTATTTATTTATTTTTGTATGTTAATGAAGACCTAAGAAAACGATTTGACTATTTATTTTAAGTGAACAGTGTATATAATTAATTTTACAGTTAAATATCTTCAATTAATTAATTAGCTCCAGAGTTAAATATTTTGCTTATGTATATCCCTTAATTTTCAATGCAGTGATCAAAAAAAAAATATATATTGCATGAAAAAAACTGCAGTAAATCATAATGCGGTAGAAAAAGGGTTAAATTTATTAGTAGCTCTTCAAAATCAAAGAGAAAAACAAAGGGTAGAAGGGGAGTAGAAAATAAGGTAGAAGCTTGTTTATTATCAAAACATTTGTTTTGTATCCCACCAATTGCGCGCAATACATCAAAATCTACAAAACTCTGATTTTATTCTTTAAAAGATCAAAACGTTGAATACAACTAAACACTGCCTTCCATCTCTCAGCAAAAAGAGCACGAATTGCTGTAAAAATACAAAAAATCAAAATCTGAAAAATTCGAACAAAAGACTTGCTAAACATATTTGTGTTTGTGTTATTCAAACTCTCTGTGGTCGGAATCAATATTGTTTTTTTTAATTGTAAAACCTCAAGTATAAACGAACTTGAAAAACACCCTTTTTTTTTCATTACTTTACTAAACAGTACTCACATTCATATTTTCGCCATTTGTTGAAGAATTCTTTCGGGCGGTTAAGTCATTACACCGTTGACCTCCATTCGTCGCTTTTACCAGAGTATTCTTTGTTATTCTAAAATTGAAAAACCGGATTATTCCACTCGCACAACTCGTAGGTCTATGGTACTTGCAAAGAGTTCTAATTTTTATAGAAAACTCGAATGGTCAGCGACCTTAAGCAAAACTAATATCGAGCATTTTTAATCTCATTTTGTTCTTTTGTCCTTTTCGAATTTAATCGATTTTCTTTTTTAAAGAAAAGAAATCAATTTTCTTATTTAAAAAAAAGAAATCAATTTTCTTAGCTTTCTGTTTTGAATTCCAGAAACGTACATATTATCCGACCGGATAAGAAATAAAATTGAAAAAACTGTTCAATGGATGGCGCAGGAGAAGGAGGTGTGATTATTTGTTCTATTAACTCGCCTCCGTTTTTTAACGCACTGAAAATTAATTATTCATCTTTTAACATTTATCAATGTAAAATAAAATAAATATAAATATATTATCCTAGAGTATAATTATAAATTTCATTCTGTGGTGTTGAACTATTCATTGCAATTCATTTATGCATATATTCAAATTCTCTGCACGCGCGCGCGAATTCCCTATTTATTCATTCAATAAGCCCTATTAAGAAAACTGTCAGTTTTGCTCTAATTACAATACAAGAGTTGTTTCTTTTTGTTTAAAGAAAAATTCTAATATAAGTAATAATGTGCAACATAATGCTTTCATTGTTTAAAATAACACAAATTGTAATATGTGTGATAATTTATATTCTTAAACATAACTTTTGAAATGGTCCTCTTAACATAGAGCGAGAACAACATTAGATCAGTAGACCCCAATAGACAGCTACAATACAGACATTTTCTCTGAATTATTTACCACAATTCGTCTTCTGAACGCTGCGGTGGCATCTCGTCCCAGGTATGTTCGATTGGTGAAAGATTAGAAAGAAAGCGTTCTTCTACCATAGCCTGTTGGCTGGCATGGGACATCTGCTGTCGTAGTCATATTCTTTAATAATTCACTGAGATTCTTATCTATATGTACCGTAAAATCCAGCGTATAACGCACACTTTTGACTCAAAATTTACGGGTGAGCGTTATAAGCAGGGTATAAAAATGATAGCTTGAAAAACGAAAAAAAGATGTGTATAGAAAAAAATTAGACTTCTACATAGATTCAAGTACTGTTTCTTTGAAAGAAATAACATTTCTTGAATTTAAAGGGTTCTAATTCTAGAAGTATGCTATTTTTAACACACGCTTTTATAAGTTTCACTTGTGTATGTAATGGAATCTTTGGATTCGATTTTTACCCACTTTAAAAGGTCAGATTAATTTGAAATTTTGCACACTTGTTAAGGACCGATGACAATACAATAATTTCAAAATTTTGTTCCATTGTCCTAATCAGGATAGTCAAAAATAACGATTTTAAGGATTTCTAGATTTGGCGACTTATTCACTATATCGTTTCCAAATTTGGCGACTAAAAGACCCTACCCCTTAAAAAGGTGCAACCCTAAAAATGAAAACGCTTGTTATTAATACAAATAAAACAAAAAAAAAAGTGTTCTTTATGGGAGAAAGGGGGAAAAAAAGACTCGTGCATGTGAATAAAAATAATTTATGTTCTAACTGCTAAATATATTTTATTTTCATAAAGCAATACGTTTAGAAGTGATGATACGAATTAACATTATAGCAATACGTTTAAAAGGTGATAATACGATTGACATTTAATATTTCTTCTTACACACTTTTATTAGTTAGACCTGTATCTATAAAGACGAAATCTTTGGAATATAACGATATGGGACTCATCCGAGACCCCGTAAACGGAGAGAATAAATACCCTTCAGACACATTAATTTACATCCATTGAAGAGCAAGACTAATTCCAGCAGCCACATAATTTTGGCTCCAAATATCAAACACTACTCAGCTACACTAACTCAGCATTTCGGAATAGAACTAGTAAGAAATTATAACAATTAATATAGAGCACTCCACGCTTTTATCCCAATGCTTAATTTTCTCGTTTGACTAGCATCCTCTGCTATAACGCGTGTCCTCCAAGAAAGGAAAAAAAATTCCACGATTGTTTTCCTGGCAGATATAACGGCACGTATATTACCCATTCTCTGCAGGAGCCTTCCCTTATATTCTACTCAATGCATACCGTAGAGCTTCTCATTTCACATCGTTTGTATTACTAGGTAAAGTGTGCCTACCTTGAAATTTGCTAGCCATTATTTCATTAAAAATTGAAATGTTTGAGTTTTTAAAGCTAAAATTAAGATTTTTAAACTTTTTTTTACATGAAAAATATTTTATAAAATGAAATTTGTAAACTTTATACAATGAAGACCACTCACTATTGAGGTCAATCTCTTCTACCTATATAAAAAATTAAGCATCAAAAATGTTTTATTAAATATCGTAGGGAAAAACGAAGTTTTCTTTATTTTAAATACTCTCAAATATGTTTAATATATCTGGATTTGCTTCATTTACGAAATTTCCATTTCTTTTTTGCTTTGTTAGTCTGATGTAGGAATTATTTCCTAGTTGTATCAGTACATAAAACTGATAAAAGAAAAAGAGAAGAGTATTAAAAGTTATCCATAAACAATTCAAATTGATTTTCTTTTTTTCCTAAGATGAATAAGTTCGAAATTTCAAACTGGAAATTTTTCGAATATAAGGGCAAACAATATTTCCCTATCTCCTTAATGTTAAAAATGACCAAATTTAAGAAACATTTTACAGAAATTGAGTGTTCGTACAGTTTAAATTTTTGTGTGTACTTATTGTATTATTATTATTATTACTATAAGAGTACTTTTAAAACTGAATTCTTTAATATATATATGTGTATATTGAGTAACGCGAAAAGAGCTTCAAATTGATAAAAATTCGAATATATTTTAACTTCTAATTTTTGTTTGATTAGCTCATTTTTTATTTTTTTTTACAAATTTTTTTATTATATTATTTGTGTAGTATTAATATTATTATAGTATTAGTAATATATTATAGATAGTATTATATTAATATATTTATTAGAGAGAGAGAGTAATATTATATTAGTAATATTACATTAGTAATATATATTATAGTATACTATTATATTAATATAGTATCAGTAATATTATATATTAGTAATGTATTATCGTATAGTATTATATTAATATAGTATTAGTAAAGAGCAGAGCATTTCTCAAACTGTGAGGCGCTGCCCCTTGTGAGGGGGGGGGGGTGATAACCCTATGTGGGAGGGCGCGAGTACACATGGAAAAGACGAAAATAAAAGATTAAAAAAAATGATCAATTTACCGAAAGGAAGCAAAACAAAATACATTCTGACATGAGAAAAAATAAAATACATATTCACACTGATATAAGATATAAATGTATCAGTAAAAAGTATTTCTTAATTAATTTATCAACACTAAATTAAAAACAAGTATAGCGATTACCAGTGATTTCCATAGGCTTGTCATATACAAAATTATGTACAAAATATAATACTTATCTAGGTAATTTGTGCAGAGTTTATAATTAAAGTCGCATTGTAACTTTAGCGTCAAAGTACGTTATTATTGCATTCAATGCATAATTGTTGTATAGAGGGGTACGATGAAAAATAGGACTGAAAGTTTGAAAAGCAGTGGTGTAAAGTTTTTTAAATCTGTACATACTCTTTTTTTTTCTCCAAGAATGTTTATTTTGCATTGAAATAAACACATTTGTAAAAGTGCAATTTATAATTTAAAAACCTACGATTAGCTAATGCATACCATTACAATAACCTGGAGAGCAAAAATATTTCATATTTTGCTAGATCAATTTCATGAAAAAGTTTTAAAGACCCATTTTTCCACTGGTTTTTGTGATGATTTAGACCAGTGAATTCTCAACTGATTGTTGAATTCTTTTTGTTGCGGAACACTTTTAACAATTTCAAAATTTGGCGACACACTAGCAATAAAAGATTAAAAGAATTTTACTTATTTGCAATATACACTATGTAAATGATTATAATTTTCAATGTTGAATAAAATAATACTCGTATGTATGACAAAGACAACAAAACGTTTATTGAGCAATTAATTATAAAAATACATTTAATGGGAAATTTGACCTTGATAATTTTGTAGTTTCGTTTATATTTAGCTGTAAAAATTAGATAATACCATTCTCACTTCATCCTCTACATTTAAAAGTCTCAATATTATTATTTTTTCGTTTTCATATTTGTTAATGGTGAAAATGAGAATTCACGCAAATATAATGTAGAAGATTGTGAAAATACTTTGAAGCTTTTTCGGCTATTATGAGAGACAATCGCCTCTAATTTTAATCCAAAATGAATTAATTAACTCTTCCGAATGTTTTGAAATTAAATCTCGATTATTACGTAACGAAATTAGTTTTTCCTCTTCATACAAAGTTATATACAGATGTTCATATTCAAATGTATGCTTATCACAAATGGATTACGAGTACAATCAATTCTTTTTATTACTATCTATCTACGAAATGATAAGTTAAATACACAGAGTGGCAAAAAAGTTTTAAGACTACGTCCGTAAAAAAATAGAAAAACAAGAAATTAATTCCTGTTTTAGTTTTTCATTCAAAATAGGACCCTCCGGCTTCAATGCACTTGTTACAGTGATTTATTAAGGAATCGAACGCCTGTTGAAAGTCACTTTGTGGAATAGCCTGCAAAGCATGCGTCGAAGCTACTTGTAAGATCAAAATATGCTCAAAATAACACCCTTTTAATTTCATTTAAAGTTTTGGAAATAAGGAGGAGTCACAAGGTGCTAAATCAGATGAATAAGGTAGATGGTTCAACACACAGACATTATTTTTTGCCAAAAATCGACGAACAACAAGGGAGGTGCGACTGGGTGCATTATCGTGTAACAGACACCAACTATTTTCAGTCCGATATTTTGGACGAATGCGACGAATTCTAGCCATCAAAAGCTTTAAAATAGCGAAGTAGTACAGACCTATAACTGTTTGTCCAATTGGAACAAATTCTTTGTGGATAATACCCCTAGCTTCGAAGAATTATATAAGCATTGTTTAATTTTGGATGGAATTTTTCTTGTTTCTTTGGCTTGCGGTGAATTTTCTGACTTCCATTCCACACTTTGTCATTTTGTTTCAGGGTCCTATTGGAAACACCAAGTTTCATCCCCTGTAACAACGGACTTCAAGAAGTTTAGATCGTTTTCAGCGGCTGAAATGATACCTCTGCTCATTTCCTTTTGTTCAGGGGATAAAGTGTGTTGAACAAATTTAGCATACATTTTTGTTTTGCCCAAATCTTCATGCAGGATGATTCGAATTTCTTCTTTGTTGATGTTTAAAGAGTCTGCCGTAATTCTTAATAACGCACAATGATCGTTTGCCACGAAATTTCGTACTTTCTCAATAATTTCAGGTATTCTAGATGAAATTGATCTTCCACTACGCTGATCATCTTCTACAGCATCTTTTCCACCCAAAAAACGTTTGTGCCACACAAAAACGTTTGATCTACTTAAACAACAGTCACCGCAAACTTATTTCATGAGTTGGTATGTTTCTGAAGCACTTTTACCAAGTTTTGCTTGAAATTTGATTACAGCTCTTTGTTCTATCTTAAAAAATCAACGTTAAAAAATCTCGCTTCTGTAATAAACGCTTGTTTTCTCATAACTAATTAACTAATTGCACACAACTTGTTGGCAGTGTACCAGCAGACCATGGGCATTATGATGTATGCGCATTTGCACTCATGATCCCGTTACAGCCTGGCTCTGGGACGAGTCTTAAAACTTAATTGCCGCGCTATGTATACCACTTATACCCTTAGTTCTGGGGTGGGCATTACGTCGATCGCGATCGACCGGTGTTCCCGCCAAGACATTTTGGGGGGACAGCCTGAAAATTTTTCCAGTTAGTAATTATATACGGAAAATTGAAGATTGGCTGACAGTACGCAAACTGTCTTGTACTGATTATAACAACAAAAACTATCTTTATATAAAAATGTTTAATTTTTTAATGTATTTGAATTGTTTCATAATAAATGCATCATTTGATATAATTATATTTGGGACTATTATTATTAAGTTTGTATCTTCCTTTTTGCGTTAAACGTGGTTTTAAAAGAGTGTTTTTTTTTTTTTTTTATTTTTTTTTTTTTTAAAGGGGGTTTTAAAACCGTTTTTTTTTTTTTTTTTTAATTTTAGTTCTGTAGAGGTGAGCACATATTCCGTTCTTATTATTTGTGACATCTCTCGCGTTCTTCCTCTAACATAACCTCTATGTTCTTTGACGGCCACGATTAATGGCAAAACTTTTCCAACCCAAATCCAAGAAGTGAAACGAAGCATAGATGCAAATAAGATAACCTTTAAAAGGATAGAAATTTTAGTGAGCAAAAATGGCAATTTAGAGAAAGTTCAGTGTAGAGAAGATAGAAATGTTGATCGACGGCTTACTTAGAATCAAGACGCCACCCCGCCAACTATACCAAGGTACATACCATTGTACAATCTTAGGAGAAAGATTTGAAATAGCTTGGACGTTGAATTATTCAACCAAGGTATGAAGATTATATTCTGAACGCTAGTATATTATTGAGATTGAGATTAGGCGGATATAATATATTTATATATTGATAAGTGATCTAATTGCGCGATCTGAGTTAGTTAAGACTACGTGTTCTGGTTTATTCTCACTTAATATAAATTTGTTCGATATCTAAGTAATCTAAGTTAAATTCTTAATAAAAGTCATATTAAGAATTCTAAAATGTCTCATCATTCCGAGAGAATCCCACACCTCTAACTTACGCTGAAACCCCACGACATAGCTATCGAATGATGGCCATATATATGTCGCATAGTAAGTTATAATAACAACCTTTTCCTTATACCTCACCACACCCACGGCATTGGACAGTGGCGCACGCAAGAGTTTTTAAAGGGTGGGGTGGGTCGAGGGTCTAAGGTTTACCATTCTCGTATCATACCCCAATTCGCAGCCAAACAATTTTTTTGTTGTTGTTGTTTTTGTCGATTGTCGGGAACAAAAACAGCAAAAAATTAATTACTGGATAAATAATTAAAATTAATAAATAAAAAAATTACTAATACCAAATATTTAATTACATTTTACGTACTACATACGTGGGACTATAACGAATCGGAAAAAAAAATTAAGGTTATGAGAGAGAGTCCGGACCCATGGACCCCTCCCCCGCCCATGTGTGCGCCACTGACATTGAGTGGACCGCAACTCTTCGAAAAAATAAGTAGCCCGTACCCTGGAAAAGTCTGCTCACCCCTGCCTTAGTTTCTTTCTATAAAATGGCCGAATGATTCGGTTCCGGATTTTATTTTTTTCACAGAATATAAATTATAATAATTTTTAAAAAATTCGGTGGCGCACTAAAGTGCCTCGGCACAATGGTTCAGGATCACTGATGTAATTAACGTAGAAAGAAGATAACCTTAACTTAATTTTCACGGGTATCACAAAAAGAGAAAAAACAGGAAGAATACGCTGTTAACCAACTTTTACAAGACTAATTCACTGCCAGAAAAAACAATGATCCATCGCGTCGACCAATGGAACAACTCCTACTCAAATGTTGATGAAACTAAATCAAATCAAGAAAAAAATAATAATAATTTTCTTCAAATGTGCGCCCCCCCCCCTTCCTTTGTTTTAGGAAAAGAGGTGTTTTTTTAAAAACAAAACCATAAAAAAATTATGTTTATTCAAAGGAACTTGAATTGTTGAACAAAAAGTCAAAGCGTTCACATTTTTCGGAAGCACAACAAAATCTTGCATATATTGATAGATTTCTTTTCTTTTTGAAAACAGGTTTTGTGATAAATGAAAAATATTTTGAATTGTCTTGATAAATCATTGACCTTTTACTGAGGAGAGAAAAAAATATTAAATAGAAATTTAGGATATAGAATATGAATGAAAAAAAAAAAAATACAGGTTCATTTTTGCATTTAGAATGCATTTGATAAAAAAAATAATTACTGGGGGAATGTCAATAACAAAATCCCTTTTCAGTAAACAATTACTCCATTTATGTCAAGCAAGCTCTCTTCTTATAAAAATTTTGAGTTTAAATGCTTTTCTCTCACATATAAGAAATGGTATACAATAAAGCTTCCAAAATTTACCTCATCTTTCTATTGACTGCCTTGTATGATATGTGAACAAATTTTCATAATCCGGATTTATTTCGCCTTTTATTCTTTTGCATTTAAAGCTCCATATCTTGATGACTTCTGTAAATTATATGTTGACAATTTGAACTCATGTAAAATTTGGTTATTACTTAATTTATGCACAAGCGTCCAACTCTCTACAGACTGAATTATTTCTATTCAACTACAATCGGACCTTTATGAAACGAAGTCGCTAAATCCCGAATAAAAGTCCGTTAGATGGAAAATTCGTTATATAGAGGTTCCTCTTTCAATTTTCTTTATAAACCACATAAAACAAATTTTAAATTCATAAACACTATACAATAAACAAAGTAATTATTCACGTCTTTTTGTAAATTAATGTATACTTATTTTATGTATCTTACCTATCAAAAAACAAAAAAAGAAATAAAAACTGCAAGGAAAGGTTATTAACGCCTTCATCTACTTCCTGAAGAATTAAATTTTTTTCTTTGAGGCTCAAGCACGTTTTGACATTTTCGAGCTACTACAAACGAAGTTACCAGTACGCCTGATAAACACTACAAATGAACGAAGTCTAGTTAAAGGACACGGGGATACGAGACAGCTCCACTGACGGTGAAAGGGGATGTTGAAGATGTTTCCAGTGAATTGGACAATGGGGGTTAAAGGTTGCCCTTCTTGGATGAAACGCCCAGAATTCTATTGTTCTTGGTGAGTTAGGCACTTAATAAAACCAGTTCAAGATTTATGACTATCATAAAATGTATTAAACAAGAGAATACTTTGAAATATATAGAGAAATACTATAAAAATAGGGAGAGATCAATTGAATCACGAGAGAAAAAGTTCGTTATATAGAAAATGCACTTAGCTATTGAGAAGTTATTTTACGAATAAAGTGAAATGTTCTTGGTTCCAAGAAAAGTTCACTCTATAGAAAAATTCGCAATATAGAGGCTCGGAATATGGAGGTTCGACTGTATTTATAAACAGGATGTTGTTGAATTAGACCGACAAATTGAAAGGGGTGGTGGATGACTAATCAATATTGAACATGGGGTCGCAAACCACGTTTAGTTGGTGAAAATCGTGGTAATAGTAGCCATCGGGAGGACGATGAGCTAGACGAGGGTGTTACCCAAGCAAATGCGGGAGTTATTTATACAACTCGAACACCTCAATGGCACAAAACATCTTGTTTTCTTACAGCACTCCTTTCTGGAATGGTTGTAGGGTGTACCGGCCATTGGGCACCACAACGTGGGGCTCATGCACAATAGTGCATCTACACATTTTTTAATTGCGTTACGTTACCACCTATATGCTACATATCCCGGGAGGTGCATTGGACATGGCGGACCCGTTGCTTGGCCTCCACGCTCTCTGGATCTCAATCCCTTGGATTTTTTCTTCTATGGTCCTCTGAAATCGCTTGTGTATGAGACCCTGGTGGCTACAGAAGAGGATCCCACGGCACGGATAGTCATCGCTTCAGATGACCAGCATACCGAATCGCCAGCAGTCAGATGAACCAATCCGTCAGTGTCGGCTGTGCTGTGAAATATGCGGTCGCAACTTTGAACAATTCCTATGGCAATCATTTGTAGTTGCCCTAACACATGCGAGGGTTATTTATACAGCCCAAACACCTCAATGGCGCAAAACACCTTGTTTTCCTACAGCACTCCCTCCCGGAATGGTTGCAGGGCGTCTCGGCCATTGGGCACCGCAATGGGTGGTTCATGTACAATGGTGCATCGGCACATTTCTCGATTGCGGTGCTCTTCCACCAACATGCTACATATCCCGGAAGGTGAATTGAACGTGGTGTACCTTTTGCTTGGCCTCCACGCTCCCCGGACCTTAATCCATTGGACTTATTCTTATGGAGTCACCTGAAATCGGTTGTATATGAAACGCCGGTGGCTACAGAGGATGATCTCACGGCACGGATCGTCGTGGCTTCAGCTGACATCTACAGCACACGTGTCTGACAATCCTTCATTTGTCTGTGGTTTGTGACCCATATTCTATGTTGATCCCCGTGCTGCCTACTATCACTCTCTGAATCTGTTGGTCGAATTAAGCAACACCCTGTATACTATGGCAAAAAATTTTTGTCTTCTTTCAAATTAATCGATTAACCTATCTATTACACTCGTGGAACCAACAAGTCTAGAAACACATCTACTGCTAGCCAAAAAATATTGAATGTTGAAGTCAGTAATCGGTGAAACCTTTTTTCCGGTGAAAATGCATGCTTGTATAAGATGTAAAAAGTATGATAAAGTTTTTTTTTTTTTTTTTTTTATCTCACCTTACAAAATATTCTGTTAGACATTCATTATTTATTGCTCCAGATCTGTGACATTCAGTGGTTTCCGAATCTGGTGACCTACCATTTGCGTTTGGCGAAAGGTTTGATGACCTTTTACTCTAAAGATAAGCAGCAACAACATAGAGATATAGCAGAGATATGAAAGCCATGTTGGGCCTGAGAATATCTTGTTAGAAAATGGTTTCAAAGTGATGTTCTATGAAAAATAAAGCAATCGGCCACAGGATATCATGGAGATATTAAAGTTGTCCGCAGGATTACCAGAAGGGACTCTCTATGTCGTAAGAAACAGTAATCTCACTTATTACACTAGGAATAATGGCTTAAATCTGTGGAATAAAGGCTGATTAAGACTACCAGCTTTGGCTCTTCCACACATGGATCCTATGGTCATCTGCTCCAAGAGTGAGGCTAGACTTATCACTGAACACCTTACGATACCAGTCTACTGGCCATTACTCTAGATCAGTGGTCTTCAACCCCCGGTCCATGGATCAAATACTACCGGTCCATACAAACATTATATTATTTCCATTTTATTTACTGTGGCATTTTTTCTTTGGTTTGGGCTATTTTTCATGAAAATTACTTTATATTCCTTGTTAAATCCCTTTATATTCATTTTTGGTATACCTTTACTTTCTGAAGGCACGTTTAAACACACACACACACACACACACACACACACACACA
>BMAV01004220.1:285596-317697 GCA_019973955.1 Trichonephila inaurata madagascariensis
CGCAGTGATAAAAAGGCTGGGGAACACTACTCTAGATGACTCTGCCAATTGTTGTGGGGTTAGAAGCTTGATGTGACTGTAACGTAAGCCTGCCACAACCAAGAGCCGTGAGATAGTGGACAGAGCCTTGGAAGATATAGCAGCCCACTAGATAGCAAAAAATATTAGAAAGATTTGCATCTGTTGCACAATTTTATCCAATCTTGCCTCTCATTCGTGGACCTTGGCCTTCTAAAGCCTTCATTCCTACGTAATCATTCCTTTTAGCAATTATTGGTAGTTTCCCTTTTTCACAACCTTGTCTCTTCACAGCAGTTGCGGCTGGTATGACAACCAGCTTCACGCATTCCTCCTATGAGATTACGTTCGTAGTCATCCGATTGGCTATAAAATATTTTACAACGTCATAGTAACAGTATTGGTCATATCTTTAGGGAACTGCAGTGCTGACGAGATAAAAAAAAACATCCGCAATTGTTATCTGTTTTGTACGATACTTGTTGCGTAGCAGAAACGTGCGCTGCGACCGAAGTTAACATTCCTTACACTTGGAAAATATAATTATTATCATACTTGATAAAAAGGTATTTTCAAGCAAATTTTTGAGAGGATTATATTACTTTTAAAGTATGCTTCACACATTTCTTAAGAGTGTGTTTTTACTCGAACTCTTAGAGTACTTTAATTACTTTTTTTAACTGGATGATACAAAAAAAAGGCGTTAAAATTTATAACATTATGAGCATAAGGATAAATAAATATGCAGAATACATTTTTTACTCCACCAGTATTTTTATCCCGGTAAATATTAGGGTCATCTACTAGTCGATGTCCGGTTGAGGTTGGAGTATTTTCGCGTCGTCTTTTTATAAGTATTGTTCAAGAATTGCTATACTACAACTTACAAACATGTTTTTACTTGAAATGGTAGTAATAACTGTCATGTGATTCATCAGGGTTTGGTCAATCATTTGTCAGCAAGAATTTGAAATTGTGGTATTCAGATGAAATTAATGAAAGCGAGGGTATTCAAATGGTATTAATGCTTCTCATTCCTCTTTGCGTCAATCAGCTTCTTTTTGCAGATAGATCAGCTTTTTTTACTATTTTTATTTATTCATTTATTGTCTTCCATGTGACCAAACGGTCAAGTAAAGAATCGCAGAAGTATTTCACATCACATTTCAAAAATCATAAATAACCCAGTACCTTTGTAAAAACATATTATCTAATATAATTTTAACCACCTAAAAGCCATAAACCTTAAAACTCTTCACTGCACGTGGAAGCCTATTCTCAAATGGATTGTTTGAAGTTGTACAAAAGAAACACACCAGAGGGGGCAGATCTTGCGGAGAGATTCAACTGATCGTCAAAAAAAGGAACAAGCATGCTTGCTGCCTTCTCCTGTCTAAATCCCTGTAGTTTTCTATGTATAAATTTATAAATAGATTTGGGGGAGGGGGTGGAGGAGAGTAACTAAATATCTTACATAATTTTCGTAGAGACATTACATCAACATTCTCCCTCAATACGTTATAAGGTAGACTATACTCCTTTTAGGACCATCCTGTTGAATGATGGTGGGTTAAATCTCAAAGTTTTCACATGACACTAAAAAAATTCAGAACATGAAATACCATCTCAAGTATTGTCCTCGCCATTTTACCCTTATTCAGAAAGATAAATAATTGCTTATTAACTTCGCATTACGAAGCAACACGAAGACTACTGGCGATGGACCTTATAATTTGGACCCATGGTCAAGTGACGAGCTGACCCTTCACTCTTGATGCTTCCACTCCACGTCAACGTAAGAGTTATGTGCATCAACCGATTCAACGTACATCAGCTCCTACATTGAGGGTCTTCAGTCGCACCAGAACCTGATCGAAATAACGTTGGCTCCAAGAGTTCTTGATTTCCTTAAAATTGTGAGTTCTTTCTTATTGCATTTTATTTTACAGAAAGCTCATTTTTTCCCCCTGTTAATTTGGCATGAAACATATCTATGCTTACGTTGTTTGCAATAACTGGTGGTCTGATACCACCCAAAAGTACTGAACATAGTCGATACATCAATACTGACAGTCTAAATATTTTTTGCAAAGTCTCATATGGATCTTGTATAGGTAACTGGAGTGCTGAACTTTTTTCGAGATTTTGTCTTTTATTTAACAGATGAGAACTTAACAGATAACATAAGCTTTTGCCCATGATTAAAATAATTTGCATTAAAAACTTTATAAATGTGGACATTATAAGAAGAAACATAAATTTGAAAAAGGAAGAAAAAAAAAAAGAGAGAGAGAAAATGTCAGGCAAAATCGGGAAAATCTCATATATTTTCTTGTAAAACTTGTTTTGCTGCATGTGACTGAATTCGGTGGAAAAAGAATACTGCAGAAAAAATCATTTGTATCACTAGGTGACAAAAATTTAGTTTTAATATCATTATAAAACGAGGACTGGAACCCTGTTCGAAATTTCATGTGATTATTTCTGCTATTTTAAAATTGCTTTCGTTTATTGTTAAAAGAGTAGTGCCAAAATTTAGGAATACACAAAAAAAATGTCCAGTATTAATAAATAACATTTTATCCTTTTTTTTTTTCAAAATTAAAGAAGAAAGTGCCCGATAAAATCCCAGTAAGAATACTTTTACATTATTTTGTAACTTCATTGATTTGATTTTGTAATTTTTCATTGTTCTAATTTTATAACTTCATTATTTTGCTTACGTTACTTCACTCTCTTGGTTTTGAAACTTAATTGCTGGATTATGTAACTTAATTATTTGATTTTATAAATCCATTGCTTTATTTTGTAACTTCATTGGTTTATTTCACAACTTGTATTTTGTTTCTTTGTGCGTTTATTTCTCTCTCTCTCTCTCTTTTTTTTTTTTTTTTGCTTACTGGATTATTATTTTCTAAATGATTCTTGTGATGCTAGTTTTTATGCTAGTCAAGTTAAAAAGTTAAAAATATGATAAAAAAAATACTTAAAACATTTTTTAAATGGAGATTTTTTTAGAGTTTTTTTTTTTCAACCTTACTTATTTTTACACGTTAAATGAAGACTGCCTTGTATATATTTGTTTTAATGTTGTAAAAGATTTTTGTGAGAGCACTTGCTTTTTCAGATCACATTTAACAGAGAAAAATGGAAGGGGAGGGGGCAGAAGTGCAGACAGATTTTATTTTAGTTTTATATTAACGATTAAGCGGATAGAATTTACTAGCATTTATACAGCTAAGATAACATCCAAAAATATATTAGATTATAGATACACAAAAATTCTTCACAATCATGAAATTTACGGAAAATATGGCGGGACTGTGACATAGTGAGAACTATAAAAGCATCAGGTATTGGGTATAGCTGGGCCATATGTACAGATATGCCGATGCTTTTCCTACCAAAAAAGGAACGTTTTCGAAAATTGAAAGGATAAGATGTAGAGGATCGATGCTTAGACGATATAGAAAAGGACCTCAAACTAATAGAAATCTACCGATGGAAGGCCGTTGTGACTGTGATAGGGTCAACTGGAGGAGAATCTGAGAGTCCACCTTGGCCTGTAAAAGGCTGTTAAGCTTGAAGGAAGGTTCGTTCTGGGTACCTTCCGAACGCGAGTACTTTATCCATCACACCAAAACGATCGTCTTCACGTGATGTTGGTACCCGTCCATATAGATATCACACTACCACAAGCTTATGAGGAAGAAGATACACAAAAAATAAATTAATATTTTTTTAGAAATTTAATTTTGTTTTTAATGTTTTTGTGTTAACTATACGTTGACCAGTTCTTAATTTTTGTTGTGACCATGGTAAATTAGTGGCAAAGGTCACGGACTCGTGGCCGAGGTGTCATAAAAAGACTCACCGAGTAGAGAAGCTGATGCTCGTTAAACATGTTGGGGTTCAAACGTCCATTCATTGGAGGGGTGTGGAAGTTAGAAGAGGGGGTGCCAACTAAAGTGTCGCCCTCGTCACTTAACCATGATTCGAAATTATGAGGTCTGTAGCCAAAAGCCCTCATGCAGCTGAATAGGGTTCACTCACTCACTTAGCTTTTGTTTATGCAGTAATTAACGACTGCTTTCACCAATAATGAATTTAATTATAAAAGCATTTTATACCACTCACACACAAAAATTTCTTTTTAATATTTTATTCAAATAATTTTTCGATTTAGCTTTTATAGTTTATTCGACTTTTTTTTTTTTAAATAACATAGCTCCTTGGTGACTCAGAGCTACAAAGTTGTATGTTGCGGCTCAAAGTTGTAAATAAGGGTCCCGGCTCAGCTGTCGAACTCGTCATCTGACAATGGGTTTTCAATTTTCTTTGCAAAATTCCTTCTTCTTCAATG
Source organism: Trichonephila inaurata madagascariensis (assembly GCA_019973955.1). Taxonomy (NCBI): domain Eukaryota; kingdom Metazoa; phylum Arthropoda; class Arachnida; order Araneae; family Nephilidae; genus Trichonephila; species Trichonephila inaurata. The sequence goes on from BMAV01004220.1 coordinate 289,978, forward strand.
ACGAAATGCTTTGAAGTTCAAAATTAGGAAATTTACCTTTGAGGATTCAGTTCGAACATTTTTCAATAAAATAAAATTTGCTGAACTTTCTAATGACGCAATAATTAGATGACAATTAGTGATATCTCATACAATATTTATTACTTCACAATCTGTAGGATTTCTAAGGGCTGAAATAACGAATTTCTTCATTCTAGTCACACACCAATGTTAATAAATGTTGTTGACCTACAATTTTTTTATGCTGCCATGGAACAGGTGCCTGCATCCACATTATACAACTAATCTTCTCTTTATTTTCTTCGCAATTACTTGTGGAACGACATCATTCCTTACCTCACTCTCGGTCGGGAACGAAAAATAGTTAAAAATTCTTCCCCCAAAACGTCACACGAGATATTTAAAACAAGTCACAGGCGAAAATTTGTTTTATCGAGGAATATATAACTTTTTTTTACTGTAATAATTTTAAGATGTTACACATTTTAAATTTTTACCTTTAAGGAAAAATTAATGAGTGTCTCAAAAGAAATTACGATGAATTATTTTCAGGAAAAATATGAATGAATAATTCCAATTTTACTTGTGACCATTTTGTATACATTTATTAATGTTTGGGTGTTATGAGAAGCATTATCCTCCATAAAGAAATTAAAAGAAACATTTTCTGTATCTTAGTCGTCATCAGAATCTTTATATAATTATAGTTGTTTCCTTTTTAAAATTAGTTGGATAGCAAAAAAAAATTGGAAATTCAATAAGTGAATGAAGCTTCAACTATCTTTTGGAATAAAGCTAAAAAATATCTAGGTACATATCTTTTTTTTTTAAATACATATCGATTATTAGCAAATTAGTCAAGACATCAAGATTTTTCCTATAGAAATTTGTTTAGGATCACAAATTGAAACTATTTTAACCAACTATTGAAAGCAAAATTTTTGGAGTTCTCCAAAAATTTGTGCGGAAGCTTTTTAGATTTGATTTCTTAAGTAATTATACTTGCAGTTAGTGTTAGTGTTATCACTTTTTCAGCTGTTTACCGTTTTAATAGGTTTCGAATGTTATCATACCGAAATTTAAAAGTACGACAATAGGTTTTTTTGTTTTTATAATCAAATAGAAAGAGTGTTGATAGAAGGTTTTAGTCTCCATCCTCATTTATAGTTAACTGGTTGATATTTCTGTTGTTGCTCTGTTACGACTAAACTCAAAACTTCAAAACAAGAAATGTAAAAAATTAAAATGTGGTTATAACTCTTTTTTTTTTCATCAGCAGTGAGTGGTTAATAGGACTAAGAATTAGGAGATTTGTAATTTTAGATATTATACTAAAATATTCCACTTCGATTCCTCAACCGCAGTTCCAGATGACTGAGATGTGCATTGTAGACAAGATGAACGTCGTGACCATACCACGCCGTTTCTTGATCCTAACATTTATTTTGTAGTAATAGGCACTAGGAATGGTCTGGCCCTTCTCCTGGTAGTCAGCCCAAAAAAGGACCTTTCCTGCAGATTTCTAAAGCCTTAAACTTCTTGGAGGGAGGTCAAGGGCTTATACTCCTTGTTCATCTTTTTTGGTTATTCTATCATATTGATATGTTCAAGATTCTCCATAATTATTAGGTGACCAAAAACTGCACTGTCCTCTTTCCCCCAAAAAAGTTTAAGCATCTGCCTTAACAGGTCGAACCATGTTTACTTTTGAAAAGATCTCAATTCATGGAACCCATGAGTTAGTTTCCACTCACTGCCGCAGCTAACATCAACCTTTGTGACTATTTAGATCAGAGGTTCCCAAACTTTTTTGTCCCATAGACCCCTTGCCATGTTTTACGGTTTCAGGTAGACCCCTGCTAACCTAATAATAAATTTTTTCAAATTTATTAACTTAAATGTCTTTTTGACATCTGATGCTACTTACATTAAAAGAATTAAATTTCGGACTGTAGAGTGAAGTATAGAGTGTTTAAAAAAAACTTAAGAAGTTCATGTAATGAATTAAAATTAAAATCAAATTAATACATAAAATAACTGAACAACAAACAAATGCTTTTAATATGAAGGATGCATCTGGTGCTGCAATAACAAATTTTCAACATTTGTCATCAATCTTGTCAGGTTTAACCTTAAATCTCCTTTGTTAGTAAGTGTCCAGTTTTTTTCTTTCCTTTTCTTTTTGAGATTGGCAAACTCACTGAAACTCTCTCACGATATTCAATAATTTGCGACAAATATCAGGTATATCTTTTTAAAGCCAAAATTGCTGACATCCGTTTCTAAACTTTAAGATTTTCGTTAGGACCTATTCTGATCAGATCCTATTGTAATATGACATTTTTTTTTTCAAAGACATTATCTACTGTTGTATTACTATAAAAAAAAAGCAAACTCAAACCTAGTTTCAAAATCTGAGTAAAGGGCGTTTACATGTTGAACAAAGGTTAAAATATTCCAACAGACTGTCTGTGACAATTTGAGAAAATTTGCGAAATCCAATATTAATGCTAAAATGGTCCTTGTCTTAATAAAATTTATGCTGTCGCCTAATAACCACAAATTAACCTCACTAAATGTAGTAAATATATTAAATTGGTAAAATCGGTTTCCACCAGATCAAAATTTTTTTAAAGAATAAAATCATGATCTGGTTTAATGAGAGCCACTATCATAGACCCCCATTTACACCTCATGGACCCCCAAGTTATTTTTTTGCTGGCGTGGACCCCTTGTAGGTCGTCGTAGACCCCTAGGGGTCTATATAGACCACTTTGGGAATCATTGATTTAGATGGTTGCTTTTCTTTTTAATAGGATAAAGTACTCCCTTTTTTTAAAAAAATTATAGTTATGGTCTTCTAATTCTTGGACCATCATTGAAGGTAAGAGACACTGAAAGAGAAAAATTTCTTTACCATTTTTGAACCATGTCATATAACCCTTTAACGGGCACACAGCTAAACTACAATTTTCTGTGATAAAGTACTTGATAAATGTAATGTTCTCATCCTCTATAAACATTATTTAGTCACAAAAAAAAAATCTAATCGTGGTCTTTTTTTCCTGGGTGGTGGCTAGACGTTATAACCACTGCGCATTTAGGGCATTTAAGTTACTTTTCAGAACAGAAATAATGAATCATATTACAATAAACTTTTTATAAAAAATTAACATTTTTGTAATAACTATTTCAATAACAATTAAATACGAAGTTTAAGTGTAATTTAATAATAATAGAATAATTGTACAACATAGAATACTTATACTTAGAAAATATATAGAACACTTATATAAAAAAAATATACATTAAACTTGGTATATATCCACATTTTATACTTTATTTAATTTTAGTATGAAAAGTTAGAAATAAAGTAATATTTTTGAGAATTTAAATGAGTTATTTCACAAATTTGGTGAGCTATTTATACTGTCGAACTTAATAATATGCAAACGTTTTCTCCGAGCAGGAAAGATGTAATGAAAGATTTTCGAACCCGTTGATTTTGTACCACATATTGTAAACAAAGTTTGTTTATATTTCCCACTCCTAACATTCTCACGTGATTCTAAGTGCTCTCTCTCGAGTACAGGAAAAGCGAAAATATCTAGGTCATTTTTCTGTTCTATGTGGGCAGTGGATAGAGCCTCTATCCACATATTAAAGGTTTCCAAAAACCTAAATAAAACTTTTTTTTTTAATTGTACGATTTCTTAATGCATTCAGATGAAAGAAATGTATACTTAAGAGATGTCGAAATTTTTTTTCAAATATCAGAAATTTTATTTATAGTAATCACACACAAAATACAATTTGTAGATTTACACCGAGAAAAACTGTTTTTAACTACCCATCAGAGGACATAAAATGCAAAAAAAGGCATCGTGCTGCTATCCGTATTAATTTTTATGCGTTTTAGCTTCAATTAACACATATAGATAGACTAAATATCCAACACCCGCTTGAAGAAAAAATTTTTAATATGTGGCTAAACGTATAAGCCACTGCCCGCTAAAGGGATAACGGGCTATAACTTCCATCATTTCAACAAAGTGTGACATCATACCTTTCCAGTAACAAACAAACAAACAAACAAAAATCCCACTTTAAACTTTTATTTTCTCCATACTGTGGTTTGCTTCAATCAACGGTTTTCTGAAACCAAACAAAATAACATAAATGACTGTAATTTAGAGCATATTATAAAAATAAGAATCCAATCCAGAATCAGTACAAAAAATTTCTCTTTGATATCTGTTATTTCTTAGAAATAATTAAAACTTTACGATACTCCTATGTATTTTTATTGAATTATTGGGTTATTTGTAACATTAGACACACAAACAGTGGCGTTATGTTCTCCCCCGAAACCCATCCATTGCGAGGGCGGTCCAAAGCCTATGTAATGCTATAATTCTGCAATCCTTTGTAAAAAAATCCAGCTTGGGACCCAAAATCTGATTTTGCAGGAGAGCTTTAATATTCTCCAATACGCCACTGGATATAAACTCTTTCTTTTTTTATTCCGTTATTCCTAACTTAAATTAAATACAGTTTATTATTCTACATAAGCCGCCCGTCCGGTATATCAGTTAGTAAGTGACTGAGGTACCGTAGGGGGACTGGGTTCGAATCCCAGAGTTTGTATTGTAATCATTCGTGACTAAATTCTTCCTTTGTAACGTGTGCTTTATGCTTACTTCTGTAAGCCACCGTGTGATACTTTGTGGTGCATGGGGATTTATAAATGTTCTCGATAAAAAAAAAAGTTTTCCAAGAAGGGGGGGTCGAAAATACATCATTCTTGTATCATGCTGCTTTTGATTTTGTCAATTTTTGGGAACAAAAAACAGTAAAAAACTAATTATTGAATAAATTAGTATTAATTAATAAAATTAATCATTAAAAACAAATATTGAATTAAATTTTACGTATTATATACTTAAAATTATAATCAATCGGGAAAAAAAATCGAGGGCTTTGGGGGGATCCAGACCCCTAGGACACTCCCCTTATGTGCGCTACTGGTGACCATAGTATACAGCCAATTACGGAACGGAAAAATATAAACAATCTTTACATTATATGTTCCAATTTTTTTAGCTTTCTTCTCTTTTAGTTTTTGTATGTTGAATTACAAAGTTATCCAAAACTTCACTTTTCTGTCATCATTTTATCACATTTTTTGCAAGTCTTAAAGGAAGTTGAATTGTAATAAGTTTATAAAAGAAGGGAAATATTGATAACCAACGAATGTAAATATATTGCTGATGGTCTTATGGAATTAGAATGAAGTTCGCCAACACACCATCTCCCTGCTGTTTGTAGCCTTTGATATTTAAAACGATAGTTCCTGTTTGTACGTAAACGATATGGTCTGACAGCTTTGATGAGAAAAACCTCTAGCGCGCACTCAATGTTTTTCAGTCCATCTAACATTGAAGATCATGTGTGTATATAATGAGAAATTGTTTTTACTCTTAAATGATTTAACACAACTACATAATTGAGCTATGTAACAAAAAAAGCGGTACAATGACTACGCTAATCCAATAAATCACGGCAGATTTTGAAATTCATAGCTCAATGCCACATTTAAGATTTTCCTGTCTTATAAAAGGAACTGTTGAAACCGATCTTCCTTTTATCATTCAATGGGAGAGGTTGTGTTATTTACAGTTATATATGAAAAGTAAAGTTACTGTTTGAAAAATGTCTGCATACTTCAGAATGCGATTCATTATTTCTAGCTCTATTACCATTAACGTTTGCTAGGTTGACACTGATTAAAAAAAAAAAACTAATTAGCATATCGGTATGCATTAAGTCAATTTCATATAAACACGGAAAAATTCTATTGTACTAAGAAAGCTTTAAAGTTCAAGAGTTGGAGGAATTGTTTCAATAAATGTTCGAAAAATGAGCAAAATAAATGAAGGTTGTTTTTTTCCCCAATGGGGTTGCATTTAGCAACTTAGCCTTTGCAGACACAGCAAGTCCCCGAACGTGAGAGCCATTTCATAGAGGCACCATCTACTGGCGGCCTCGTTACCAAATTTTGGACGCTCGAATGTTTTTTTTTTAATTCAAGCTATCTTCGGATGCTATATATTGCCGAGAATACCAGAACCAGTTGATACTCAAGGGATCTTTTACATGCCACATAATCATATGTGTGCCTAAGATTTTCGCATCCAGAAAATCTATCGACTCCAGCCGGGGTTAAACCCGCAACCTTAGGCTTACGAAGCAGGCATACTACTTCTAAGCTATCGGAGTGGACTGAAATGAATGAAAGTGAATTTAACCCCCCAATTTAAGTATTGCAAAATATCAAAAATTTATAAAGAAATAATTTTAAAAAATAGTACTTAAACGAAATTTAAAGAAATTAAAATGTTGAAAATACTCTAAATATATAAATATGTATATAGTCTAATTCAGTAGCGCACACAAAAATGTTTCAAGGGGGGGTTCCAGGGTTGAAAGCCCACCATTTTGGTATCATGCTGCAATACGCCACCCAACATATTCTTTTAATTTTGTCGATTTTCGGGAACAAAAACAATACAAAATTAATAAATAATAATTGAATAAATAATTAGCACTAATTAATAAAATTAATTATTAATAACAAATACATAATTAAATTTTAAATAATATATACATAGGATTATAACCAATCGGAAAAAAAAAAACCAAGGGATATGGGGGGTCTGGACCCCTAGGACATCCCCCTTGTGTGCGCCAATGGTCTAATTCTCTACAAACGAGAGATGAACATCCGTCAATCAAAATCGAAAAACACATAGACAGTAAGGACACATGAGCTATCGAAATTTAAATTTATATATATATTGTTATGTAGATCCGAGGGTTCGGGGATTTTATGCAAAACAATCACAAAGAAAATAAACAGTTCTTTAAGAGCGATGCGTATTTATTATCAAAAATCCAATCCTTTAAATACAGGATTCAGCAGCAATATTCACAGAGTAAATATCCGAAGGTCTTCACACTTTTAACATCAGTCAAACACAATAACCAGTGTTTAAAAATACACCTAAGTAAAGATTATTCACAAGCACAGACGAGCTAATTGCTAATGTCAAAACAATCCTCACTACTCGCTGGTTTAATCCAGACTCCTCGCCGTCCCGGCGAGCATCTTATTTATAGGCGCGACCGAAACTTCCAGAAATATAGCCGCTCGTGACATTAGTGGAGAGATCCACTACCTTCTAGAAGATTCCAGAGGGTTCCGAACTCGCCAACATGGTCGCCAATGACGCCAGAATGGTCGCCAAATTGGTCGCCAACTTAGTCGCCAAAAATGATGCCAACTTGGCTCTAGCGCCAAGATTTCGCCAAGTTCTCATTGAATCGCCATTATAACGTAAAGGGCGGCATTGTTTGTGAATGGTACAATTTTAACATGAAATAAACAGAACATAGAGTAATATAAATGAATTAAACACTCAAATACAAATTATTTACACTATTTACACAAAATTCGTAACAATATATTTCTTATCTCCAACCTCCGGGCCGCGGTAGCCGAGTGGTATAGGTATCGGACCGTGGCTTGGCTTGTCACGAGTTCGAGCCCAATACCACTAAAGACCCGCCGTGTAGGGCAGCGATGCATGTTAATTCTGTCGAGAGCTGAAACGTCCTCCCGTTGGTGTGGTGTGGTAGTTAGGAGAGGGGAGTGCCAGCTCAGATGTCGTCCACGTCACTTGACCATGGTTCAAAATTACGTGATCCGTCGCCAAAAGCCCTCGTGTAGCTAAACAGTGCGACGTTAATAATCAATCAATCAATCAATCTCCAACCTCCAGTCCAATATTTTTTATGTGAGTTTAAGAAAGAGAACTTCCCTTTATTTTGATCTCTTCTTCCTTTATTTCTGATATACCAAGTAATAAGTATGGAATGTTTCGTGACGAATCGTAAAATGCATTTGACCAGAGTTCCGATGACAGAAATCTGTTTTGCTTCTGTGACCACGTGGGGAAAAAAAGTGATAGGCTCTTGAAAAGAAGATATAATTCAGAGCGCGATTGACTCTCATGTGATACAGATACATTTTGATTATGTTCGGCTGGTTGGTTTGAATTATCGTCATTCTTAAGTTTCTGGATGACAACCGATGGTGGACTTCATGATTTTCAAAAATCACAGATAAGTAATGAGAATAATAACTGAACGGATGTCCTTTTTTCTTGTAATTTATGAACCATAGCATTTTTAGAGTCTAAGATTCAGTTGCGCTTCACATGTACTAACGTCCATTTTACGGCTAGATGGATATTGGGAGGAATCAACACTCGAATTCGTGCAACCAGTTGCGTAACGTACACCTCCACAACCCCCGCATCGCCGGCAGGGGGGTGGTGCAGTATTCTACAGGGCCTAAAGCCAATGTTACATTATGGTTTGCAATCCTTTGTAAGATCTGGCTTAGGGACCAAAACCTGACTTTGCAGGGGGTTCTGAAAAGTCTCCCTTACGCCACTGTGCACAACAATCAAAAGGGACAATTGTCATGAAGCTTGTGACTGTGACCATTCGGCTGCCCCGGTCACCTCCGATTTACAGTCGGGCCTCCATTTAACGAAGTCGCTAAATCCTGAAAAAAAGTTCGTTATGTGGAAAATTCGTTGAACAGAGATTCATTTCTTAACATAATTTAGAAACCACATAATACAAATTTTAAATTCATAAGCCCTATATATTATATAAAAAAGTAATTATTCATTGCTTTGTTATCTATTTTATACAGACATCTTACTCATTAAAAAGGAATCTGCAAGAAAAACAAGAAAAAAAGACATTGTCAGGAATACATCGTATTTTCAACTTTAAAAAATAATTTTATATTAAAATTAATGAATTTTTTAATTACAGTTTCTCTAATTTTAAGCCAACAAGTAATTTTAAACATACATTATTTAATAACCAGGTATTTTAAGCGTACAGTACCACACGCGTCCTTAATTTTAAATACTGGTAAAAATGTATTAATTTTGTTTGAGTTTTTTGTTTTGAAAAATTACACTAATTTTTTATTGCTCTATGTAAGTTATACACCTGATAACCATTTCAAGATCACTGGTCATCATAGAATGTGCTAAAAGAGGGAATAATTCGAAAAATGTCCTGAAATATTTTAAAAATAAGGTGAAAAAAATCGAATTACAAGAGAAATGGTTCACTAAATACAAAATACAATTCTGTAACGTACGCTATATTTTCCAGAATGGAATATAGATGTCGCTACGCTATGGACTCATGTGTAAGAAGTACTGTGAACTTGAAACCCACCACCAACTTGAGAGAGCCTGGATCCCAACCAGTTGAGATCTCCCACCTCGCCTTCCAATCCTGGATTGTATTTTAACTAAAATTTATTTTAATTTGTTCCTCTAAATGTTTAATTGTATTTGTCTTGTATAACCATCCTTTTGAAATTGTGATATTTTATGTTATTAAATGTGTAGTATTTTCTTCTTATTATCTTTCTTCTTATTCTTGCCTCGACAAATTCAGCGTACACCAGCCACTCTAAACGGAGAGTCTCTTAAGACACAATATAGTTCTTTGTGAGTGAATGTAACGTCATGATATTAACGTCAGACTATTCAGCTACTCGAGTGCTTTTGGCGACTAACGTCATCATTTAGAACCGTGGTCCAGTGACGAGGACGACACCTGAGCTGGCGTGTAGCTGAACAGTGTGACGTTGATATTCACTCACTCACTCCAAAAATTACAGTACAGTAGTTATTATTATTTTTAGGCTTAAAAAATGCAATATATGCCTATTAATTAAAATTATAGCGTTATAATTAACTACTAACCACAAACAAATTATGCAAATTTGTCCAAATGATGTAGTGTGAAAGACAAAGTTTATGTATCTTAAGTACCAGAAACGATAAAAGTATTTATTTTGGTATAAGGATCAATTTCATACTACCAAATGTGCATAGTAAAATCATAAAAAAAAAGTGTATAGAAATAAATTATTAATTTTTATTGCATTATGGTTCCCTATTTTGGCGATAATGGCTTACCCACGAAAAAAATCAATAGTAGCTATGCATAAGTAAAAATAGATTTAAAACAACCTCTCCTTTCAAAATTTAGTTTTATTCTAAAATAAAAAATAAAAAAAAATAGGGATTACACTGATTACATGAATGAATTAGAAGCGAGCGCCTTGCGTAGGCAAAACAAAAAGTGTTTCTTCAAAAATAAAAGATAGATATAAGCTGCCGCGAGTTTTTTTGCAGCGCACGCCAGAACTGCTGGCAGATGGCATAAAGTTTTTCTACTTGACAAATATCGTTATATTTTGGACACTTCACACAATATCTTTATAAATTATAGCCTATGTGTTATTCTGATGTACAAGCTATATAACTGTAAAGTTTCATTAAAATCCATTCAGTGGTTTTTGAGTGAAAGACGACCAAACATCCAAACAAACATTCGCATTTATAAAATTAGTAAGGATAACTATATATATATATATAAAAGTTCACTATGAAGTATTACGAACAAACGCGAGTGATTGGTGGCGGTGCGGTGGAGAGCACACTCGTTTGTTATTGCCTCGCCTTAGTTACGTCGTGGACTACAATTGCTTATGATGCAAAGTTTGTCTACGCATAGCATATAGTCAATTTCATTGACACAACTGCATTTTAAAGTTTATTTGTGTTATATTTACGATTTTTATGTGTTACTTAACATAGCTAGTTAAAAAAAAAGAATAAAAAAAGGCAAGTAACAGATAATTTCAAATTTGGTGAATCTAGAAATATGGCATTATATATATATATTAGTAAAAGTGACAAAGCGGTGTCGGTTTTATGTGTGTGATCTGGAACAGTGATATTCAGAACATCGTCTGTAAAACGGCATCTGAAACAAATGCTCTTGTCAAAAAAGTGAACCACAGTAAAAATATAATTAATTGCTTAGAAACCATTTATATATATATATATAGCAGATGACTCTATAATTCGGTATGCATTCTACTAAAAGTAACATCTTACAATCCTAATATTAGTTATTTGTCAATCACACAATCTTGCAGCAACAAAAGTCATAATGTTACTTTGATTTGAATTACACGTATAGAACTAAAACATTTTCAACTATACAGTGAAAAAGATATTTTTTCGTAGTAAAAAAATAGTTTCGAGTTGTTAGTATTTAGTTTTATTATTTCCCAATAATCACAAGTCAAAATTATTTGACGGCCCGTCTATACCTCATTAAACACTTCTTTAGAAAAAATGGCTCGTTGATCCATAAAGGTTCGCCACCCTTGAAATAGTAAATGCAAAAAAGACAATCAGCAAAACAGAACTTGATATTTAAAAAAAAAAAAAATTCATCCATCCGATTTAAAGGCTCCTTAAGGACTAACTAAACGCATGCATAAGATAATTATTTCGGATTATTTATTTTTCAAATTTCAAATGCTAAATAATAATTTTAAAAAATCCTTAGAAACTCGTAAGAGAAATAAATGACCCACGAACCAAAATGGAAAGGGAAGTTGCTCTTGAAATTGTTTTCACTTCCTTTGTTTCGAGAGACGTTCCGACGTCCAGCAGACCCAGAAATGTCTCGAAAGCGTGTCGACAGAGGCACCCGGGCGAAGGAAGGGCTTAATCGGAGGAAGGATTCACCTGTCGGCATTGCAAAGGGAGGAGGCAGCGTCCGAATGACTCAGGAAAGGAGGTCACGGGTCGGCCGATCAACTGTGGCGGATGTCATACTTCTCGCACCTTCCTTCGGGAGAATGGGAAGAGGGGTCGAGGGAGTCTTTTTCTGAAACATACAAAAAGTCGAGATATTAGACAATAATAGCATTGTTTGCACTATTGGAAAATTTACGTAATCTGGGTGTTTACAACTTTAACGAAATTTTGAAATTATAACTTACAAGAACCTTTTTGTCAACTGCCTAATTTATAGGTGTTAAGTTTCACATTTGCTCTTTTTCATTACTAGAATTTATTTTATTCAAGGGTAATAATTTTTCTTAATACCTTAGCTTTGACTTATTTTAAATTTTAATATCCGTAACTAAGCTATGATACAATTTTTATCAGTCGGACCTCTATATAACAGAGTCGCTAAATTTCCTGAAAAAAGTTCGTTATATGCAAAATTCGTTATATAGAGGTTTATCGTTTAATATACTTTATATATATAAACCACATAAAACAAATTTTAAATTCATAAACACTATATATTAAAAAAAGTAATCATTCACACCTCTTTTTAAAATCAATAAATGTTTATTTTATACATCTTACCCATAAAAAAGAAAGAAAGAAAGAAAAACTGTAATTAGAACAAGAAAAAAGAATGTCGAAGAATTAACCGTATTTTCAATATTAAGAAAATAATTTTATACTAAAATGAATGAATTTTATAAAGACATTTTATAATTTAAAACATGCAAATAATATTAAACATACATTATTTTATAATTAGAACACGGGGACACGGAACAACTCCTCTGAGGGGGAAAGAGGATATCGAAGATGTTTCGAGTGAACTGGGCAATGGGGTTAAGGGTTGCACCTTTTGAATGAAACGTCCAGAACTCTATTGCTCTCGGCAAGTTGGCATGTAATAAAACCAATTCAAGATTTATGACCAGCATAAAATGTGTTAAAGAGAGAATTCGAAATTTTTTCAGAAATACTTTTTAAAAAAAAGGGAGAACAAAAATTAAATCACAAAAGAAAAAATTCGTTCTATAGAAAATGCACTTCGCTATAGAGAGGTTATTTTACGAAGAAAATCGTGAATTGTGCAAGGTTCCAGGAAAAAATTCGCAATATAGAAATTCGTTATATAGAGGTTCGACTGTATTTCTGAAACAAAAATGAACTTTACAAATAATTCTTTCAATTATAAAATTCGGCAACAATATTTACAATCCTCAATAAATAAATAAATAATAAAATAAGATAGAGCTTGATACCTTGCCATTCTCCTCACAGCGACCCAAACTAACACCCTTTGAAAAAGTTCAAGTGGCCTCGGTAGCCGAGCGGTCATGGTCACGAATTCGTAGCTGTCGTCGTTTCTATCATGACTTCAAGTCCTGGTGCCTCTGAAAACCTACTATGTGGAGGAGATAATGCACGTTAAATTTGTTTAGGCTCAGTCTTCTCGCTGTCGTGATGTGGAAGTTTGGAGAGTAAGGTGCCAGCTCATGTGTCGTCCTCGTCACTTGAAAATGGCTCGAAATTACTAGGCTAATTCTTAATAGACCTCTTGTTGGTTCGTAGTGTGATATTAATAATCAAGCAAATAGTTCAAAGGGAATTAAATTATGATGTTCATAAGGATTAATCAATTAACGTAATTTTTACATCAATAATTAACGCATTTTCGAACCACAAGACACGCTTTCTTACAGTGGGTGAGTGAAGATTAACGTCGCACTGTTCTGCTACTCGAGAGCTTTTGGTGACGGACCTCGTCATTTTGAACCATGGTCGAGTGACGAGTACGACACCTGAGCTGGCACCCCCTCTCCTAACTACCACACCCACGGGAGGACGTTTGATGCACGTTAAATCTATCGTTGCTCAATGTCCTCCCGTTGGTGTGGTGTGGTAGTTCGGAAAGACAGGGAAAGCCCATTTGACCGAGGTTCTAAATTACGAGTTCCTTGTGTTGCTTTAGAATATGGTGTCAATATAATTCTCTTTCGTTCAAATTTCAAGTTTTTTTTTAATTTTTTGTAATTAAACTGTCATTTTTTCTGGATAAGCCCCCTCCCTCCAGCAGATTGGGTTATCATTAAAAATAGGAATAATAAAAAAGAAATTATCGATTGAAAGCCCGATAAGAAACATGTATTGTATTTCAAGTAAAAGAATAAAAATATATATTCTTAAATGGGGAAAATGATAAATTGTCGAGAAAAACAACACGATGCAAAACAGTTGCTTAAAAATACGCAGATAAATTACTTTAGGATTTATGTTTCAGCCTTTCGCAGAATCGGGTCCTTGTATCTACCGCCGTCTCTACACTTCCCCGGTATTAAACTTTCGCTTCTGTTGGTACACCTGTGTAACAGCCACTACATTTCTACACGACATCATCTCTTACTCATTCTCACTTTGTAGGAAGACTCAGTTTTCAACACAATCGGATAAAATGAACTGTGTAATTAGTTATTAAAATGATTTTTTTTCATACTATTATGTTTCTTTTGTCGAAAAGGCTAAAGAGACAAGGAAGGAAAAACATTAATGAGTTTGAGAATGAGTGAATATTAAAATGTAGCACTATTCAGCTGATGGAGAGTTTTTGACGACCCTGTTCAAGTGACAACACCTCAGCTGGCAGCCCTCTCTCCTAATTTCCACACCACACCAACGGGGAGAAGTTTGAGCTTTCGACAGATTTAACGTGTATCGGTTCCCTCTGTATATCGGGTCTTCAGCGATACTTGACTCGAACTCATGACACGTCAGCCACGAGTCCGTTTCCTTGACCACTAGGTTACCACGGACACCATTAATGTGTTTTGCTGATGTTAAAAAAATGGATTTTTCTCCGATCCTTTCTTTCAGCCATGGAATTCTGTGTGAATGCAATACGGTCAAAAAATATTATTTGAAATTTTATTTGATTACCGTAATCCGGCGTATAACGCGCACTTTGAACGCAAAAAATAAGATCGAAATTTACGGGTGCGTGTTATCCGCCGGGTATAAAAATGATGGCTTCAAAAATAGAGATATGCATAAAAAAAAACTTAAGACTTCTACAAAAATCGAAATACTGTTTATTTAAAAGAAATGTCACACACACATACCTTATGAACTTAAAGGGTTGCTTTTTTAGAAATATACCCTTTTTTTTAAATCCTAGGGTAATAACTGGAACAAATGGTCTTAAAACATAATAGCATTGTTAACGGACATTGCAGGCTCCTTCGTAAAAAAGGCGAGTGCGCGTTATACGACGAAAATACCTTAAATTTAAAAAGTGCAGCTTGAAAGTATAGGTACGCATTATATGCCGGATTTTACGGTATCTTGATTATTAATTAACATCGTAATTTGCAGCGTGGCGAGGGCTATTAATAAAGGATTTAGTATTTTTGAACCACACACAGTTAACCCTTTATCTACCGACGGGTACTTATAAGTACCACTCACTTTAAATTATATAGAATAACCATTTTTACGAATACTCCGACGATACTTTGCAGGAATATTCCTTTAATCCCACTCTTCCAAGATGTATGGCAGCACGGGTTCTATGATGAGTATTTTAGCGGGGAAGGCGAATAGTTTTATAGCAGAAATTGCGTTTTCAGCGGATTGAGAAGATTGTCATTTTTGTTCCAAAAAAATAGTTATTGTTAAAAGGTAAGTCTTATTTTGTTTTTGTATACTAATGAAGACCTTAGAAAACGATTTGACTATTTATCTTAAGTGAACAATACATATAATTAATTTTACAGTTGAATATCTTCAATTAATTAATTAGCTCTAACGGATTAAATTTCCAAAAGTTGAGTAACGTAAAATCTGGCGTATAACGCGCACTTTTAACACACAAAAAAAGATCGAAATTTACGGGTGCGCGTTATACACCGGGTGTAATAATAGTGACAGCTTTTAAAAAAAAAGAATAAAAAAAATGAGCATAGGTAAAAATTAGACTTTAACATACATCGAAATACTGTTTATTTAAAAGAAATGACACACCTTATGAACTTATTGTAGTTCTATAGAAGTATACTATTTTTTTTCTATACCTTGGAATAATATCTCGGATAAATGACTTCAAAACATAAGAGCATTGCATATAGTATGCATTTCAGGTTTCTTCGTAAAAAAATGGGGTGCGCGTTATACGGTGAACATACCTAAAAATTAAAAAATGAAGCTCGAAAGTATAGGTGCGCGTTATACGCTGGATTTTACGGTATTTTGTTTATGTATATCCCTTAATTTTCAATGGGGTGATTCAAAAAAAAAGAGTGCATGAAAAAAAATGCAGTAAATCACAATGAGGTAGATAAAGGGTAAAATCAAAAGGATGACACCACACCCTTTTATATCACTTCAAAAGGAGAATGATCCTCGATGGATTTAACATGCACCTTCCCAATTCCAGTCTTGGGGCTTCCGCTCAGGGGCCCGGATAAGCTGGACTTAAACACATTTTCCGGTTATAAATTTCGATCCACCAGTGCCAAGGGGGCCTGTAGATCTTTTGCCCCCGGGATCCGAAATGAACTTAAACCGGCCTGCCCTTTCCTCTTGGCGGGTCTTGAGTAACAACAGGGCTTGACAGAGTGACAGTTGTATTAACTTCCCACTATACAGCAAAACGAGGGCTGTTTGCAACGGACCTCATAATTTTCAACCTCGGTCAAGTGACAAGGAGCTGGCACCCCTTCCTAACTACCACACCACACCTACGGGAGGACATTGAGCCTCGATAGATTCAACGTGCATTGGCCCTGTAACATTTTCCAGCCTCGTAGTTGAAAAATCGGCTTACTTAGGCAGTTAAAACGCAGCTCATATCCACACACGCACCCCTACAATATAGCAGGATCCGTTCATTTGACTTCACGCCGATAACCGGTGGCCATGAGAAAAACTACAGCTGGATTTCTATCAGCGAGCCAAACCTCGAGTGAAATTCGAGGTGTATAAGAAGGGATCGACCTCACCTCAAGAGAGTGGAGAGAGCAGTCTTCTTGAGACACGTGAAAAGAGACGCGAGCGCGTTGTATTTTGCCTCCTCCATCACCAACAAAATATTCGGAAGGATTGAAATACTCAATAGTCTGAGCAGACGTGATAAATCAACAATTTAATTTCTCAAATCACACGCTACTCACCAATTTTCCCAAATAGCCCCCTCCACACGGCGGATCTTCAGTGGCACCAGGACTCGAACTCGCGACATTTTGACCAAGAGTTTGAGACCATAAACACTAGGTTACCGTGGCTATCCTCAATATTCTATTTTACTAGTATTAGGAAAGAAACGATTTGTGGCTCTTCAACAAAATAAAAAATTTCAGGAGAAAATAATTTAACCTTTGTTTTAAATTTAAATTGTGTATAGAGAAAAGAATAGACATATAGAATCACATCATAGTATTAAAACTGAAATGGAAATATTTTTTTTTAAAAAAAAAAGAATTAATCCCTTTCCCGTTAACAAAGTACCTGATATTAATGAGGAATTATTCTTGGGATAACTATATATATATATATATATATATATATATATATATATACACGGTTCTGTTTGTAAGTGCTTTGGTTATGAATGATGAGCACCAGATGGCCTCTTTCGCCGTTTCACTGCGCACCCAAAATAATGTAGCTCCTTATTGAATATTTTTTAAGGCGTGTAACGTTTTCTAAAATTTTCTTTATGGCATTCATTTCTTCAAGTTTTATTAAAAATTTTAAAAAAGCTCTTTCTGAAGTGTTTTATCTGTACATAAAAATCTGAATAATATATTATTTTAATATAAAGTATTATAACGAACTTTATATCCTTTATAAATTTATAAATAAAATGAACGTGTTTGTTACAACCATTGATGGAGGAGCTTTTTTTGAAGTAATGCAAACATATTTAAAAAAAATTGTCAAAAAAATCCGATTTTATTAGTTGCCCAGCTCACTCTAAACTGGAAAAACAAGCAAATTTCAAGAACCTTGGAAACAATTGGACAATTGAAGCAAAAATATAAAAAGATGCAAAGCGTTTTTGTTGCATGAAGAATAAAAAACTAGAAAAAAAATAGGAATATTCTTGTGTGTGTGTTCTGTTCCTTCCAGTTCGATTTGTTGTTCTATTGATTCTAACGATCTCACGCTCATTTTCTGAAACTGGTTGATAGGGAGAAAACTGAAGTGAATTGAATTTATTTTGTTTCAAAAGTAATCGAAGGGCGGATTAAATGAAGGATGGAATCAGTTGTATTTTTGCCGTTTGCAGGATACATAGTTTTTCTTTATTTTTTAATGTATATGATACATATTTGAGATAAGTTGAGACCGGATTTAGTTAATAGTCATCAAATCATTTATCTATTTCAGTTTCAATAATTTAATATAATAGATATATTATCTAATCTAAAGGCAAAGTCTATATATATAAGTTTGAAAAATAAAGGCCCATTCTAATAGCATTATGAATTAGTATAAAAATTATTTTTACTGAAATAATTATAAACTAATATTATCAAGTAAGAGCTAAAAATGTAGGAATAGCATTAAGAATGTTTTTGTAGTTTTCTATATTACAATAACAATATGCTAATAAAAAAGTTTATTGTATATTATTTTTATAGGCTACAGTATCGCCATCGATAATTTGATAAGAGAGGTATTTAAATGTACCAATGTTGTTACTTATGCCACCTGATCGACAGTAACATCAGATCAAGGCCCGCGAAATTCTTCACAACATTTAAGTCTGTCGTTATCCGCAGCTGTGAACACCATACAGGTGACAGTACGTCCCTCCAGTGTAGTGGTTAGTGATGCTGACTTTTGGGCCTGGGTTCGAATCTTGATGTTTGTAAACGTATATCGCCTTCGCGGCATGGGGGTACTCTAAATAGTCGTCGAGCCGCGAAACCTCTTGTGAAGTTGGTGGGAGGCCCCGGACCACCCCAGGGTGCTCTCCGTGAAATCTGGGGTAAAATGGAGCCCAAATGTTCTTTGTTTGAATAAAAAAACAAAAACAGAACTCAATCAGTGGAGCTTTGTTTTAGAATACCGGACACCTTGTATAGTTTATAATCCGGGTTTATGCCCGGACTTTACAAAGTACCTTCAAAAGGGAAATCAAAATTTAACTATATCGGCAAGCATGATCCTGCCGAAATAACTGATAGAGTCTGGAATTTTTACCCACAGGAAAAAAAAGTACTACAAAATTTTTCAATTTTTTTCCATAAAATCAGCAAGTACTGTAGTTTAATGGTCACGTTTGTGCGAATTTGTGGGTGGCATTATTTCTGTGGAGTCATGAATTTGAGTCCTGGTACTTATGACCCACCGTGCAGAGGGGTTGATGCTTGTTGAATCTGTGGAGGATCAAATTGATATAGAAGTTTGTTCAAGTGGAATGCCAACTCAGAGAGGTACCGTCCTCATCACTTGAATCGGGATTCAGAATTAGGAGGTACATCATCAACAGCCCTCGAATTAATTTTAATTAGTTAATAAAATGACCAAGGACTTTTATTTGATACATAGGAAGGAAATTAAAATGTTTTAACAATTTATCAATCGATTGTTAATTAACATATCCCTTTAAAGCAGCTCTAGTGCTCTTGGCGATGGACCTCATAACTTTAAGCCAATTTCAAGTCGTGAGGACAACACCCGAGTTGATATCCCACTCCTTTACCTTCCGCACCATGTCACCTGAGGACTTTTAATTGAGGTAAATTCTGTGTGTATCAGCCCCTTGTAACGACTGCGCAGTGATACGGCCCACACCCCTCTATACATGTCTAGTTTGATAGATTAGAGCAGGTGGCTCTCTTGTAGGTTAGAGGCAGTGCACGTGGCTTTGGGGTCATTGTCCATTGTTTGGCCTCTGGTCTGCAACGCCAGTATGCCTGTAGTCATAATAGACAGTGTCCCATTGTGTGAAAATTGACAGGGCCTGTCTGACTGAGCAGATTGACGCTTTAGAGGACCGCAGAAAAATTGCTTCAAAGAAAGAATGGCGACGTGGTGGGAAGTGTACAGATGGTCGGACGAGCTTTTGTCACCTGTGCATTCGAGAAGGATCAGAGAGAGCCATTGTTAGGTCCGCGCCAGTAGGGCGCTAATGAGTCTGAGGGCCGTGTGCAGACTTTTGTGGGCCTTCCAATGAGAAATGACGAGGGGCGTGTAGTGGACCCCCCCCCCGTTTTTTTTTTTTGAAAAAAGGGAGATGGAAACGAAAGCGGGTAGTTTGAGAGGAAAAAGAGAAACGACTGCGGAAAGCGGATTTTTCTGGAGTAAGAGGACAGAAAAGAGGATGAATGTCGGCGGCGTTGTGGAAGCTATCTAGCGGAGCTACAGAGAACTATGTGGAAGTGCCCTTCGGACAATGTAGAGATGTGTGGGAGAATGAAATCCGGCATCTGAAAGAGACTAATCATACCGGCTTGGCTCAAAGAGACGTTTCCATGTCGCATTATTAATAATTATTTTGTTGAGAAAATAAAATTTTGTTTTATCTCTACAATTTGCTGTGAGTTCATCATCTTGCTACCCGTCCACGATGCCACACCCTCTACTCAGTGGATATTCAGTGACATCTGGACTTGAATTAATGACTCGACAAATAAAAAAGTGTGTACGACTCACAACCTCAAAAACATAGGCACACATTGACTTGACCGATAACCTCATTTCGGCTAAATCAGTTAAATAATTGTTCATGGTATTAGGCCTAGGCCTAGACATCGACAACGGTCATCACAAAATTATACAATTTTGTTAGTTGACGTGTAGTATGAAATTCTGCTTTTTGGAGAATATGTACGGGAATAATATTTGACCATTAAAATTATCCGGATCATGATCTTCTTAAGACTGAGTTGAGAATGAAACATTGTCCTCAACGAGGGAGAGATCCTGGGACCATGCTTTAAGACGTCCCTGCATTATATATAATCTATTTTCAGTTTTACCTAGTACATTTAAAAATTGGAAAACTTAAACATGCCTAAGGATAATAACCTTTGTTGCTCAACATCCCCCTCTTCCAAAAAAAAAAAAAACTTTAACTGTTATTGTAGGCAAACCTGAAGAGTATCGAAAAGAATTCATTACTGAGTTGAAGTGAAAAAAATTTAAAAATTATTGGTATTTATTTTAAATTAACCTTTAAAAAACAATGGAGCAGGTCTTTTCTTGCAATATAAGCATATGAGTACTGCATGAAAAATTGAAATCGGTGTAAATTATATCAAAATACAATTTTTTTGTCAAACATTTTTTTCTGTTATCTGATATCATCTCTTACTCCTTATGAAAAATGAGACAGTTAGAGAAAATTCGCCAACTTTGCAAAAGCAGTGCCTGTGGAAAGAAACACAGTTTTAAAAAAGTTATATAAATTTATAAAAGTGCTGAATTAAAAAAAAAACAGAAATTTTTAAAATTAGCATAGTGTGTTTCAGAAAATTTTAGAGAGCATTATTGCCCTGTACCAGGTGTTCTATGTAAGATGTCAAGCTGCCAAACAAAGCCACTAGATTTAAAAAAAAAATAAACATCAAATATTGAAACGAAAACTTATTTAAAGGTAGAGCTTCTAGAACAGATACAGTTTTTGACTCATTGAATCCACAAAGATCTTTTTAATATCTCCTTAAAACTGTCACTCAGAACTAAAGCGATCTATTACATATGGAAAATCAAATACGTCTATTCACAGATTTAGCAAAATTTCTAGTTTTTGACGGAAAGGTTTAATGTGGTTTTCCGGAATGAGCAAAGATTTTTAAGATTCTTTACTAGTTAGGATCAGAGCAATATTAAGTGATTGTTTCCAAAACCAAAACGAGAAGGTCGTAAAAGTAAGAGCAAAATGGAGGCTTCGTAATTGTTTTTGATTATCGGATAAATTTGACCCCTCTGCGGGTTTTGGATTCCACTTGAAATATGATTTAGATCTGTTGTGTGATAGCTTAAAGATAAATTTATTTCATATTTTATTTTATATTTTTTTTTAATTATTTTAAACCATATAAAATTTGAATTCTTACGATCTAATAATAAATTTATCCATTATTACAAGATGATCAATTTTTTTACAATGTAAAGGAGGACGAAAAATTTAAGAAAAAAATGACAAAACATATGAAACATTTTATTAACTCAAACAAATATACACTAATTACGCTTAGGTAATTTTTAATTATTTACTTAAACAAGTATTTCTCTATTGAATGAATTTTTTTTTGTCAATATATCATTTTCTAATCGGAAATTTCGAAGCAAGAAATATCCTTCATATCGAATTTTACATTAAGTGCAAAGTATCAACATTCAATCTTGATTTTTCAATTGACCAAAAATCATTATCAATTGAAAAAACTCTTTCAACTGCTGCATTAATTCCTGGGCAGGGCAACGTAAATTCGATAAGAACATAAAATTTTCATATGGAATGTGTTCATTTTTGATATGGTTAAATATTTCAACCCATTTTTTTTTTATCAATTTCACATGTTGGTTTCCCCATTGTTCTAATTTATCAGAATTGATATATACATTGTCCTTTAATTTCTTCAAACAGATGTGTAACAAACAGTTTGGGCCTGTTATCTCTGAAAGGATTATATATAGTTTTAAAATATTGAAAAGGAGGACAACTATTTTTGAGGAAGGACAGAACCTATAAAAGAAGTACTGTCCTCTTTAAAGGAGGACGATTAGCCATCTATAAGCAATATATATAGTTATATTTGTTCAAACAATTTTAATGTATAATTTTCATGATACTATTTTACTTTATGAATATACAAGTATTGAGATGTTCATCTTAATGGCATTGTGATAAATTTCTATGCATAAAATTAGAAGCGGTTTAATAGTTTCTCATGTCTCGAATTCTTCCTTAGTTAAAAAATTTTGATAATCATTGCGAATTTTGTGCTAAAACCTTTCAAGATATTAAAATTGACTCTTAATGCTCTTTTGAATTCTGATTTTGGGCAAAACGAATAAGAGTAATTTAAATAGAAATTTTCTCTTTTAGGATCGTGAAGTTTATGTCCTAAAGATTGATATAAGAACAAGGGGGACCTCAGTTTTTATGTATTATATGTAACTCATTATGTATACTTTTTCCTATTTTTTCTATATATACTTGTAAAAATGATATTCAGAAAAGTCTTAAAAATAAAAATTTTACTGTACAGCAGCTGTCATGAACAACACCCTTTCGAAATGAATTTGTCGATCTTATAACTTTGGGCGTAATATTTTCAATCTGATATTTCGTTATGTGGCGATTTATATACAGAAAACATCTGTTGGATATTATGACACATCCATTGGTCCATAAATTAAACCGTCCTCATCAAAAAAAAATCTTAATTCAACAAATAAAAAAAGATTCAACAAGAACTTATCAATGGAATGCACAACAAAATGGTAATTATTTCGAGATTATGACAGGTGTGTTTGGAGAGTAATATTTTCAAACTCACTGCTTGTTTTTTTTATACATATGTACTTACTATTTGAATTCATCTTGATGCGATCTTTTTTAACCGTTACTAAACGGAAGTACGCAAAGTTAAAATTGCTTCACTATTCGTTGGGAGCTCTCACAGAGAGCTCAATGTTTTAAAAAAAAAGCGATTTTTTCCTCCGATGGTGCAAAAGTTAGTGCTAAATTAAAGTCCTGTTTTTACCAGAGTTTGAATTTATTAAGTCGCTTTTTGGGAAACTACACGATTACTTACGGCGATAGATCTCTCAGGGCTGCGGTAGCCCAGTGGTCAAGATATCGGATCAATGCAGGCACATGTCACAAGTTCGAGCTCAGTACCACTAAAGACTCACCGAGTAGGAGATCTGTCGAGAGCTCAAACATCCTTCCGTTGGTGTGGTGTGGTAGTTAGGAGAGGGGGAGGGCTGCCAGCTCAGGTGTCGTCCTCGTCACTTGACCATGGTTCAAAATGGCGAGATCCGTCGCCAAAAGCCCTCGCGTAGCTGAACAGCGCGACGTTAATATTCACTCACTCCATCGAAAATAAAATCCTGGCATTTCGAAGAAATTGGATTCCATACAAAATTCTCGATGTGCGACATCAGCAGTGGCATATCGTACACCTCCGTATTGCGGGGTCCCAGAGCTCTGGGAGGCCCAAAGCCTATGTGACGCCAAGTATTTACCTTTTGTGAGATCCGGTTTGGGGCCCAAAACCTGACTTTGCAGGGGGCCCCCTAACATCCTCCGTTGCGCCACTGAGCATCACAGTGATTTTTTTCCCCTCTAGTTACAATTATTTTTATTTAAATTATTTAGCAACTACTCTTGTTACTGGAGAGTAAATAAACACAATACATTCAAATAAGTTTTCTTTGATAAAAGTGCCCAGATAGACCAAGACACATTCCTCGATGGTACCCCCATCACAGGAAACAAAATAATTTATCTCCTTCCGTTTCAAGGAGAGAGAGAGAGAGAAAACGCTGAACAAAATTTTTCTTTGAATTAACATATTTAAGAGTACAATTTTTTCCCCTTAATCCATTATCGCCAAATCTAAATTTTTCTACACCGTAATGAGCAGTTTCCATAGTGACGTCATATCCGATGGACTAATTCGTATTCACTGAAAGGCCTATGGTTTTCTCTTCAACCGCAAACAAAACCACTGAGATAACATCTTAAAAAAGGACAAATATAGAAACATTGCATTCTGGGTAGAAATGCGAGGATTTAAGAATGATGTGTTCGCTTTTACTATGTGTACAAAAAAGACAAATATGAAAATGATATTTTTTTAAGCGTGAGAACACAAACTATATAAATAAATTTAAAACAGTAATTACTCATACTGGAAATTAAGCTATCAGTCAAAGGTAGGAAACCTACATGTTTCCTACTATAAAATGCAGTCTTTCCTAAAGAAATTATAATTCTACGGAAGTAGAATATGAAGAAATCAAACATTTCCTTTTTATTCAAAATAATTTTACTGTTTTCAAAGTAATTTGTCTGTGAATTGCAACGAAAACTTTCCATACTAAGCACTTTTAACGACTTAATACACATGTTTCATTTTTATTTGAATCAGTTATAAGACTCATTTTTTTTTTGCTTTAATTTTCTTTCTTTTTCCGTTTGCATACCGGTAAGAGCCGTATCTGGTCTTGAACTTAATAATTTTAAACGATACAAACTAAACTCAATGGCGCAACAGCCCATGAGGGCCAAGGCCTACTGTGCCCATCTCAGTATATTGGGCGCTGAGGTGCATGAGCAGATGTCCCAGTCTGACCGAAACAATACAAATAATAATAATAATAAATGCATAAACATTTTAAATCGACTCATTTGTTTGAATGAATCACGTCATTTTCTAATTTCGGGTACATTTTGAAAATTTTTTAGCATTGTTTTCATGATTTTATTTGAATACATTTAGTAAAAAAATTTACCCGCAAGAATGGATACTATTACGCAACACAATTGAATTAGGATCCTTACAGAATGAGTTTTAATAATATCACGCATTATGAAACACCACGAGGGCTATTGGTGACGGACTTCGTAATTTTGAAAAGCGGTCAAGCGACGAGGACACCTGAGCTGGCACCCAGATGATACAAGGCCTGGCGACTGACACGAGAAAGGCTTGTGACGTCACATATAGTAGGTATAGAAATCCCTTCTGATTTGAAGTTCACTTTACCAATACCTCCTAGATCAGGGGTGTCCAACACGCGGCCCACCGACTTTTTTAAAAAAAAATGTTTAAATATCAGATTTTTAAAGTTTTTTCATTTTGAAATTTATTTGAGTGGAAATTTATATATATATACCTGTTTTAAAATAAATCCTTTTTGATAATAGAAATGTCTTTTAGATTAAAGTAGATTTATATTTTATCAACAGTTACATTGGATTTTACTATAGTAAATTACTTTTTAAATAAGTTTCGAATTGCACTATGCATATCCTTTACAGTGGATGCTACATGATTCTCTGTGTGCGCGACTCCTCCTTTTCTGTTTGGAGTGCTCAAAAAGGAAGATGCAGTCAGAGATGTTTTTTAAAGTTTAAAAAAAAATATTTAGGACACGGTTAAGATAAAGGACAATGTATACTTAATCGAATGACTGCACTATCAAATATCAACAATGAGTAACGAAAGATCCATTCAAAAGGAACACCGTCATTTTCAAGAAAATGGCAACTGTAAAATTTCAAACATTTGATCACACATTGCATTATCATATTATATAAATATTATTATATTATCTATGTCTGTATACATGAAAAATA
Organism: Trichonephila inaurata madagascariensis; assembly: GCA_019973955.1. Taxonomy (NCBI): domain Eukaryota; kingdom Metazoa; phylum Arthropoda; class Arachnida; order Araneae; family Nephilidae; genus Trichonephila; species Trichonephila inaurata. The sequence goes on from BMAV01004220.1 coordinate 316,057, forward strand.
ATGAAAAGAATAATTCATTCTGTTTTAAATTTTCACTCAAATAAATGTTTTTTTTTCCAAATTTGATATAAAGGTATATATTTTTATGCGCGGCCCGCGAGATTATATTGTTTTTCCGAAGTGGCCCGCAAGGTGATTTGGGTTGGACACCCCTGTGTTAGATGATACTCATCATCTAGGAGGTGTTGACTCTCCACATCACACCGAGAGGGCTTTGAGCCACGACGGATTTAACGTGCATCAACTCCTATACACGAGTGTTTCCCAACCTTTTTATCGCCGCGGACCGGTCAACGTTTGTTAATTTCACCGCTGCCCGCTGAGGAGGAGGACGTTGATTGTTCATATTTTAGACTGTTTTGATTTAATAATTTTAATTTAATTGTAATTCATCACAACCAGAATAAAATATAGCTACACCAAAAAAATGAGTATAAAGTGATTTAACAAGGAATATAAAGTGATTTTCATAAAAAGTAGCCTAAATCCAAGAAAAATGCACCACAGTAATTAAAAAGGAAATAATTTAATATTTCTTGTGCGGACCGGTAGTATTTGATCCACGGACCGGGTGTTGGAGACCCCTGCTCTACACGACGGGACTTTGGTGGCTTCAGGATTCGAGCCCGTCACTCGATAACGTAAGTCTTGTCTACTAACCGCAACTAGAGCGGCGGGGTACCTTTATGAGCAACGGAACACAAAACGCGGCTTGAATTTCACACATTTACAAAGCAATTCTTTAAAAGGTTTTTTTTTTCCTTTCTTACATGAAGAAAAATGTTCCAAAACCAAATTTAAAGGGGAAAACATCACACGCGTTTTCTTTTTTTTATAATTCTTTTGGAATTATTGTTAAGAAAATCTATATGTGAAGCACGATTTAATGGCCAGTGAGATTCCGAAAGTTTCAACTGTTACTTGGATCTATTTTTACTCTGAAAAACTTGAATACGGAGTATATATATGTATAACATTTTTAAGGCAATTAAAGCTAACATGTTAGATTTTATATTCTACGTTATTACTCTTCAACAAAATTGATATCTTTTATTTTATTAGCACAATATATATATATATAAATTTACTTCAGCTGGATCTCTTCCTGTAGGGATTTTACTTCCGATTCAACGACATTTTTACAAGAGGAGTGAAAAAAAATCACTTTCATTCTATTTTTACGCGTTTCTCAGTTGTTCACAATAACAGTTAATACTCTGCGCAAGGTATACTTGTTACAAGCACCATCCCCATGAGATTTTAACCTTGATTGTATGTGCATCTTTTTCACGTGCGGACCTAAAAATTTAAATCAGAATAATTAACTTGTGATGCGCGATGACAATAGTTTACATCAGCGGTTCTTAAACTTTTGATAGGCATAAGTCAGGGACGCCTTTAGGCGCTGGACCCATAAGCAAAAATAGGCCCTGGGCCCCTACACAAATGTACACTACCTATGACACTTAAAAGTAGACAATACATAGCTTGCGTAGTCAAAAAATTTACATAAAACAATTACCCGAAACAAATAAATGTGCATGATTAACAATCGCACAAACCGGCAGGACCGACTGCCGCATTTTGATTGAATGAGTAATGATCAGTAGCGCCCACAGGAATTTTTCAAGGGGGGGGGGG
>BMAV01004220.1:322486-345974 GCA_019973955.1 Trichonephila inaurata madagascariensis
ATCCTTTTATACATTAGTTTTATAATTCTCTTTGAATTAGCATCACTCTAGTGTCTGTATTAGATGACACCCAAGATGGCATTTTAAGCAATTGTGTATGTAAATCAATACTGTACTTGGATTAAATATTAAGCTTGTAAGAAACCTAAATACATGACATGCGAGTAAAAAGATATATAAATTTACAACAGATTTATAAATAAAACACTCAAATGTCTTAAGGTCCAAGTAACAAACCTCTTTAGTGCAGTCATGTCCAGTGAAACCGTCATTACACGAGCATGCGTGAATGAAGACAAGCTCATTTTCATCATACATAGGCTCACACACTCCCTGTTGATTGCATTTCGATGGATGGCATTCATCATAGACACTGCAATGTGTACCCAAGAACTGAGGAAAGCACTTGCACTTGTAGCCACCAACAGCATCTTCACAAGTTCCATTGTAACACACATTGGGTGCATCTGTACAGTTGCGAATTGGATCTGAACATAGTTTTCCCTTGTAACCTATAAAAATAAATCAGTAAATTTATTAAACAATAGTTCAGATAAATGAAATAGTTGAGAATTGTTACATAATTAATATCGAATAATTCTCAATATGTTTATTAGCAATTCAGAAGTGAAACAATCAAAAGAAAGAGACAAGTTTGTAGGAAAAATCTCCAAACAAACACACCAGGGGCATAGAATCTGCTGTATCAATGATATGGAGCCCCTAAATTACAGCTCCCCCCATGTGTAAAATTTTGACTCTTTCAGATGAGTTTTATTAATGCAATCATTTTAATTTTCCTAAAAAGGTCCCCCAAGGAATTTCGATACAGGGCCCACTCAGGACTAGCTACGCTAGTGAAACACACATTTAGCTAAAACGCAACCAACACTCAAAATCATCAAAATGTTCACCCAACACTGAAGCAAGCTCTAAATATAGATACCCCTCATTCAAAGTGTCGAATAAGGGAAACAAGAAAGCCAAACTTACTTGGGTAGTACTAAAAAAACCAGGAGATCATTGTATTTTTAAAATTTATAGGGACAACATAAAGATACTACATGCAAAGAACATTAAAAAAAAACCAAACTAACAAAGCTTTTCTGCATTTCATTATACACTTTATGAAACAACCCTGCAGACAGCTAGGGCCATCTGCCAAGGGGGGAAACAGAATTCTAGGGGCCCAAAGGCTGATTGACGGCAAATATGTATTTAACCAATTCATAAAATAAGGCAAACCCGGACTTTACAGGGGGACCCTAATATTCTCTGTTACGCCACTGCATGAGCATAGAGATGAGATCTTTCCTAAAGAATAGCAATAGGAACAGAATGTAAATATTTTTCTTATTTAATTTTTTTAGAATTTACTTCATTTTAGCCTTTTTAAAAAAATATTAAACATTTTCAATCCACATTCATGACAATATTTGCATTATTAGTAAAGATGACTTATTCTATTATTATTAGTAAAGATAATTTCTTAATTTTTTAAAAAAATTCAATAATAATTTTTTTTAAAATCAAACTTTTAAAACTAAGCATTTGATTATAACATTTAATCTAAGGAAAACAATACATTAAGTAATAATCAGTAGCAAAACATGGAAAATAATAGTTGATTTGAACAGACAAAACTCTAGAACTGGTGATGGGTTTTGCAAAAAATTATAAATTTGAACTCCAAACAAAAAAAATGACAACTTTTACACTCAGTTGACTAATGAAGCAGCAGTGCAAATCATTCCAAACACAAGTGTAATATGAAATAAGGAATTGAATCCACAACTTGACCTGACATTTCACCTGACATTAAAGCAGGTTGACCATGAATTTCAGAAAGAGAAGGGGGGACAGAATATTCCTTAGAGAAGAGGGGAAAAAAATCATTGAAATATTTCTATGACAATGTAGAAAACTCACCTGGGTAGCAATCACATCTAAAATGTCCGATTTCATCCACGCATATTCCACGATCACAAGGATCATTGTCACATTCATTAACATTATCTTGACAGTTCTTTCCAGTAAAACCACTTGGACAAAAGCAATTGTAGGTAGCAGAAGTAGGTTCCACAACCATTTGGCAGGTTCCTCCATTTTGGCAAGGATTATTTCCACAAAAGTCAATAGGCTTATCACAAAGTTCTCCCTCATATCCATCAGAACACACACATTGGAACTAAGAAAAAGAAAACAAGAAATTAGCATATCTCAATTAGCTTTAGATATTGGGAAATAAAATTTGGTTATATCATTGTGCCCTCTTAAATTGTCAAAGTAATAAAAGCTCACATATGAAAAAAATATTCATATGAGAATTATTTAGACGTAGCTGTAAGTTTGATTGAAGAATAGTTTGTTTCAAGTCGAGAATTCATAAAATTAGGTTGTGAATTTTATTTGCAGATTTATATCTCACATTGCACCAATTAAAATTACACAACTGTTTTAACTTTAATTGGATTGAATCTTCTAGATTTTCCTTGCAATAATGTATGAGCATTTCAAGCACTAACTGAATACACACTTTTAGAATTTAGTGAGAACAAATAAAATGAATGTATTATTATTTATAATTTCTGAACATAGAGAAAGCCCTTTTTTAAAATTACCATATTTATTTGAATCTAAGTCAGCACATCAATTCTAAGCCACACCCCAAATTCTCCACAATTTTCGCGAAGAATTATTAATTGTGCGAAAGGTTCATCTATACCAGACACTTAAAAAATATTTTAATGAAAACTAATAAGTGAATAATTGATTTATTTTACCAATATTAAAAACTTTTAAAATACCTACATGAGCCTGAAATTATTCTAACTGTCAGTATCATGTTCCAAAAACGATTTGTCTCACTCCTACTGTCAGAGCTGACTTAGAAACTGGTACCGGTGTCCCCATTTTCCCACATAGTGTTGCCTTCTGTGCCCTCTAATGCATTTGTTATGCAACATTTTTTAAAAGAATGTATACATTTAAAGAATGTATTACAGTCTCATTGGGAACTTTTCTTCTTGAATACCTCAGAAGCAGTTAAGAGATGGTTTTCCAAATGCAACCAGTTTTCGTAGTCTTTTTACATAGTCCTTAAATGGCTTATTAATGTTTATGTCAAGAGGCTGAAAAAAGCTGGCTTGTCATACCACCTGGAAGTATCACCAAATTCCAATGGTTTCTGTCCCAGTTTCATTTTTAGAGAGTCTGTTAAATGACCTTTAAATGCATCCCTAATAAGAATGTTTTGCTTTTGAAAAGCCCCAGGTCTTTTATTCCTCACTGAATTAGCCCAATTTTCCATAATTTTGGTGAACATCTAGCCCTTTTTTTGAGCACATATGATTTCGTCTTTGGGAAAATTTTCATTTTGGGGCACTGATTTTCTGTTAAGAATTAAGTACGGAGGTAATTTATTACAGTCTGCAGTAACACGCAATACAGTGATATGTTGTCTTTCATATCCTGCACTCAAGTTTTTCTCCTCTTTCTCACCTAAACCGATGATATGGCATTGAAACTGCACAAGTTTACCTTCGAAATCTGCAGGAAGTTTTTTGCAGATTGAAAGTTTCTTATCTCAGAGAAAATCCTTCCCTTCTCATAAATTTTCACACCAGACTCTTGATGCTTTAAAATTATGGATTTTAAATTTATGAATAGCATCTTTTGCCTTGCATTGCAACATTTGTATTGTAACTGATAATGCTTTAGATTGAACTTTATGTACAAATTGAGCCCCACTATCATCTTTTTCAGGATATCTTCCATTTGTTTGTTCAGTGAAAGACTTTGTCGCAAAGATATATAAATGAAAATCTTTTCATGTTGCTTATGCCCTTGATGAATATTTGTTTCATCCATATCAAATTTTCTCAACGCTGCTCTGTTTCCATTTTCATTTGCCTATAAAATTGCCTTCCATTTTATACTTGCATCAATGGCGTAGCGTGGGCTAGGGCAGACTGGAAATTTGCTGCCTCTCTATTTCAATTATTAGTCAAGAAAGTTAATAAAAGTAAAAAATAAAGCTTTAAATTTTTTTTTATTGATTAAAAATGCACTTTTCGTGTTTTTTCCATAGCAAAATCTTTTATACAATTGTCAATATCAATATGTATATCATGTTCAATTGCCATAATAGCAAAAATTTGTTAGCCTTAACGTGGACAGTCGATCTGGGATAATTTTTGATTAATTGTAGCTTAGAGAAGCCTCTCTCGCACAACTGGCGTTACTAATGGCAGATATTAAAAAAATTCTCAACATTATAACAGTGTTTGGTAAGCCATCTTCAAGTTTGGACTCGAATAATATATTTTAATAAACCCAGAGAGTCAGACCTAATAAGTTCTTTTTTACAGCCTGGGTCTGTTGCAACTACGAAAGCTTATTAGACGTACGCACTCAAGTTGGACTTCTTTATTAATGACTTGAGAAGCTTGATTTAAATTAAGTTTGTCCATGCTCAATATCACTTCAGGCCTTAAGAAAGCATATTTTTGCACTAGACAGCAACTGTTGGAATCTTTCTCGAATTTCAGCAGTTATTCTGTCAATTGAAGAAAACATTGTTTGCCTCAAGTCATCTTCATACGATAACTGAACATCTTTACTTCCGCCGCCAAATACATGCTTCCTCCTGATGCGTCTTGGGGGTTCAAAAAAAAATTTCAAGCTCCTCTTCACATAAACTTTTAGCATATATTAAAGCGTCATCCACGAATTCCTCTCATTTTGCTTCTAATACGGTCTGTAAAGCACATATTTTCTGAGCACATTGATGGATATTTGCAAATAATTTTGAGCATCATTGGCTTCACACAGTACTGGTTGCCAGAAGCCTAAGTAACATAAAAACAATTGCGACTGCATAGCGACTAAGAAACTTCCTGCATCTGTGTGCATGTATCAAAGATTTCACTTGTTATTTTCAATTTTGTGGCACGGGCGAGATTTGGAGTTTGAAATATTTTTTAAATTTAAATATTGTGGTGCTTGCAGCTGCCACTTGTCGTATGCCGCACAGGGCCATGCCGCCCCAGCACACAACTGACTTACATTACTGAGAACTCAATGCCATTACCAATATCTGTGATGTTTATGTGATTAAAAGAAAGCCTTTTCAAAAAAAATATTCCTAAATACAAGCAGGCAGCGAAATTCAAGATAGAGCAAATACTGAAGATAAACTATGGACTGTGATCAGTCATCAAAGCTAGTGGCCAGAATGAACAGTTACATTTTTCTTTTTGAAAGGGTTGGAAACTCAATTTTCCTATCCAATGAATTTTTTTTGCTTTCGATTCTAAACTGCACTCGATTTTCAGTAGCTTTAACACTAGAAAAATAGTGCAGCTAAGATTTGTGTAAATATGGCAAGTCAGTCATGTAATCTGAACAATATAGTAAAAAAAGGCTTAGAAATTTCATACATATTAATTATTACAAAACTGGTACAAGAAAACCAACATTTAGGAAACCAAATCAAATTTTGAAACTGAAAACCCAGTTTTATATGAGATGTATAAATTGATTTAAGCTTTACTCAATGACAACCCTAACATGAAAGCAAATATAAAAAGATACTCCATACAATGCAAGTGGTATACTGATGCAAACACAACTGAATGACCTTCCAACCTAACAATAAAATTTCATTATCACATACAACTCAGATAATTCTGATTTTAAAAATAGTTTTGTTAACTCAATGGTTTGCTATTTTCAATTACCAAACTTAATCAGAAATAACAGATAAATCTCTTTCAGTAACTTAGTTCCCCATTCAAAAATTAACCAGGCAAAAAATAAATTTATTTCAATCAATGATAGAATATGGCCAATCATATTTTTCAGGGATTTAAAATAGTAGTGATAATGATCATTTCATTTAAAATAATTATTTTCATCAGAGAAATGGTCAAATAGACCAGTGATCCACAACCCCAGGGCCGCGGATCAAATCGTGCCGGGCTGCCTAAAGAACATTAAACTTTTGCCATTTTATTTAAAGTGGTGCATTTCTCTTGGATTTGCGCAACTTTCCACGGAAATCACTTTATATTCCACGTTAAATCACTTTTATTCACTTTTGGTGTAACTATATTTTATTCTGAAGGCATATTTATATATAAATGTAACTAAATTAAAATTGTTAAATCAAAACAATCTAAAATACGAACAATCAACGTGTCCCACCCTCAGCGGGCCGCGGTAAGATTATCAAACTGACCGGTCTGCAGCGATAAAAAGGTTGCAGAGCACTGAAATAGACAATGCAAAATGTGTTTTAAAAAGTAAAATATGTTGGTTGATGAATCTACTCAGCATCACTTTAAAAATTGTACAGTATTCTCATTTTGAAAAATAATAATAATAATAATAATAATGACAAAAATGAAATCCTTTTACATGTAATTTTTTAGGTCACTGTAATATTGTGCTTTGTTGCTTTTTCAAAATTTTAGGTTCATGTAGTTTCAATTTAAGTTCTTGACCAGACTTTTGTTTATTATAATCAAGAGTACAATCACAACATATATTATAAACAAAACATATTCTTACCCAAGATAAACATATATTGGTTTAAAACAGTTTGCACTTTTATGTATGTATGCTGTTATTGACTATCAGTGAAGCAAATCTACTAATTTTTCATGTTTTCTTTGCAAAACAATGCAATTAATATATAAAAATTTAAATATAGTGTTACTAGAGAACAAAAATGCTTAAAAAATGATCAAGTAATTTTTTTTAAAAAATTTTTAAAATGATTTACCTTTACTGTTTCATTTACATCAATATTCACACAACTTCCATGTAAACAGAGGACATCCTTGCAATCTCTAATTATCTGAAAATAAATAAACATTCATATCTCTGAAAAGATGATCAATACATTTAATCATTACATTTTTTGTGTAATCAAATTTAAAAATTGTATCGCTTAAGGTATTAACTTTTGAATTCTATTTGAGTTTTTTATAACATAATTACCAGACGAGCTATTATGTAATAAATGATCTTTTTTTTAATAAGGTAAATGCATTTTTTAAAGTACATTTTCTAAGAAAATTAAGCAAATAATTAATTTTTAATATAACAGTTTTGAAAGAGTTTTCAATAATGTTCACTTACAGATGTCTCACAAGAATCACCCTCATAGTATGGAGGGCATGAACAAGAAGTTCTATTATTCATCTGAGAGCAAGTTCCACCGTTATGACATGGCGCAAACTCACACAGGTCAATTTCATTACAACTAAAAAAAAAAAGATTTCAGTTTTAAAAAAATATTAAAAAAACTACTATCAGTTATTCTTTATATTACATAATGTAAATATACATCATAAAGGACACAGAGTTCACTGCTAAAATAGTATCAATATAATTACACAATTGGTTTATTTGTTGAAAAATATTTTTATTTTTGTAATTTATAAAAAAAAATAATGTACTGCAAATAATACCAAATGCATTTGTAGATTCCCACATAATAGAGACAATTCTTCATAAATACTAATGAGAAAACAAATCTAATAAGTTTCAAATCCAATGCAGGTTACTTTTAAAAAGACTAAAATTATAGATCTTATTGAATAAAAGTAAAGGAAATCAGATTTAGACATAAAAACTAATCAGCCAACTTACGTAGAACCAGTAAATCCCTTTGGACAAGAACACATCAGTGTGAGCAAGGAATCACTATGTGAACAGGATCCTCCATTATCACATGGATTTTTTGCAATACACAGGTCTACTTCACAGTACTGTCCTTCATATCCATCATAGCAACTACAATCATAGGAATCAGTGTGATTATTACAAGTACCATGTTCACAATCATCATCCCAGCACAGCTTGCATCCAATCTCCAGTTCTTTGCTTATAATGTGGAATGGATTATCAGAATTAGGGAAAAGGTTGGTGTCAAAGAAAGACAATAAGACACCACCAATGCGGACATCATTCAAGCATCCTTTGAATGGTGGTGTGGATCCTGGCTTGTACCCAAGGTACACATTGGCACCCCCATTCAATAGCTCACTTAAACCAATTGAGTAGTTATCTTCAGATAGATTGTCTGAATTTCCAGATACCTTCAAGTGGACCAAATTGCCATCAAACCAGATCTGTACATGATGCCAATCACCATCAGTGACTGCAATCTTTTGGCTGACAGTTTTGTGGAAAGCTTCATTCTCCCTGGATGGTCCCAAATCCCATTTGACCTCAAGTGTGTGAGACACCATTTCAATGTGAAGAAAGTGGTCAGATTCAGAAGTAGGATTGCTATCAATCCAGAGGATAGTGCCACTGCTATTGGAACGGAAGGAAAAGCTGATGTTCATGAAAGTGTAAGCCGTGTTCCTAATCTCATAATGAATTCCACTTTGTTTGCCATCGAAAGCGGCACTGGCAACACCTGGATGAATGATATTTTTATTAGAAGAATTCAAAACAACAACTTATAAAGAGTATATTTATTTTAATAATATATATAAACTTACATTCATAACCCATTTTAAGGTTTCGACATTCAGAACCTGCAGGACAGTTGTTATCGGCACATGGTTTCCTTTCTTCACAGTTTTTGCCACGATAATCATCAGGACAAATGCATCTGAATGAAAAACAGTTAAAGTTAATTAAAGTAAGACAAGTAATAATTCAAATAGCATAAAAATTAATTTTTTTGCTCCATTTTAGTAAAATACATTCTTGAAAAGCAAGAAAAAAAATGAGATAATTTAAGTAAGATAAAATTTGCAAAATAAAACAGCTTAACTCTTATAACTTATAAAATATAGGTAGAAAATTCATATAGCAAATTTTCAATGGAAATTTGAAGTAAATATAAGTGCGAATAAGTTTCACTAATTATGAAAGAAAATATTTCATCACCAAGGTAAACATTTTTAAATACAAAATATTCAAATTTAAAATAACTATTAAGAGATATTTGTGATTTTCATATAATTTGCATACATTTTAAAATATACTCACACATATTCATTCCAGACATCTTTGCATTCAGATCCATGAAGACAAGGATAAATAGTATTGCACGGATCATCACTAACCATTCCCTTCTGCACAGCATCTGATAACATTGCTTTGCCAAATACCTTGGGGAAACCTTCTCCCTGATCAATTAGCTCATAAAATACTACTTCCTCATCATTCACCTAAAAGTAGAAATATACTTGTCAATAGTTCATTTGTGAAGAAATAATTTTTTTATTCAATACATATAAAGGTTTAATTGGTTTCTTCACAATCATTTTTTTTGCTAATACCCAGGATATATCAAAATACATCATTATTTTGTTTATACATCACACAAAATTAATTTCTGCAGTACACACTAGGAAAGATTGATATCATATTTGTTTAATTTAAATATATGAACATCTTACTAATTTTGCATTCTCATAAGGATAGAAAAGACTTTTCTCTATATTCAAATATTTAAAAGCTAAAATTTTATTTGAACCAAGAACATAGTTTTTTAAAAAAATATATATATAAGGATCAAGTTACCAAAAAGCCTTTATTTCTTATTCATGGTTAATGAAAGAGATATCACTTGAAACAATTTGCTGTATAAGTGCTCCTCATTAAAAAAAAATTACACTCAATGAACTATTACAACAAATTAAACAAAATAATTTAGGTTAATATGAAACTTTCTAAGACAAATATCAAAAAAGAATTACTTGGAGAATGGAAAGTAAGAGCTAACTCTATTTTCCACACACAGATAAGAGATAAGAGAAAACTTCAAAATAGTTATAATTCATTTTAGCTATGCTGTACAAGTTATACAATTTTCAGAAAAAGAATTAGGATTAAAATAATATCATTAAAAGCTTTGAACAATGTTCCATAATAAACTGAATATAATGTAATATTTCACATACTCTGAAATCTTGAATAACACCCTTAAAGAAAGAAATATCTTCTAACAAAAGAATGTCAATTTTATCTGTGAAATGTTGTGGCTGTATCTGTCTCTTCTGACGTCTCTGTGATGGCAAATCTGCAATGTACAGAGCTTCCATGCAAATTGTTGAGCTTGAAATTGGTTTATTTTGGATAGTATCATTCACTTTTAGAGAGAGTTCTGTGCTGTTTGAAAATACCTGTAATTAAAAATTTGCATCTTTTTTTAAAGATGGACAGACAAAAATAACAAAAAGGGGGGGGGGGAAGCATAATCATACTCTTTAAAAAAGTTTATTATGATCATACTTGTATATAATTTATATAATTAAAAATTATTTTTTGTAATATAGAAGTTAAATGACTCAACATAAATTTTTACAATAAAAAAAAGATGCTCTATTTGTTTTATAAAATAAAATGATATATAAAAAGACTTCTATAAAAAACTATCTAAAATAATACCTGAATGTAATAATTATTGCCATTATCTAACTGCTCATCATGTGTCAACTCGGTGATATCACCATTTTGTTGTTTCAGTACAACTTGCAATTTTCCAGAAATCAATCGAGCAAGTATGAATGTATTGTTCATTCCTTGCAAGGAACAGTTGCTGGAATCTCCAAGTATGGGTCCCAAGTAGAAGAGAAGCCCAGATTCATTTCTGGTGCGTGCAAAGAAAGACAATTCGATACCATCGATGAGAGAAGACTTTGTTGCATCAGATAATACAAGTTCAGCTCTGCTATTTTGATTTTGAAATCCAAAAGTAGCTGCCTCATAACCTAATAAAGAAAATAATTGTTATATATTATTAAGTTATCTCTACATATATATAATGCAAAACAAAAAAGTTATGGCTCTTAACATAGCAATACATAATCATACGTAATTTGCACTGGAGAATTTTTTTTTAATTCATAATTTTTTCCCAATGACATTTGTTTACAATAATTTTGAGATTAGGAAGATTTAATTTGAACAGTAATGTTTTTTTAAAAAAAATAACATTCCATATTATAAACGTAATGAAACCTTATTGCCCATTTTGTGGTGAAAACCTCAAAATAAGTGCATCCTTTTCCAGAAATTATTATTAAAATGAAAAGCTCATAGCAAAGAATTTGTTTAAATCTTAAAGAACTCCTCCATTAAAATGAATATTTTTGCAGAAAATGCAGTAAAATTGGGTCTTTTTTTTCAAAATTTTAAATGAATTCCTTTTTAATAACACAAACAAATGCTATAAAAATGCAAGGCGAAATTTGAGATATCTGAAACATGTAGCCAAAAAGTTAGCTAATTAGGATGAGATAAAAATAAAATCATACTATATTGGCAGGTGACTCCAAAGAAAGGCCGCGAACAGACACATTCATAACTGAGCCAGTTGTCCTTACAAAAACCATTGTGACAGGGAGAACCTTCACACTGCTCTTCTCGTAGACAGCCCTCTTTTGCACCATGAAGAATACTATTGTCATTTGGAATGATTATATCACCATTCATGTAAATGTCTTGGACACAACCTATAAAGTCAGGTATGTTGAGCTTTTGGTCAAAAACCAAAGCCATGTTGCTGATTGAACCAAATTGTACAGTGAAATTCAAAGAGGAAAAGTTAACTCGTTTCTGGAGAGCCCAACTAGATACATTTAAGGACACTTCATTGGGTGTAAATTGCAACTTCACTGATTTCCATAATGCATCATTTTGGCCACTTTTGGAGAACAGTTCAGCAATATGATTAATGCCAGAATATATATCAACCTTTACAACACCATTCCATAAGTAAAGTACATATTGAAGCATACTATTTGAAACATAGCCAGCACTGATGAAACCACTGGGAAGAGTAGTGCGAAATTGAAACTCCAAGTTGAATGTGTCCAGCAAGTCATTATACCGTGTGACAGATAAGGAATCTCCAGTGTCAAATGACACAGTAGTAGCAGTTTCACAGGATTGACCATGGAAACCCTCTGAACATTGACAGATGTATGTGTGTTCATTTCTCTCATCTAACAATGGAATACAAGTTGCTCCATTGAGGCAATTGACATTAAGACACCCAATTAATTTAGTTTGACAATTTTTACCACCATAATCTGGCAAACATTCACATTTGTAGTCTGCAACTAGATCTACACAAGTTGCTCCATTTTCACAAGGTTCAAGCATTTCACATTCATTGATTTCCCTTTCACAATGTTGACCATCATATCCCAGATGGCAAGCACAGTAATAGTCATTTATGGCATCAATGCATATACCCTTTTTGCATTCATTGAATTCACAATCATCTATGTTAGTTTCACAATTTTCTCCCGTAAAGCCTGAGGCACAAATGCAGCGATATCCACTGGCCATTTCATAAGAGAAAGTTGGGAAAAAACCCAGATAATTCATTTCATATAGTGTTTGATTTGAGTTTTCTAGGCAGAGGGCACTGTTCAAACAAGGAGAATTGGCACACTCATCGATATCATTTTCACAGTTTTTACCATTGTATCCTTCGTAACACTGACAGTGATAATCTTTAATCATGTCTTCACAAGATGCACCATGCTGGCATGGATTAGGATCACAGTCATTAATATTTGTTTCACAAAATATCCCAGTAAATCCAGTATCTGTGCAGTTACATACAAACCTGAAAAAAAATGCAATAAGAATGAACGAGTTTGCACATTCAATAACTGTTAATATAATTTAACTTCACAGAAATATATGAAAGATTACTTCAATTATAATTAGGAAAGAATTAGTCCTGCTTGGAGGGAAAATTTCAATGAAATTGGAAAATTAAAATTTTTTCCCCCATTGAAATAATTTTGAAAAAGACATTGTCACTATATTAATAAAGATATTTCTGTAAATTAATTATTTTTATACTACTGACATGCAACTTCAATAAATTAAAGTTACATGTAGAATTATTATAAAAATATACTAAAACTTAAAAATGCCACAACATACTTTACAATTGTTTACAGCTTTCTAATAAACAAATGTTATTTTTATTTTATGAAAAAAAAACATATCCTCATTTTGTTGCAGGGAAATTATATAGTGATTCAGTAATGAACTTTTAATCAACTTACTCATTGATTAAATCCACACAATCACCACCATTCTGGCATGGTTGAGAAGCACACTCATCAATGTTGATTTCACAATTACGTCCTGAAAAACCTGGAATGCAAGTGCATTCATATTTATTAATCTGATCACTGCATGTAGCTCCATTGAGACAGGGATTGGAGTCACATTCGTTAATGTCGATCTCACAGTTGCGGCCAGCAAAGCCTGGAACACAAGAGCAACTGTAATTGTTGACAAGGTCATTGCAAGTAGCACCGTTCTGGCAAGGGCTAGAAAGACATTCATTGAATTCAATATCACAATGAGTTCCTGTGTATCCTGGGGTGCAGTAGCAGAGGTAGGTTCCAAACATATTCTGGCAAATACCATGCTGGCAGGGAGAGTCCTCACACTCGTTGATGTCAGTTTCGCACAACTTTCCTGTCAGCCCTTGAGGACAGTGACAGGCAAAGGCCCCAATGCCATCCACACATGTACCATTCATGCAAGGATTACTGCTGCATTCATCAATGTTAATGGAACAGTCATCTCCTGAAAATCCAGCAGGGCACCTGTGGCAATTATGAAAGACATTATAAGGTACTGACAATACAGGATTTCAAATCAAAATTTATTCAATCAATGAAAACTGGAACAAACCATAGAATTGATATTTATTTTGAACTTCAAAATGCATAAATAATTTTTTTTATACACAGAACTGGAATTTGAATTATAATAAGGTTAATTTGTTGTACTTTGAAAAGATTAAAAACATGGCCCAAACTTATATTTACATCTATTAATAGAATCATCTTAAAAATCACAGCACATTTCCAGAGTTTATCACATTAACTGAAATTAATATTATAAATGATTCAACATAAACTTTACCACAATTCAATACTATATGCTGTCAATTAAATATTGACATTATATCTGAATTTGTAAGTAACTTATTTCTGTTTGAACGATTTTGTTAGTAATTATTATGACAGAGCAAAATAATAGGCTCTTAAATTATTTCCAGCAACAAAGCACATTTCTGTTAAAAAAAATTATGTAAGATGTAATTTTTATTTTATTATAAAAATATGAAATGTCCAATTATTAAAAAATATGGGTCAATGACTCACCGACACTCATAAGAATTTTGCAAATCAACACAAATTTTTCCAGCTGGACAAACTATTCCCTCACAGTCATTCACATCCACTTCGCATGTATTTCCCAAGAAACCGTCAGGGCAAAGACAACTGAACTCATGGGATGGAATGGTTGTCTGGCAAGTACCACCATTAAGGCATGGTGATGAGCCACAAGCATCATACACCTCACCACAGTTCTTACCCATGAAGTTTTCAGGGCATTCACATGAGAAATCATTTATGAGATCCGTACAGGTTCCTCCATTGAAACATGGACTAGAATCACACTCATTGATGTTAATATCACAAATGGTACCTGAAAGAAGCAAGAATAACTTGTAAAATCACATCAAATTACATTAAAGAGAAATATTTTTAATTACTTAATTGTTTAAGTACAAATAAAATAAATTAAAGCTAACACTGGAAACGAAACTAAAGATGCAGAGTTTATAATACATGCAACTTTTTCTTTTTGACTTGCACAACAGCTCCAGATGGAGCCCTAGCCTTCCATTTCATGTCATATTGTTCTAGACTAAGGCTTTCCAATTTGTATCCTAAATTTGAAGTCAGTCAATCCACCTATGTTCTGGTGTCCCTATTTTTTCTTTCTTTTTTTTAGAACCAAATGGTTCAGCTAGTATCTTTTTAGTGGCTAATTGTCATTTAATCTCTTCTTTATATCACTATAAATTTAATAATATCTAGCTCTTTAAATAGTATGAGAATTTCTGAATTAGTTCATCTCTAATAATTACCACATTTAATCCTGCCTTCTTAAAATTCTTTCAAATACAGCAAGAGTCTATCATTCTAGTCAAGTTTAGTTAAATAAGTACTTTGGCTTTTCTGCTGATGAAATTAAATTTTAAATATTTTTGTACTCCAAAAAATCTTTTAGTGGATGCGACTCTGTTGCAAACCTCAGGGGTTATGTTATTCAGCATAAACATCTCACGTAAAAAAAATGCTTACTAATTTCTAAGAATTTGGTACGTAAGAGAAGGTTTGTCTTTATTTTGTTTTTGCATTTTATTTCAAATGTTAATAAAGAATATATCTATAGTCAATTTTCCAAATGCATGAAAAACTTTTGCCAATAAATACAAATTATTTAAATAATAATGTTTCTAATTGTTTTTGTTCACAAATATTTTTCATGACTAATAACAACAAGAAAGAAAAATTCTAAGGTAACCAACAAGATATATTCAAAAAGTTAAAAATAATGCTTTCTATATAGTTTATCAGATATATATATCTGGGCATGAATTCATTTTTTTCCTTTTCAAAAAAATATTGATTAACATTAAGAAATTTTTTTAAAAATAAAATAACAAGTGGAAGAAATAAAATTTACCCGATGAAAATAAAATTATTGCATTTATAAACAATATATTTTTAAGTATTATGATGCATATATATTATTAATCTTCCAATGTAATATCTTATGAAGACATTTACATTTACTCTACATCAATTTATAAGCATCTAATATTTACACACACACACATTGAGAAAAATTCAAAAAACAATTTCAAATTATATTTTTTAAAAGAAATAATTATCTTGTTTACACATAATGCTTAATGTTTCAGTACCAAACATCTTTTTGAAGATAGATAATAATGAAGAACAGATGATAGAGACTATGAAGTTGTTTCAAATTTCTGGATGAAACTGTTAGTATACTTTCCAGCAAAAAATGAAACCTAAATATAAAGTAGAATCCAATAATTAAGTTCAATTCTTACCAGAGTATCCAGGATCGCAATTACATGTAAAATTGCTCATGGAATCGACACACTGACCATGCATGCAGGGTTGGGATAAACATTCATTGATATTCTCAGAGCAAGTCTTGCCTTCCCATCCAGGCAAGCAATCACAGACAAAGTCATTTACCTAATATGGGTAACAAACAGCATGCATCAAACAACACACTTCAAAGTACAGCATGCCCTTTTGACTCCAGGAGTAAAAAATAGCATGCAAAGGAATATTTAAAATAAAGGCACAGGTAGAAATCTACATTCAGCAAAATATAAAGAAGCATAAGAAAGAAAAATAAATAAATAAAATAAAACTCAACATGCAAACTTACAAGTCTATGTACTATTCAATATTTTGTAAAGACAAAGGTTATGGGAAAAGTCATTACATAAAAAGGTTAATTCAAAAAACACTTCTATAAAACTACAGCTTTAAAAAAATTTACTACTAAAAACGATGAAACATAAATTGTGGAAAAATTTTACTGCATGTATAAAAAATTGTTCTAGTCTGGTATTGTTTGCACATTAGCAGCTAATGTTATATTTGAGAAATGAGAGTCCAAAATAAGTATATTTATACATATTTTTTCACAATTTCAAGTATTTTGTGAACATGTGCAAAAGAAAGTAGTAAAAATTCTCAAAAATACATAAACAATTTTTGAGAATTTTATCAGGATATTCTTATAAAATTAAAAGGAATATTTCTTTCAGACAAAAAAAAAAAAAAACTTGCATTCAACAATTTGAGCTTTGATTTAAATACATGACAAATAAAAAAAAGATATATAGAGAGAATATATGTTCATATGATAAAATAATGCATCCAACTTGCTAAATATTTGGTTTTTAAAGCAGAATACAAGAAAAAGAAAATTATTTATAAATAGAATATGCAAAAGTTTTCTTTTCAAAAAATATCAGAATTCAGTAACAATACCAAACAAACATCATCTGAATAATGTAGTTTTGGGTTTTTACATTTACGGAAAATTACATGATATAAAAAAATCATCATTACCAAATCCGTGCAGTTAGCACCATTTTTACATGGGTTTGGCTCACAATCATTAATATCAACTTCACAGTTGATACCTGAATATCCCACGACGCATTCACAAGAGTACTTCCCAGGACCATCAACACACCTAAAAATGACAAGAAGTTTAATTAAAACAAATTTTTAAATGGATTTCAAATTTTTCTGTGAAAAAAATCATTAATATCAACATCTATTAAACAAATGTATATTTTCCTCAAATGAAAAGAGCATAATGTTAAATATTTGAAACTTACGTTGCACCATTGCGACAAGGACTGGATTCACATTCATCTATATTAATTTCACAATGAGCACCCACAAATCCATCTGGACATGTGCATTCAAATCCATTTAGAAGGTCATGGCAGGTACCGCCATTGAGGCATGGAAATTGGGCACATTCATCAATTTCTTGGCAGTGTGGCACAGCTCCTGTATGCAAAAATACATGCAATTTAAACATTATAATGTATTTAAAAAATAGTTTTATATCTATAGAGTCCAATACAGAAATGTAAAATTTTATAGAATTGTACGATTAATAAAAGTTAAATATATTTATTGCTTACATTCATAATTTAAAATGTAACAAAGCTTTTACAATTATTTTGAATGAATTGTAAAATAAATAACCATATATCTTGAGAAGCAAAAATATTTCCAGGCCACTATAAGCATTTAATTTCTATTACGACAATTTTTTTTGTAACAATACGATAATCATTACCTTTTTAACAAGCAAAAGTTATATCAGAAATATTGCAGTCAAAATGCATTTTTCAAGGCTCATTACATTAGTATTTCCGTTATTTTAACTATGAATCAAAAAGGGCACATAAGAGACAATTTCATATAACTATTTTTTTTTGAAAAAAGTATATTATGCACCTCCTTTTTTGTGTGAAAACATTACAATAAATAAAATTATTTGTGACAATAAAGCTCACATAAAGAACCCTAAAATATTTAACTTCTATAAATATTTTTGGGTTTGACATAATGAAATTAATAATGACAATGATTTGTGAAATTTCAACAAAAATTACATCACACATATTGAGCAACGCTGAAACAATCAGAAAATAAAAATGGAATGCTTTTTTTCTGCTCTAATTATCTTCATAAAAATAATGCATTAAAAGAAGTACACATTAAATCTTATTTTAATATTATATAATGAAATATCTTTCAGTTGTGCATATTAAAATCATAATTAAAATACGTAGAGAATATAAATATACCTGAATATCCAGGATCACACACACATGAAAATGAATCTACGCCATCAACACAATGACTATGAGCAGGACAGGACACACCATTACAATCATCGATATTTTCCTCACAATTTATGCCAGCAAATCCAGCCACACAGTGACACAAGTAGCCATTCAAATTGTCAGTGCAGGTGCCCTTATTTTGACAAGGGGAGGAGTCACACTCATTCACTTCTTGGTCACAATTTTTACCTCCAAATCCTGGAGGACAGTCACACATGTAGTCCCCATATCGGTCAAAGCACTGACTTCCTGTGTAGCAAGGATTACTTTCTTCACATTCATTGATGTTTTCTTCACAGTTATGCCCTCGATAACCTAGAAGAATCAATCTAAATATGAATATATACAGGGAAAAATAAATACCAATGATATACATCATAATAGAGATAATTCGTTAGTGCTAAATTTAGATTTGAAACTTTAAAGACAATCTAAAAACCATATTTCAAAAATAAATACTGTTTTAATTAATAATTTTTAGGGAAATTTTTTATTTGTTAAAAATGGCACATAATCTCCTTGTTTTGAACAGTTTGATAGTTTCAATAAAATTTTTTACAAATAATTACACAATAATTGTGAAATAAGTAAAAAGTTAAAATATTAAAAATAGTGCACAAAAAGAATTATGAAAGAATCATGAAATTATAAGAAGGAATACAAGAAAAAGAATTATGAATGTTTTTTTAAAAAAAGAAAGCTTAAGAATTTTCTCATACATTCTACAATGTTCTATAACTTTCAGGGGGGAAAAACAATTATCCACAATTCCTAATTGAAACTATATACATATAAAATCTCAGATTAAAAAAGTTGCATTACAAAAATTTTAGCTAATTCACTGAAGGTAGTTTTTTTATAGAATATGTCTACAAATTCAAAGTTTAAACTTTTAAAACAGTATGATAATTTTTTTACAAAACATTTTTTTAAAATGAAACACACACCAGTATTAGAACAATCACAAGAGTAGGAATTTATTTCATCTGTACATGTTCCATTATTTTGACAAGGAAAAGACTGACACTCATCAACATTCAATTCACAATCTACACCAGCAAAACCTATGAATGGAGGAAAAAAATTTGTTACATAGAAAACAAAAAACACATTTCAACAATTTTATTATACATTATTTCAAGAAATATTAAATATCCAAAACTTTTATTAGAACTAATTTGGTCTGGTGTAATGTTCTCAAGCCAAACACAAAAGCATAAGATGAATTAAACAGTTAAAAAGAATTGAATTTTTCATAACAATGTAACTCAATAGCATCCAAAAAGAGTCTTTTTTAAAACAGTTCTCTTTTTCCTAGTACAGAAGGAAAATCAAATACTTTTAAGGGATAACAATAACTTTTATCATATTTAAATTCTCCAAATTAATAAAAAATAAATGTGCACATTTTGACAGATTTATTTCAAATCAAATAAAAAAGTTACTTATTTTAATGCATACAAGAAAAAATTTGTGTAAAAAAATTAAATCATTACATAAACAGTTCAATTGACTTGGAAAGGCGGGGGGAAACAGAAGCATAACCAGATAAAAGAAACTCACCACGAGGACAAGTACAGACATAACTGGTTCTAAACTGATTGATATTACAAGTTCCTCCATTACGACAAGGCATGAAATCACAGAAGGTATTATCGACCATCGTCTCACAGTGGATACCAGTGAACTTGGGAGGACAGGCACAAATGGTGGAATTTCCAATAACATCTTCTTGGCAAGTGCCTCCATTCTGGCATTGATTGTACTCTGGTTTAGTACAAAGAGGACCTGAAACACAAATACTTTGAGAAGCTGTTCACAAGAGAAGTTTTATTAGTGTGGTGAGACTTTTTTTTAGCAAGGCCACTCTTTAATTTTCAGTGTAATTTTATTGATTAAAAAATAGAATGAGATAAATTGTTTAGGTAAAAATAAAGATAGAATCCAGACTAAGGGAAAAAAAGTTGTTATATTTATGTAGTTGCATGATATATTTCCAAATGACTTAAAAATGCCACAAATATGACAATTGAACTATCCTAATACTTCTTTTTTATATGCATTACTACTGAAAGTTTTGAATGACAGCTGAAGTTCTCTCTACTGTTCCAGTTATCTTATTAAATAACAGAGGGTTTTAATGATAACATGACATAATTAAAATCTAAAAATAATCAAATACAATAAACACATTGACAAGAAAATTATAGAAAATATTTTAAAAGAAGAAATTACCTGTATCTATATCACAGTTAGGACCAGTGTATCGATTAGTACATTCACACTGATATAAATTGGGTAAAGATATACATTTGCTGTTTTTGTAACAAGGTTGATTAAAACATGGATCCACCAGGTAACCCTCTGTAATACAAGAATTTTTTTTTTTTAAATTTACAAAAGACAAAAATATAGCTGTGAAGCACCAAATAAAAATAAATGTTCAAGATCCCACATTAATAAAATAAACATTATTACAATATAATACTTTCTTATTTAATATACCTTTGATTAGAATAAAAATTAGCAAATATCACATGACATTGTCAATACTTCTAGGTTTTACTTTAAACATTGAACATAATTTAAATATATGTAAAAGAAGGATTGTGATTTCTTAAAAATTAATAGTAACTCATTCAATTTATAAATAATAAAAAGAGATAATCATTTAATCAATTAAAGAACAGTAAAATATTAATGATTTGATTTTTTATTAATGTCACAGTTTGATTGAATATTAACGTCGCACTGTTCAGCTGCGCAAAGGCTTTTGGCGACGGACCACGTAATTTTGAACCATGGTCAAGTGACGTAGACGACACCTGAGCTGGCATCCCCCTCTCCTAACTACCACACCACACCAACGGGAGGACGTTTCAGCTCTCGACAGATTTAACGTGCATCGCTGCCCTACACGGTGGGTCTTTAGTGGTACTGGACTCGAACTCGTGACAAGGCAAGCCACGGTCCGACACCTATACTACTCGGCTACCGCGCCCACATGTCACAGTTTGAAGTAGAGTGTAGGTTATTGGTAACGGATCTCGTAATTTTGAACCTGGGTCAAGTGATGAGTACGACAAACCAGTTGACATCCTACTCTCCAAACTTCAAACACCAACATGAGGACTTTAGTATTGACAGATTTAACGTGCACCAGCTTTGTTACACGATGGGTTAAGTCAGCAATACTCAACCTGCGGCCCACCGTGTCTTTTTAAGTATCCCGATCATGGCCTATTGCTCTTAGAAATTCATTTATTTATGAAAATTTGGTGGGAAATTCTATGTTAAAATATCAAATATATCAATTTTGCTGTCGATGTCGTATGGCTGCGAATTGATATTTTTTTCTAATAAGTGATAATAAGACAACAGTAGAGTAGTGACCATTTTATGAGTGGAACTAATTTTTAAATATCTTTCATATCTTGCAAGTGAAAAATATTCGAAAAAAATAGATCGTTTCAAGACGTTTGGGAAGTTGCCTATTTTGTAGTGAAAAACAAGTATGGTTCATTAATTGTTTAATTTGTCACGAAAATGTATTTACCCCCCCCCCCCAATAAACAGGAATCGTTCAATGACACTTTTCCTCGAAGATCTCTTTCAAGAGATGATAAATAGGATTTCTTGACTAATCTTTACAGCAGAACCTACCTATGAAATTTGTTATATCATTTGTAATCCTATGAAACAGTTTGCTGATGCAGAAATTGTGAAAGAGGGATTCTTAAATGTTTCCAATTTAGAAAAATTCAGTGACAAAAATAAAAAACATAAATAATAATTATAATAAAAAAAAATTAGGAGTTTTAATATTTTGATCAATTTCCACTAAATTTTCTATATGTTATCTTGGTCTTAAAGCATCCCCCCCTCCCATTAATTATCATGTTTCGGCCCACGTGAAACAGCCATCAGCAGGAAAAAAGGTTGAGTACTCCAGGGTTAAGTGGAATCAGGATCAAAATTGTTTTCGGGTTCGACTGACCGAAACATCTGCTCATGCACCTCAGCGCATAAAGTGATGAATACTGAGATAGGCCCTTATGGGCTGTTGTGCCACTGAGTTTAGTTTAGGGTCAAATTTCGACTCAATAACCTGCCCACGAGTTCGGGACCATGACCAGTGCGGTCACAAGACAATAAAAGAAATTGAAGCGAATGAAAACACCAAATAATGGTTACTGTTTGTAAAATAGAATAGCGAGCATTTTCTGCCGTACACAATGTATTTGCACCTTCTTCGAAGTATTTTTCCCTCAAAGGAGGGAAGCTATTTGATTTTCTTCCTGTTTTGATATTGTCCAGGTCTCAAAAGCATCTGTCAGAACTGGTCTAAGAAAATTTTTTTGTCTTTCTTGAAAGAAATTTAGATAATTTGAGTTATGTCTGTGAAAATTATTCTTTTGATTATGAATGTATAACGGCATAAGACTCGAAACCTAGGTATCAGTGTCCAGAGAGGAAAAACCATGAGTCTATTTCTTGATGTATGTTCGATAAGTATAGTTCTATTGTTATTACTATGAATTAAAGCTAAAAAACTTTTGTTCCCAGTGCTGGTTTATCCATCGGACGTTTGGGGCGAGCGCCCAGGGGCCCGGATAAGCTGGACTTAACCAGATTTTCTGGTTATAAATTTCGATCCTCCAGTGCCAAGGGGGCCTGTAAATCTTCTGCACCCAGGGCCCGAAATGAACTTAAATCGGCGCTGAGTAGACATCCAAGATATATTTCATTTTTTAAACCTTATCAGAATGAAAATGAAAAAATTTAACAAACCTATCTCTCCAGGGATATAATGTAGCAACTCTATATTCCACATAGCAATATATCCAACGTAATCTAAACCACACAATTTTAAAAACCCTGTTAAATAAGACTAATAAATATGCAATCATGGCTTTTATATCTAATTCTACAGGAAAATGTCATCTACTATGTCAAATCTATTTGGAGTACGGCATTAACAAAATCATAAAAATTGGCTTTATATTTTAAAATAAAAGCCGCCTGCGAAATCGTTTGATTGAAAGTGAGTTATTCGCAGTGAAGTACACAAGGCAGGGTAAATGCCTCCCCCTTTTATTGTTGAATAATTGAAAGAAAAAATTGGAACAAAGACACTTTCTCAGTAATTAAATAAAAGGCTTTTTGTTATGCAGGTAAGCATAAGTAGTGTTTGTTAAG
>BMAV01004220.1:346374-364182 GCA_019973955.1 Trichonephila inaurata madagascariensis
ATATGGATTCGTATACTAATATCATAAAAGACAGACGAGAATCGTACTCTGAATGAAGCAACACTAGGGATATTGGCAACGAAATGCGTAAGTTTTGAAGTACTGTCAAGGACGACACTTGAGCTGGCACCCCACCTTTCGAACTTCCAAATGACGCCCTGTGAAAAACCTTTGAGCCTCGATAGATTTAGCGTGCATCCTCCTTCTACATAGAGGATCTTCAATGGAATCAGGACTAGAACCCAATACTCAACAGAAACAATGCAAATCACAAATTTCACTTGACTACCACGGTCAATGTGGAAGTTAGGCGAGAGGGAAGCTCTGATGATCTTTTGGAGAGAAAATACGATGCCCCCTATCTAATTACAAGTTTTAAACTCAGTTTTCTTTTCCAATCAAATTTCTTAATAGGGCGAATATTTTATTTGTATCCAATATATTTCGCAAAAAAATCCGCTTATTTCAACAACTGAAATACATTGCTCTTTCCATCCTAAACCAAATCCCAATGCACTTAAATGCCACCAAGTTCTATATTGTTGGGGAACGTCTGCCTTTTAAATTCAAAACTATAGCGAACTGCTTTTTGGCAAGACTCGGCAGTGGAATAGAAGGGATCTTCGTGACAAATCAAGAGCATAGTCGTCCATTTCCTGTAATGCAAACCCAGTGTTTTCTACCCATATATTATTGACAATGATCCAATTCCTCTTGATAAGATCAAAATGATCCTAACAGAATGTTTTAAGTTAATAAGTGCCAAATGGAGCAAAGAAGCTTTAACATCGAGAAGTTCCTAACTACAAGTAATAACACAAATATAAATTTATTATTATTGTTGTTGACTTACCACATGTGGCTGTATTAGGCAAAGGGCACTTTCTCCAATCCACTTCGTAAGAGTAGATGCTGGAATCGTTCAGAACCACACCCGCGCCCTGCAGAATACACCCTGTGAAGCCTCTACCCACGGTCAATTGTGGATGAGCGCTATCCAGTCTCAAATCGAACAGATCGGTATTATACGTGTTATTAGCTACTAACACAATGTTTTTGGACACCGACAGCGTCACGGTGCCTAGGTTATGGATGAGATCAACATCGTGCCAGCGATTGTCAATGAGGTTCGAACCAGCGATCACAGAATGATGAAGTCTATTCACTTGCCACGCGAATTCTAAGGAGGCGGACGGCAACAGAGTCACATTTACAAAGTCTCCCGAGATTCCTTCTTGGTATAACAGTTCACCACTGGAGCACGTTCGAAAACTGAACGAAGTCCTTCCTCTCACGTCGAATAAACTCGTGATGGACACGTAAGAGGATTGGTTGAAGAAGCCCTCTGGCCCCTGTGCCAGCACACAGTGTTTGTGAACGAGAAATAGGAGCAGAAGTACCAGCATTGTACCTGGAATGGAAGAACAGGAAAATTATTTACATTGCTTCTACATAAAAAGAGGCTATTCTAGAAGAATCATAACAAGATTATGAAAGAGGTGTCATATCACAGGTATATAAAAGAACACCTTAATAATTCAGAAAGTTTTTTTTACTATACTGTGTCTAAATATTATAAAAGGAATCAGAAGAAAAAAAAAAGAATCACAATTTGGATACATATTTATATAAGGATAGTCTTTTTTAAGTAATAATATTAAGCAATTCATATATTCGAATATTAACAACGTGTTTTAAATTAAATTGCCATTAAACATGTTCAATTTTTTTCAAAAATAAATTTGACGAGACATTAGACCCGTAATTATCACATTTTCTACCTACTTAATTGCAGGTTGATTGATTGATTAATAAATTGTATGAATTGTCGCATTCAGATTGGCGATGGCCTTTGTAATTTTGAACCTCGGTCAAGCGACGAGGATGACACCCGAGCTGGTAACACACTATACACACACATTCTTAGACCTTCAATTTCAATCCTCCGTTATTTAATGGACATACCTCCAAACCATCTTGCTGAAGCCGCTTCAGAATAACTAAAGGGAATCTTTAAAATTTTTTTTTACAATTTTGCTCCAAGTTAAAAGTTTATAGCAGCGATACTCAACCTGCGGCCCGCCGGACCTTTAAGAGTGGCCCGGTCTCATGCACCGTTTCACTTACAAATTCAATTATTTAAGAACAATGTATTAAAAACTTAGCAAGAAATTGTACCAATCAAGCAATCCCATATATCGATTTTGCTATTGATGTGGTGCTGGTAATTGCGGGATAGCTTTTTTTCTTTTGTAATTGTAACGGTTAGTTGTTAACAAATAACAGTATAATAGCGACTATTTTATGGAGGAAATTAGTTTTTAATTAACCCTTATACCTTCCATGCGAAAGATATCAAAAGAATATTTGTTATTTCAAGTCGATGGAGATCTTTCGACTGTTTCGTAGAAAAAACAAACATGGATCAAAAATTTGTTTAATTTATAAAAATGCTATATTTAAAAAATATAATTTTGCTTGTTACTATACCATTAAGCACAAATCTCTTTTTTCAGCAACAAAATGTTTAGGGGTGGGGGATTTGGGATCACTGACGAAAGGAAATCGAAATTACCCCAGAACAGGGTAAAAAAATGCACTTTTCTTTTCTTTTTTTTCTGTGAGTGGAGTTTGATGGAGATAAATATAGTTTTAAAATGAAATCTACTATTAATATTTTGATCAGTTTCTGCATTTTTAACGTCTTAGATCCCCCCCCTCCCCCGTTAATCCTCATGTTGCGGCCCGCGAGAGATAATTGTCATTTGTATGCGGCCCGGCTGTAAAAAAGGTCGAGTACCCCTGGTTTATAGAATTAACGAATTATCGCAAGTCAGCAGGTTATTTCTTTTCATTCACATATCAAATTGAATTAATAAAGCATGAATATTAAAAATGAAAAGCACACACAATTACGATTATATATAGTATAATTCGATCTTAAATTCGAGAATGTAAATAAATGTTTTAATTACATACAAATTTTCACAATATTTTTGTGTTAACATAAAACAAAGAATGATTCCAATGATAGAAAACACGAGACGATTGAAGAAAATAATTTTTAATTTGCCACTTTCTTTAGCAAAAATTATGTTTTTTTAATATAATTCATTAACACCAAGTTTTTACAGCAAATACATCATTATAAAAGCTACAGCTTTTTAAATAAGGAATTGTGAATGATTTACCTTAAAAAAAAATAGAATTGTAACAAGATTGTATTATTGTACTATTGAGAATAATAAGAAACTGAATTATGTTTATCAACAGACAGAGGAAATTCTTTCAAGTGTTTTTAAAGTTCCATTTTATTTATTTATTTATTTTATCAATAGATGACTTGGTTATATGTGACCAAATCTGACACATTTTACCTCGAAACGAGAAATTTTCTAAAAGTTTCTCAAGAACAAACTTAAGATAAAAAATA
The DNA here is from genome assembly GCA_019973955.1 of Trichonephila inaurata madagascariensis. Lineage (NCBI taxonomy): Eukaryota > Metazoa > Arthropoda > Arachnida > Araneae > Nephilidae > Trichonephila > Trichonephila inaurata. Next base: position 349,808 of record BMAV01004220.1, read on the forward strand.
GTTTCAGATAATCAATAGAAATAAATAGCACAAATAAGATACATACAGTGATTAGGCATAAAATAATATAACAACCACCGGATAGGCAAAGTTCAAAATCAAATTAATACGATTGATACTTTCTAGAAGCTAAAAAAAAAAAAATCATGAAATCTTTTAAAATGAAATACATTAAAAAACTCAGAAATTTTACAATACAATTTAATAAATCCATAATGCATTCATATTCATACAAAAGTGCCACACGAATATTTTAAATTGAAGGAAAGCCTAATTTATCAACTTTCGAAACAATAGAAATTTGTATACACATTGTTAAAAAAAAAAAATACTTCCAAGATTGAGGAAAAGTTTTTGGAATTGATACTTTTCGAAAAATTTAGAATACTTCGAATTTTCCTGATTATTTTCCTTCATTAAGAAAAAGACCTTGCTCGTTGATTTTGAAAGAATGGAAATTAAGTATTCCTTCCAACGGATTCAAACCTGCCTGAATTAAGATTCATTCAAACAAAAAATTTGAAAGAAATCCCATTAAATATACTATTAAAGTTTCGGAAAATACTGCGCAAAAGAGCGTTTGGCCTATATAATTCAATCTGAATAACAATGTTCTATTTTATTGATATTTTGTTTTTTAATGAAGTCGGCTAGCGTTTTGAAAGGAGAGCTTAGAACGGCACATTACCGTCTAAAGAAATGCAAATTTCCGTGGGACGTCATGTTCGATCTAAATAAAGGCTTCTCTGACATGAGAAAATTAATAGTTCCTTCAAACAGGTAGTGACTTTTTGTATTTTTAAATGATTTATTATTTAGATAGAAGCGAAAGGAGGAGAGAGAGAGAGGTTTTGTATTCAACTACTACTAGACTTTTGTATGAACTAGTTTTTCTATGGCATTTAAATTGAAGAATATATATTAACAATTTAAAAACAGTAAAGATTAGCCTCTAAAAGTGAGAAACAACACATTTTCATTATTTTCACTGCATTTTATTATTTTCCCTTTTACGCAAATATTTAGCTTTCACGAGTAAAGATTGGTTAAATCAATTGGTTCACAGAGTTTTTTTTTTTTTGACAGTGTTGATTTGCAATCATTTTTTTACTTATCAGAAAGAAGAGTTCATTTTTGCTGAATCATTAATTTTAAGAGTTCACATAAGTGATCAGACATGGAATTGCATACTTTTCCAAAAGGGGAGAGAGGGAGAGTTAAAATAAAACACTTTACTAATTTGGATGATAAATTAAGGTTTGGGCCACAATAGTAACCCGCAAAACGGTTTTTTTTGGCCCGTCAAAACAGCCAGATAACCAAATAGACAGAAAATGTTCCCTTGAGTCGACATATATTTGTGAGTATAAAGCTTTTCTTAATAAAGATTAATAAGAATAAGTATAGATGCACGTTGGCTAACAACTTATAAAGCTGTGATGTGAATTTCAACAAGAAATCTCACTTGTGATTGCAAAAAAATTGGGGAAAGGTTTGATAGGATACATTAGTCTCATTAAACTGATACTAAAATTAAATGCGCTTGCAGCTATAGATTATATGTAATTGGCACGGTGAACATAAAACTGACATTATTTTATTTAACTTTTATTTATTGGTATAATGGATAAGTTACACCTTTTCTAAAATGCAAAGTTAACTAATGAATGCAATCACAGAACTCTACTTCCCCGATATGGTCCTTGAACCAAAATAACTCCCCACCTCTGGTTGAACTGATTGATTCCAAAACTTGCTTTCTTTTATTTGATTATAAGAAATAAAAATTTTCATCTTCCCTCTTACACAAAGGCCTATTTTTGAATTTTACATATTATATATTTTTTTAAATATAGAAAACAAAGATATAAAAGTCTATCTATCTGATATTTTATAAGACTTCCCCGAAAAAGGCTTAGTCCTCAGTTTAGTTTTCACTCTCGCAAGAAAAAGTAAACCTTATCACGATGTAGATTTAAGAGTTAGAAGAGCTTTTTCTCTGCCTCTCTCCGTAAACCAACTAAAAAAAAAATATGGAAACTTTAATCATATTTTTTTAAAGTATGATTTTCTATAAAATTAAGAATCTTTTAGAAAACTATACCGAGATAAAAACACGACACTTACCCTTCCTTTTTCCGAATTCGTTAACAAATACCAGCAGCAAAGTATCGTAAATGAGGTCCATTGCTTAGACAAAAGGACCTGTCGATTAGCGACCTATTTTGAGTCATCGTGCGGGTACATCCATCACACAGAAACATCCACCTGCAGCACACGTGAAGAATTAAGGTCGCGAAAAACAAAATTTGAAGCTTTGGAAAAATCCCCCTCTTCTCATTCCGAACAAACTCATTAATCACAAAATGGATGAAACACACAAATTTACCATGCATGCAAGAGAATTTAAATATTCATAGATTTACACATGTCCGTAGAGAGTAGTTTGATACGGATTAAAATATGCTGACATCTTTTCTCAACTCATACCAAGTTAAATGATTAAGTTCACATCTCGTAGGCGAAAGCGAAATGATGGTCGAATGGAACTTAAGATTCACTGGATCATATTTTTTTAAATGTACTAACACATCTAAGGTGATTAAGATAAGTTTAAAACCAGTATCTGCTTGTTCGCAACGTAATCCATGCGCGACAAAGATACGTTTTCACAAGTGAACAGGGGATTAGGTTTAGTGGATATATAGGTTATACGACAGAACGTGCTTTAAACCTTTCGTGCCAATACAACTTTTATAAACCAACTATTTAAATTACAACTCGCGGCCTCTATTATTGTCCGTATAGTAATAACGCAGGACTGTGATTGGCAATGGACTCTATAATTTGGATATTCGGTTAGATGGCGAGGACGATTATGAAGACTTTGTCGGGCTCATCTACTCGTAATTATAACAAATAGCAATCTCGATGTGCCTTGGGGATAAATGTTTCTTGCATAAATAAAAAAGAAATCCAAATAATAGGGTTTGTTCCTCTTGGAAAAACAGCCTAAAATGTGACAAAAGATGTGACTCGTAGATTTTTTCCCCTTGAAAGCGATCACTGAATCATAACTTTCAATGAGAGGGGATTTCTTTTCATGCCTCCCCAAATCTCTGGCAATTCCACCTCATATTTTTGAAGAGGTGTTTAAAACATGCGTTTATTATCAATTACTTTGCATTTCGTGACAAAAGATTTACAACAATAATATTATTGCAGTGCCGATTTATCTATTGGTGCTTGGGGTTGGCACCCAGGATCCCGGTTGATTGAACATTAACGTCGCATTGCCCAGGAGTGATTATTAACGTCACACTGTTCAGCTACACGAGAGCTTTTGGCGACGGACCACGTAATTTTGAACCATGGCTCCCTCTCCTAACTACCCAGGGCCCTGATAAGCTGGATTTAACCAGATTTTCTGGTTATAAATTTCGATCCGCCAATGCCAAGGTAGATCTTCTGCGTCCAGGGCCCGAAATGAGCCTAAACCGGTACTGTATCATCGCTATAAAAAGTTATATTACTTCATTGTAAATACTTAAAAAAAAAATGCATAATATCCAATAACAAGTGGTTAAAAACACAGCGCGAAATCTCTCATCTTTTGATATTCTACAAACTAATATTTGCCAATAATTTTATATATATATATTTAATTAAAAAATAAAACATTTACCTGAAACAGGGTCACGTCAGAGATGAGACATTCATTTCATTAAAATAATAATACCTATGAGTCACAGATATTGTGAAACAGCAAGGATTTAACACAATACGAACAACAATACGATTTAACACAATACGAACAAAGGTATTAGTTTAATCAAGCGATGGGATCGCACACCGTCAACACCGCTTCCATCATCCAAATCTCGCATTACCCTATCATAGGTGAAGGGATTGTTCGGAAGTGACGTACAGTGGGGGTTGGGAGGGGGATACGAATATCTGCGGAAAAGTTGACGATATTTGCAGCTGTCGCTTCCACGAATATTAACAAGTCATAAGGTATTTTCGAACAACGGAAGGAAGACACGCTTGATTCTTTTCCTTTCCCATCCATATTAAGGTGTGACCTACACCAAACGTGTGCATTTCCGAATCGGATAATGAAGCAATTTATAAATAAACACGTTTTCTTACCTCATGCTTAAAATTCACACGAATAGTCTTTCGTGGTTTTTTAAGTACATTATCTTTTATTTTTCAGAGAAAAAGATTTGCGTCTTTTCATTAGCAAACAATGACCCAATATTTATATCCTAAGTATTGATTCTTTGAATTTAATATTTCACATCTTTCCTATTCAAATCCATTTGCAAGTTTCCCAACTCTTAAGATGTACAGAATTTATACTGTCAGTAGCAAACAAACCTTGGTCTGCTGATATATTCATACAACGAAAAAACGTGAAAACCTTTATAAATTGTATAGCTTTAACACACGAACGTTAATAGCGATAACAAGATTTTATCCGCAGAACAGTGCGCAACAGAAATGCGAAATTACGACATCAATATTTTTAGCCACCCACCACCAAAGCTGGCATTATATTTGATTTACAATCAACTTAGTATCGATCTCGTCTTTCCCATGCATGTGACATAAGAAAGGACAATAACAGACTAGCCTATTGTTAATATGCCTATTTTTTTTTTGTTTCAACAGTAATTTATCACATTCCTTTCGCTGTCACAAGTTCCGTTTCAGCAGAACAAAACAGTAAAACTAATAAACAATTCGAAAGGCTACACATATATATTTTTTAAATTTATAATGTTTAAATCTTATTTTCAAAGAGTTAACGTAAATTTGCCAAAGAATTACCTACGCCGAAAACCAATTTCTTATTTTTTAAATTTGAGAATCTCCCTTTCACTCCCTAAAAATAACAATGGCTACGATCGACTAGTGGTCATAATCGTGAATTCGTGGACATCGTTGTCCAGTCAGTGCCATAGAACAGCGGTCTGTGGATCAGATACTACCGGTCCGCACAGGAAACATTAAATTATTTCCATTTTATTTACTGTGGTATATTTTTCAAGGGTTTGGGCTACTTTTCATGAAAATCACTTTATATTCCTTTTTTGGGTGTAATTATATTTTATTCTGAGAAGGCACGTTTAAATACACACACACAATTAAATTAAAATTATTAAATCAAAACAATCTAAAATATAAGCAATCAACGTCCTCCCCTCTCAGCGGGCCGCGGTAAAATTATCAAACGTTGACTGGCGATAAAAAGGTTGGGGAGCACTGCCATAGAAGACTCGTAGCACGGCTGATGCATGTTAAAGCTGTCGAGGCTCAAAGTTTTCAAGTTGGTTTGGAGGTATGTTGAGAGATGTGTCAACTCACAAGTGCCGTCCTCTTCATTTGACCGAGGTTCAAAATTACGAGGTCCATCGCCAATAGCCTTCAAGGCTTCTATAAGTGCGACGTTAATAAATAATCAACTAAAAAACATGCATATTTCCTGTTAAGCCGTTACTATTCATTCTACATCCGATTCTCATACTAACTGTATTCTTTATTACTCTAAAATACACTGATATTATAGTTTGTCACTTGCATATAAGTTTCCTTCCTCGAGTAGAATTTAGTTTTCAAGGGTAAATGTCGATCAAATAATTTGAGAGATCTTGTAATTCCAAGATACAGCAAAATTCAGGATTCTTACTCGTTCTGTCGACCTTATACTATCTCTGCTCTAACAATACATAACTTCTTGAAAAGTACAGAGACACTAGCTGCATTTGTTATGAATATTTTTTGAACAAAAAGATAAGATTACGCGTTCGATTACTGCGTTTGGATCTACACGTAAGGATTAAAGGAAAGCATTGATTTGAAAACTTTTAATGACACTTAAGAGGAAGGGAGAGTGAAAATCCGCTGAAGTGGCGAGCCTCGACCTCCATTACTTTGCTTTTGTTTCCAGGTCTATAAAAGACAGCTTACAAGAAGCGGCCTTCGGGTTTGAACACACAATGGGCACCTGCATCACGATTCTTCTTTCCTGATCTCGGTAAGGAAAGGTTTATGGAAAACCCTCTCAGCCTTTTTAAAACCTTCTCGTAAGAAATCTCAACGGAGACTGTAACAATGACCGGAATCAATACATGGATGATGTTTTTCAATGAAAATAAAAATGTTCTCCTTCCTCAATTAAAAAAAAAAAAAATAATATAATTTATAAAATATAAAAAAAAATTTTTACCATACAAAAAAAAAAAAAAAAAAAAAAAGATAAGAAGGAATGTTGATCTAACGGTGTAGACCATACTAAAAATCTATAAAAGGAACACAAACAGATCAGCACGTTTAAATGATCAATCGATTGTACATTAGATGAAAAAAAAAATGTATAACCTCTTTTATAGTACAAATACCATAATCTTTGCATGCCCGATAAATACTAAAATGATAAGATTTCTAAATACAATATGAAAAGATGAGTAAGCACCATAACACTTCAGGATGTTTGACAATGCAAATAAATATCGATATCTCAACTTGACTGTAAGGACGAACAGTGCGAAAACGATATCGTTATTATATTTTAAGTGTCATTAAAATTTGTAAAAATGTTTGAAAAACGAAACCTTGTACATAAAAAAATTAAGTCGTCATTTTAAAAAGTTAAGATTTTCAATGATTTTATATATATAAATTGCTTTTGTGCTCGAAAGCTAGATGAAATTAATATTTATGATTCAAAGTTTTTGACAGACTTCTTAATACTTTTAAACTTGCAAATTCATACAGTAAAAAGGCAACAATCATGAAGCTCTGTTAGGGTAAACACAATGGAACAGACTAATCATTCAAAGCAATAAATATTGTAAAAATAACTCTCAAGAATTAAAGAAAATTAACGCAAAAGATGTTTTTCTACATTAAGAAAATCTGATGCCAGCAATATACTATTTTGAATTTAGTTCATTTAGAATATATTTCCATTATATTTTTATATTATTCCAGTAATTCTGTCCATCCTTTTAGACATTTTTGTTTATTGGAAGACATACATGAAGACATGTTAACATCACAAAGAACATGACATAACCGAATCTACAAGCTCAGATAACTTCAGCGCCATCTATTCATTTCACATTCAATTTACAACACAACCCTTTACAAATTTGCCATGAAAAAATAAAAATTAAATGCATGCCAGTCAATGATCCTGGAAATAACGGTTGAATCCCGCCTACCTATCAAAGGAAGTGCAGGTGAAAAACAAAGAACACAACAGAGCCTCCTCCAACCAGGTTCAACTCCTACTAATAGAAGGCGGTCTTTAACCTTTTAGTCAGGAAATAATCTTGGCTATGTGCTTAACGTATCTTATACTTTAAAGGGATAATTTTGGGGAAAAAAATGGTGGTCATAAATTCTAATGCATTCATTCAATTAACGGAAATTATCCTTCATAAATGAAAAATCAAATACTTAAAAAGTTTCAGACAGATGAATTAAATGAACGAAGGTGAAAAGTTCGACTGCACATACGCAATGATTCACGCCGCCCTCTCTCTATATATAAGTTCAAGGATTAAATACAATCTACATTCGCAATTTCATGAATCAGATTTACATTGATAAAAATTGAAATAAACATAAAACGAGCAGTAATGGAAGTGTAAATGAATTCTTAGATGATTATATACACACATCGATGATCAGGTTTTTTTTACCCAACATTTTTTAACTATTTTTTTAAAAATATCTCTAGGTTTTTGATGCGCTTATTCTACATAGTTGTAGAATATTTTCTGTGAAGTATTAATGCTGATGATTATACACACACACATCAATGCTTATCACATACAAACAATGATTACGCATTGCGAGAGAAATATTATCAGCCATCGGATGCAATCGTGTATTGTTACGAAAATACATTTCAGCATTTAAAAAAAACCTGCAGTGATTTTTTTTAGTATATATTGATAATACAATTATCTACATAGAACGTCAGAAGATTGATAAATGATTTTATAAGTAAGCATATTTTTTAAATTTAAATTGTCCTGCACTAGAAAACTTTAAATTCCGTGACATACTTTACAAAAATATACTTATAGAAAGAGCAGCTAATCAGATTTTTGTATCCGATTGATTGACACTGTTTATCAACGTCACACTTTAAAGCAACATGAGGGCTATGAATGACGGACCTAGTCATTACGAACCTGATACTCGTGCAAGTGCCTCATTTTCTCCAAACTTTCACACCACACCAACGTATTCCACATTCAACGGATTCATCGCGTGCATTAGCTCCTCTATATGATGGGTTTTGACTATACCAGGACTCGAATCTATAACTCAACAAAAATAACGTAAGCTATGAATTCGCCATTATTATTACTCGGTAACCACGGTCCAAGTCGTTTCTGACTCAAGATAGAAAGAAATAACTGGTTCTCTAAGCCACAGAAAATGACGTTCTATCCCTAATATGCAAACTATTTAGCTCTTAGACTTTAAGTCCTATTCAATTTGGATAGTAATTATGAATCATATTTCACATGTTTAGGACATTCTGCTTTCAAATTTGCACACCACAAAGACGTAATGGGTAGAGTAGTTTTTATTAATTTACACGATGGTTGTTGGCCAATTCATGTCCTTATCAAGGAACAAGCAAAGTACAAAACTATGCCGTGACTTCACCAAACCATGACCTCTTTCTAAGTAGAGAAAAATACTGCAAATTCAAATTGTAATGGATAAATCTACTATATACATAGACAGACACTTTTGGTTAAACGAACCCAAATTCCGTTGAGGTGAACATGTCCGTAAAAAGGGGTTTTTAAAGTGTGTGGCACACTTGTCAAATCCATTGAGGCAAAAAGTTTAAAGCAGTTTTTCCTGCTGGCTCGTAAACATCGGAATTATATAACTAACCTCTTCAGTTCAGGGAAATCCAAAGCCCCAACGTTACCTTCTTACCACGTCACCTGCAGAAGGCGGTTTCAACTTCCAAGTTCAACATCGACTTAATCCTCAGTAGAAGTTCCACCATCTTTCCCTTCCCAAGGCCGGATTAGTCATTGGAAAGCCGCGAAAGAAATTGGTGTAACGAAAAGAAGCTGACTCAAAAATTTCGAAACCGGCTCACACCTGAAAAGGTCGCCATGGGAGGTCACCTCGTCCTTCTAAGGCGTGTGAGGACAAACATGTACCACATAAATACTAAATTAAAACAAGAGGTGGAAAAGCGAAGTCCCACGCATCATCCGAATTTTGATTATATGTCATGTTTTAATGAATGAGTTGGTGGCATTGCAAATAAATCTTGATCATGACGTCCAAATCATAGCAGGTTATTAAACATATTCTGAGGGGAAATGCTCAGAAATATGTGTGATAGTAATTTTTCTTCGCAGTTGTTAACGAATAGCGTTTATTAAAATATATATATATATATTTAAGAGTTATTAATTAAAAGAATAATTTATTTTTGACTATTTTCTATAACTGTACGGATTATTTGAAATGAAATAGGCTCTAAGCATGAATTAATTCATTAAAACTTTCAAGGATTTGAGCTGGAGTGTGACCATTACGCTAAAAGTTTATATAAGATTGATCAGTTAAGTAGAAAAAAACAATAAAAAGATTTATTCGTAGTATTTAATAATAGCGTTTTTAAGGAAATTCATTGACGCGAAATTTTAATTTAGGGTATATCAGTTTTATAAATAATTCAGAAATGAAAAAAATTCGTGTATATATGTACAACTAAATACATGTGTTTCGCTTTAAAAATTTAATCTACAGTAACGAATCTCTGTATACATTAGTTATAAAAATTAAAATAGAGAATTTGATTTTTGGGTATTCACCTGGTAACAATATACTAGCAGACTCAATAATTCCTGAAAGAATAAATGTTATGTTAAGCGAAAACATAAAAGCTACGTATTCACTTTTAAATAACCCAATCACAGCGAAATAAATAGCTAACATTCAGATGCTCATAAAAGAGCGCGTTAGGACAAATATACTACACTGTGTATTCGAATATACATCAACTATAAACTGGGGATACTTCTTCTGTAATGGAATACAAATATATATAAAGTACAGTAGTTTATATGCTAGTTTATATTATACACTTGTTTTTTAGGCACTTTATTTCATACAGGCACGTACAATTTTAACAAAGTGACCGAAGGAATTGTGGAAAACAATTTTAAAAAAACAAAAACAATGTTATGCTAGTAATTTTCAACTACAATATCACAATGGAGAAGAAAAATTGCTATTGCTATTTAACAATGTTAACAAAATGCTACACACACTCGTAAGATTTCTTCATTTTTGAGCGTTGCTAACGGGAGGTTCTCCAATTTTGTTCTTATTAGGGTCCTGAAATATGTACGTCAGTAGAACAATATAAAAATAAATTGCTTTAATGAGGTTTATTAACATATAAATACGTAACACTTCTATTCGTTACTATCTGGTGAATTCTCCATAAATTAATCAACATGAGTCAATCAGATAAATAGTTCTGTCTTTTCCAGTGTCCGCTCTCTCTCTCTCTCTACGTAATCATTATCTTCTATACGTTAGTCAAAAATTTGCCAAGGTGCATGGAAGTTCAAGTTACATTTTTTTTAAAGGCCCACATTTTGACAGTAAAAATATGATAAACAACAATAAAAATCGAAAAGGTAAGAAAACTCATATTTCCATTGCTAGATGGTGGACAAGAAAGAAACAAAGATCTTCTATTTTAGAAGATAACGCAAAACGCGATCTTTCGCTTTCTGATGCTGTAAAACTTTATTTTTGCAACATTCCTTGAGAATGATACGAAATCCACATAAAAACACGGGTGATCAATTTGTATCGAACCGCAGAAAGAATACACAGGCTTTGGTAGTGACCATGCAGCGAGTACATAAGTAAAGAAAATATAAGGAAATTAGAAAATATCGACTCAAAGTTATTTCGATCCATGATTGAACCTTTAGGCTGCTTTTCGAATACGATATCTAATCGGTTTCTCCAAAACTTAGATCAGTTTAGTAAATTTAATAAACAATACGGTTCTCTCTCAAAATCAACTTGCAGGGTACTACGGGGGACCTTTTTAAGAAAACCATGTCTAGGCATTTGTAAAGACTTTTCCTTCGTCCATGCGCTTCCAGCAGAGAAAATGTTAAAGACAACTAGGTATTTAATAAAAAATTAATAAATTATACTTAAATGCTGTGTAATAATGTGTCCGAAAGAGTTAGGAAAAATATAAATTTTTTAATTAACTTTATCTTAACATAAAATTATTTCTTGCAAAGTTTGTGTGTAACGTTTCTCAATAATACAAATTAATTTTTTTCCTTTGCAGAACGAGCATGATGTTTGTGGATTATGCATACATTATTTTCCATCGCAAACCTAAATTTTTACCGGAATATTGCCAAATCTTCTTTAAAAAAATTTCAATATAAATATTTTTATTATCGTTTCTCGCAAAAGGACGCTCATTGCAAATTTAAATTATTGCGAATATTTGAGCTGGAGACGTAGAAAGACAGAATATCGGTAAAACTACACTAGCATCGCAATTTCGGATTAAATTTTCAAAATAAATAATTAACTGGTGTGACAAACACCAGTATATACTGTGTAATTAAGTTGCATTTAAAGAATCGACGTGCTTAATATCAAAGTAAAATACCAATAAATAAGTAAGCAAAGTATGATATTTTAATTGAAGGGCTTCAAATATGCACAACATAAAATGCAGATTTCCTATTAATAGTAGATAAATTAATAATTAAAATTAGTTCCAAGAAATAATCTTTCATGGATTTCATTAAAAAAAATTTATTTCATTTATTTCTATTTCTGTCATATTACGTTACTAACGCAATGCCATTTCCAAAAATAAAAATGGCAGAGTCAACAAAACGTTCGAAGTTTGAGTGATAATTTAGACGTGACGTTTACAATCAGTTAAGCATCAATAAAACGCTTAATTAAAGCTTTTTATATGACAAAACCACTTTGACATTCCTTATTCGGTCCAATGCTCAATTGTGCAGTTGAAATTTTTCCGATAAGCAACGCAAGTATTTTTTGCTCTCGTCTTCCTTTCTCTTATCAAATTGCAAATATTTTGAAAGAAATTTAGTAATACGGAAGCGATAACGGACAAAACCACAGAATTGCAAAAAATACGTCAAAAGCTTCCAAATAAATAGCATTTCGAACATCAGAAGTTCTTAAAAAAGATAAAAGCTTTTAAAAAATTGAAATAAATTTTTAATTTAAAAAAGAGCCAAGATGAATGAGTCAAAATATTATCTATATGAGTATCGAAAATCTCCAAAGTTCTTATAAGAATCAAGACAACATATTAACTCAAATCCGGATTAAGTGGTTGAGCAATGCCTGACGAATTAAGAAGGATGTTAAAATACGATTCGCACGCGTTACATGAAAAACAACTCGTATCAGAAACAGTAATCCATCCAGGTTTGAAATACGAGGAAAAATTGTTTCCATCATTATCGATGGAAAAACATCGTAATATACGACAATTAGAAAAACAGAATCAAGTGACGCTAAAAAATTTCTACAAAGTTTTAACAGCAAAAATTCTTTAATGAAATACATTCAATGCGTGGTATATGGGAGGTGTACCATTTTCGTAACCTTCAAAGAACAATAGCATTGCTTATACTTACCTCAAACCTGTCAAGAAAAGAAAGAAAAAAAAAAAAAAAAAACCACCGCAGTCTTAAGAGTTAAAATATTTTTGTAAATGTTATCGATCATTCTTCAGTCATTCTCACTGGCTTATAAATTACTTTAATGAAAACAATAACACAAATTAATCTGTTTTTTAAATTATACAACATAGACAAATCGAATTATTTTTCTTAGATTTGAATATTAACTATAACTTCACAATTCATGGGGGAAAAAACTGCATTATAGAAATTTAAATATTCTCAAATAGTACGATAATTTTCTGTTTTTTTACTAATAATGCAAAAGAGGTTTGATCTATTAGTTTAAAAAGCCAATCACCATATTCCGATGAAAAATTTAAAATACATTTTTATGATTTCATTAGTAATATATTCAAGCAAAGCTGTGTGTCAACATTGAAGCATTGGTTATTCCAATACTTTTTCTCGACTTCCGAACGTTTCTTCGTTGCTGTTTTTAAACATCATAATTAAGCCAAGGAAGCTCACTGAAGGGAATAAGTGCAGCAGTAAGTAACCTTGCCCTTAATGAAGGCTCCGAGGAATCCGACAGCCTTAATCAATATCGAGAATCAATGGCTCTCGTAATCACGGAGGGAGTACAGGGGACTCTGAATTAAAGAGAAAAGAAATACCCCAAACACGTTTTCAGGTCACTCGAAGGAATTCGTAATTGTAGTTATTTAACGCGAGATGACCTCGCAATGGATCTTCAAAAAGAAAGTTGTAAACAAACTCGACGAGAGCGCATCGAGAGATGTACTTTTCTCTCTAATCATGTTAGAAAACCGGTATTTTTTTCTCTCTCTCTCTGGCCTCAGTACCGGACAATGAAACAAAAATAACATACTAAAAAAAATAAATAAAATTTCCATACAGCAATTCTACCGTGCATTCTTCCACCTGGACATGTCTTGAATTGATACGAAAAACATAATTCCTTTCTCATTTTTTTTCCAGGAAGAATATTCACACTCAGGTACGTGCTTGTGGAGAAATTGATTTATTAGTATAGATAAAAGCTAGATTGCACTCTACAAAAATAAAAGTTCACTCTGCGCGAACGTGTAATTTGCAAAGAAAGTCTAACATAGCATATTAAGTTTGGAAACGGTGTTTTTTTCTTCAAAAGTGCGACGAACTGTGTTGACCAGGAATTAAGCTTTATTAGACGTGACATTTTGGTTTAAAATACCTTGACAGCGTAACGTTTTTGAAATAATCATTTGCTGGATGACAGCTTGAAGACAGGTTTTAATTTCCCTCAGGTTTATTTTGAAGAAAGCTGTACCTCTATATACCAGGGAGAAAAAAAGAGATACAGCGAGAAATATTAAACAAATAGAAATAGTCTTAAAGAAGTAAAAAAATTAGTTACATTACATAATAAATTATTTTAAAAACAGTCACCGGATTAGTGTTACCTATTAGTAATGTATTAAAGTTTATTTCATTGATTAAAGAGAGTTGATAATGTTGCTTTTGTTTGACTAGATCAGGGGCACTCAACCTTTTATCCAGGAGGGCCACATAAATATGACAGTATTTCACGCGGGACCCATACATATGGCACTAGTAGCGCACACAAAATTTTTTCAAGGAAGGGGGGGGGGGGGG
>BMAV01004220.1:364582-396195 GCA_019973955.1 Trichonephila inaurata madagascariensis
CCCCCCCCCCCCCCCCCCCCCCCCCCCCCCCCCCCCCCCCCCCCCACTAAGACCAAAGCAGCATTGGGCGGAACAAAATTAACCAAAATATCAAAACTCTCTCATTTTCAGTTTTTTTAAATACTTTACTAACCTTTCTATCAAACACACAAAAAATATTTACACTTTTATGCTTTTTTTTTATTGAGTTATGGGTAGTTTCGATTTCCTTTCAACCATGACCAAACCTCTTGTTTACATTCTACCATCTATTATATATTCCTTGTGACAGACAGTTCAACATATGTCTGTCCCAACATGCCAGTGAGCATTTAAAAAGTCTTCCTATTTGCCCTGAATGCCAGCTATAACAGGCTTCACCTCAGCACATCTTGTACTGGGAAGATATCCATGATAGGCCACTTCTAGTATTGGACCATTTAAGTCAAAGGTTTCACTGATCTGACCAGACGGGAGATTAGTATAATAATACATTCTACTATCAAAAACACATGTGGCCCGCAGGTTGAACATAACTGGACTAGATCATCCTTGAAAGAATTGAACATAGCATCAGACCATTGAATTATAAACTAAGAATAACTTCCTTGCAGTTACGTATCAGGGGAAAAAAAACAACCTAAGGAATAAAGTTGCTTCTTAATTTACGATGGCGGTTGTACTTGGTCAATTTAGGCATATATAGTCGCCCGTAATTTAAACAAACTACAGTAAAATAAAAGTAATATTTGTATACTTATATACATTGAAGGAGGGAAATAAATCCTAATACGGAGAGAGAAAATTCTATTTCGAATCATTATTATTTAAGAATAATTTACAGCTTTCTGCGCTCATATAGTCCTTAGAAATAAATGTATAACCTAATGTGAAATAAATGTAATTGACAGCTTTTTATAATTTTTGTCTTCTTTTCTGAGAAATTTCTTAAGATGTGTCTGGTTAAAAGCACAATTTAAATGGCCCCGAGATGAATGTATACTCATTTTAAATTTTAAAAATGGTGATTAAAATAAATTGCAAATTCAAATGATTGCAGTTTCAGAGAGTAGTCTCAAAACATTATATTTGATATTTTGAAAACGGAATTTAATTCCTAAACATGAAATTGTCTTTTTAAATAACATAACGAATTCTTTTCTTTGAAGGTGTGAAGACAATTTAGTAATAGACATCATATTAGACAATGGCGGACTTCTTGAGGCTCCGAGCTTTTGTACTAAAGTTTAGGCGCCACCCGAGACCCTTTTATCGAACCTGATGTGCATACACATAGAGTTCAGCAAAGCAATGAATAATAAAATAAAATTCTATGGGAAGACTTATTTTCAACGATTTAAATAAGTAGGATCATTAATTATGTTTTCAAAATCAACTGTATTTCATTTGTAATACTCTCACTACGCTTAAATTATACAAGCGTGATTGAATCATATGATTTCTCAGTTTTTCGGAGAATACGTTCTGAATAAATTTGAAGATTAAAATAATTCGAACCATGATCTTATTGAAGACAAAACCCATTGATTCATAATTTTTACTTTGATGAGAAGCAACATTTAGCATTCGACGAGAGTTTGAATTGAACCGTCACAATTTGGTAGCGGAAGCCGCCACTAGAGAGTGCCACCAATGAAATAGCTTCACTTTTGAGAACTTGCCGTGTCTGCAATTGGTTTAGCTTCCAAAATGCAGCCCATTTGAAACAAACGATATGTTACATTGATCTTGGGGCGATATAAATTGTACTAAAAATAATCACAAACATTTAATTATTTCAGAAAAATATGAAAGATACAGAATTACGAGATAATTCGTGAGCAAACTGAAAATATTTTAATTGATAATTTAAAACACATTTCAGTAGGAAAAAGAATTTTAAAAAACGCAATGTACCACAGTGCTGTTATGATCCAAAAAAACAAAGGCAAGGGGTTGTGTTTGGAAGGGGGATGCTGACGTCACGAAAAAAAGAGCTTTAATCTCCGAGCATACTACTTCAAAGAAGGAAGTTCAGTATCATTTTTAAAATTTAAAAAAATGAGCTTTTAATCATTCACCGATGAATGCCACATGCACAGACAAATACAAAGACAGGCACGGCGGAATTTTTGAATGCGAGGGGGCAGCCAGGTCGAGATATTCAAAAAGATTGTCTCAACCGCGAGTTGTTTGCTATTGAAACTGAGTTACGTGTGTGTGAATGCGATAAACCCAAGCCACAGAACGAACCCTCCGCGCACTGACTCCGCACTCAAGTGAGACAATCTAATCCATCGGGAAAGGCCTTCGATTGATAAAAACAAGGAGGCAGGTGCTGACTCCGGGTAAAAAAAGGAGCTAAGACAATGGGCAAAGGGGAGAGAAACCAGTTCTGTTTCCGCCGCATTTCTTACCATACAACGGAAGCTGCACATGTAATGCGTGTGAGTAATATCCCCAGACCACGACTAACGGCTCTCGCGAAAAAAAAAAGCGAGGATTTAAACAACCAGCGAAAGTATGTCGCCACAGAAAAGAAGATTATGCACGGGACGGCTTTCACCCCCTTTATGAGATGGAGAGCCGCAGTTCATTCATTCTGGTGTGATTATGCACATATGCACAGAGAGAGAATGAATGACTCGTTAAAATAAATGGCCGATTGTGAAACAACATTAAGTGATAAGACTGACTTGATGAACCACCCAAAACCTGACGCAGGGGGTTGGAATTTAATAGATGATAAAAGTTGCTTGATTGTATTTAAATTGTTCAGAGAATCACACTCTCCAATTCGTACTTATGTCGATTCAAAACACTGCAGACCTAGTTTGAGACGGAAATGGGTTGTTAAATTTGATTTCTAATGCCCTTTATTTTCTTGGGTATGTTGCTTTTAATGACTGACACGATCGCGAGCTCAGTATCATTCATCCCAGGGCAGTTACTTATCTATCTTTCAAAACGAATTAAAGATCAAAACAACGTCATGGTTTTGCAAGTTAATTTTTTTTGTTGTTGTTAAAATACAATTTTCGCATGTACTTTTAAAAAAAAAAAAAATGAGAAAATATGCAAGAACTTCTCAACCAATACTTATAAATAATCGTGCCTCGCGAGAAGGAACAAAACAAAAGCACCTTTTAAGAAAATGTAAAATTATTGTCTTTAATTTTTTAGAAATTTCAAATGCTTCATTTTATTGTATGACACTGCTCCAAAATGAATACCAACCGATATTGTCAAGTAAAAAACAAAATCACCTTTTTATGATTCAAATTCTGGTACAACAAGCACAAAATTTAAATGACGAATGATTTTAACCAGGTATATCCAAACAACTTCTAACGCAGGTTCAGTAAGCCGTAGACCATATATTATCAGATTTCTGCTCTTTTGGTTAAAGTGCTTGTTTTGAGATAAGAGCTGCAAAAATGACAGTCAGTAGTCGATTAAGTTAGCATTAAGATAAGAAACTCATTTTTTCGCTTTTTTTTTTACGATTCTGATACGATGAAAGGAGTGCATTCTGCATTTCAATGCTCCAGCAACCTACAATTTTCGCGTTCCAGTGGGAGAAATCTTCATCTAACATAACAGAGGAATAAAACTGAAGGATTAGAGTTGTTCTTGTTCAAAATAAGGGTACACTGAGATTAAGCAGTCAGCATTGTTTATATGGGTAGATTATAGTTTTCTGAAAATTCGCTTGTCTTGAGCAAGGCGAAATCTAATCAAAAGTGCTAAACAATTGCAGGAGAATCAAAAGGCATCTCAAAGGGAAATTAGTCGTTCTTTTTATAGAACAAATACGATCACATACTTGAATGGTATCAAAAGTAAAAGTAATTTCCGCATATTATATATATATATATATATATATATATATATATATATATATATATATATATATATATAAGAAAAACACCTAAAACAATAGTAAATGAAAAATCGCAGTAAAGAATAGCTATTGCAGTATTATTGACTTTTTCGAACTGTAATTTTTATTCACTTTTCCTTTGGGTATTGATTTTCAAATAACCATTTATTAATCTTAAAGAAATTATTTTGAATAATTCTGTGGCAACAAGTCACAAAAATCAACTCCGTACTTGGCACTGATATAATAAAATGCTCATCTTGAATAAACGAATTCAAGAAGCATTTATTTTGAAATTTCGGTCAATAATCTAATAGTGTCTACAGAAGAAAAGGCTCAATGTTGCAAGTTTATATTAATTTAAATGGTTACTAATCAAAGTTGCATAAAAAATCTTCAAATCTGATTTCAGTCTTAAAATATATACGCGAGAACCTTCCAATAATTTAAAAATTTGCAGCACGCAAAACTAGAATCCAACTTTATTCGTTCGACAAAAATGAATAAATACATGAAATAGCAACTCCAAATTTACCGCAGTTAAATTGTATAAAAACTCCGGTGGCTAGGAGGTAGCGTGCCTGTTTCGTTAACCTAAGGTCGCGGGTTCGAACCCGGCAGGAGATAAGATTTTTTTTAATGCGAAAATCGTAGTCACGCATGTCATATGATTATGTGACGTGACATGTGAAAGATCCCTAGAGTATCCATTTGGCTCTGGTACTCTAGGTAAAATTAAATCACGACAATATTTAGCATCCAACAGAGCTTAAACTGGAGATTGGTTCAAACGTCCAAATTTGGTAACGAGACCGCCACTTAGTGGTGCCATCATGAAATGGCTCTCACACTTGCAGACTTACCGTACATGCAAAGGGCCAAGTTGCTAAAATGCAGTCTAATTGGAAAAAACAAAATGTAACTCTTCGAAGAATATTTAAGATTTAAAGGATTCCAATTACAAAGAGACATAAAATTTCAGATTTTTTTTACATTACTTCATATATTAGATTTTTCACTTGAGCAAGAATCATCACACATATTATTGTGTTTATGTTTCATTGGGTTCATCCTCTCTTTGACTTAAATGCAGATAACGAATTCTCAAGCGAATTCGAATGGAATGTGTTGTTAGTTGCAATGGCGTAATACGCCAAGTCTACGATTTCGTGCAAATCAGTCACAACTGAATTAGCATTTCCTAAATCTGAGAAACTGGAATCGGATTTCATATATTTATGAATATTATCCCAGAATTTAACCAGGTTGTTTATTAGTATCTTTCAAAATGCATAACTGCTCAGCAATAAAATCTAGTCTAATCTGAGACAGCTTCGACTGACACGAATCCTGGATAGCGTGCAACAATAAATTATCATCTTCTGAGGATGGCCTGGCGTGCTGTTTTCACGGCCTCGACTTAAAAATTATTCCGACATTCACGGTCCAGCTGGCATAATCGCCTAACATTGGGCTGAGATGACGGATTTCCTGCCGGCAGTTTTCTGAAGCATGAGCAGAATAAGAAGAAAAGAAAATTTGGTCACTCACTCTAACGCCATGTGTGTCGTCGGGGCACACAGACTTCAGGTCGATCGAGAATGATCAGGGAATCCGGTGAAAAGATGACAGACATCTCCTGGAACAATATCACGCATTTCCCAGAATCTACAGGATCACAGACAAGGAAAAAACTCATTCCAATTCTCAATATTATCGGGAATTTTTCGGCCATCTTGATCTTAGAAACTATCAGAACAATAGTTTTCAACAGCTCAATGCAAATGCTATGCAGGAAAGATCATTTAATAACAACCAATTACAGTAGTGACTGAAGTGAAATGTTAGACACGGTAAAGAAATCTATAACATATTTACTTTTCTTTAGAACAGCACAATGTTGCTAACATTTCAGAATGTAGTGGATGACAAATCGAAGGAAATAATTACAATAACCTTGTTAATAACCCATGTGTTAATTTTTTTTATCCTGTTAAAAACTAGAAGGGAAATGCATTTCTACTGAAGAATGATAATAATAAAGGGAACTAGTTGATTGGTTTTACTGACGCTATATTTGGCCAAGTTGCACCAACACTCGTTAATTTGCTATCAGGCGTATCATGTAAATTGCAACAAACGTATACATATCTCATCTAGACATCAACAAGAAGCAAAAAATCTTTCAAATGCCGACCTGAATAAGTTTTTACCAGAGAAAAGATTAAGAAAAAGGTATACATTGGAGCAGTAGCATACACAAACTTTTCAAGGAGAGATGGAGGGGGCAGGATTAAAAGCCCGTCTCTCTTTCTTGTATCATACCCCAATACGCCACCAAACATATTTTTTATTCTTTTGATTTTGTCGATTGTCGGGGAAAAAAAAACAGTAAAACATAAATTATTGAATAAATAATTAGCTTTAATTAATAAAATAAATTATTAATAGCATATACTTTATTAAATTTTAAATCCTATGTATACATAGAATTCTAATTAATACGGAAATCACAAGGCCAATGGGGTCCGGACTCGTGTGCTACTGCATTGGAGTAAACAAGAGAAAAGATCGTTAAAGGAATTTAGAGAAGCATCATCCTCGTGTTTACCAATGACAACCAATAAGAAATCTGGGCCGCAGGATCGTAAATAAAGGACTTCACTGGTGAGAAGAGAAAGAAATACCTCAGTCGTGAAAACAGAGGAAGGAAAATAATAACAATAGTAAAAACATATATACATAAAAATACATATTACCTCAGAGCAGTGGCGCACACAAAGAAGGCCGGACCCGCCCCCAAAGCCCTTGATTTTTTTTTCGATTGTTTATAAGTATATAGTACGTAAAATTTAATTAAGTATTTGATATTAATTTTATTAACTAATGCTAATTATTTATTCAATAATTAGTTTTTTTACTGTTTTTTGTTCCCGAAAATCGACAAAATCAAAAGGAGCATGATACAAGAATGGTGGACTTTCGACCCTGGCCCCCCCCCCCCCCCTGAAAAATTCCTGTTTGAGCTACTGCCTCAGAGATATTTAAGTCACAAAAACTGGAAAAGGAAAGGATTGTAAATGTGTGCTATGAAATGAGGAAAATAAAGAAACAGGCAGGGAAAAAAACAAACCCGCAAATATTTTTCAAGAAGGAAAAAATGTATATATGCTGATGAATATAACCATCTGAATAGACATGACAGACTCCAATCATCCATAGAGAGGGATTACCGTCGAATCCAGGACACCAAACCCAACTTCTTTGATATCTCTTTTGATGAATTTAAATTTCATGAACATGAATATATTCGACACCGTTTACAGAGAACTGATTGATTGATTATTAATGCCGCCTTTAGAAGCAACACGACAGCTATAAAGTCCTTATGGAAAACAAGAATTTAAAGTAAAAAGGTTTATTAAACAGGATAGTTTGAATTCTGAAAATTCGACTGAGAACCAAGTACAGAGTTTTTCAGTTATTAGTTTTTTATCAAGTAAAACCATAATTTATATTCCTGGTGCATCCTGCACACTTTCGCAATTCTTACTTTACAAAGAGCTAACATTTTTTCTTCAAAAAGTAAGAAAACTAAAAATAAATAAAATTGTCTATATATTTTTGCATTAAAATCATTTAATTATAGGAATATTTAAGCGTCATATGATTGATCTAACTTCGAATTATAACAAAGTGCTTGAATTAAATATATAAATTAAAAAAAACAAAGATACGTTTAAAGTTATGCGCGCGCATGCGCATGCACACAGGGATGGAAAAATATAAAAGCGGAACGGGAACGTATCAAAATAAGGACACTTTGGTTTCATTTCATTATTTAACCCAGTGATTCCCAAAGTGGTCCACGCCAGCAAAAAAATAACTTGGGGGTCTATGAGGTGTAAATGGGGGTCTATGATATTGGCTCTCATTAAACCAGATCATGTGATTTTATTCTTTAAAAAAATTTGATCTAGTGGAAACTGATTTTACCAATTTAATATTTACTACATTTAGTGAGGTTAATTTGTGGTTATTAGGCGACAGCATAAATTTTATTAGGACAAGGACCATTTTAGCATTAATATTGGATTTCGCAAAATTTCTCAAATTGTCACAGACAGTCTGTTGGAATATTTTAACCTTTGTTCAACATGTAAACGCCCTTTACTCAGATTTTGAAACTAGGTTTGAGATTGCTTTTTTTTAATAGTAATACAACAGTAGATAATTAATGAATGAATGAATGAACAGTAGATAATGTCTTTGAAAAAAAAAATGTCATATTACAATAGGATCTGATCAGAATAGGTCCTAACGAAAATCTTAAAGTTTAGAAACGGATGTCAGCAATTTTGGCTTTAAAAAGATATACCTGATATTTGTCGCAAACTATTGAATATCGTGAGAGAGTTTTTAATTTCTTTTCCTAGTGAGAGGGAGTTTCAGTGAGTTTGCCAATCTCAAAAACAAAAAAGAAAGGGAAAGAAAAAAACTGGACACTTACTAACAAAGGAGATTTAAGGTTAAACCTGACAAGATTGATGACAAATGTTGAAAATTTGTTATTGCAGCACCAGATGCACCCCTCATATTAAAAGCATTTGTTTGTTGTTCAGTTATTTTATATATTAATTTTATTTTAATTCATTAACATGTACTTCTTAAGTTTTAAACACTATACTCTTCACTCTACAGTCAGAAATTTAATTCTTTTAATGTAATTAGCATCAGATGTCAAAAAGACATTTAAGTTAATAAATTTGAAAAAATTTATTATTAGGTTAGCAGGGGTCTAAGATTTCCGCGTGTGGACAGTAATAGCCGAGTGGCAGTGGTGCACACAAGGGGGGTGTCCTAGGGGTCCGGACAACCCCCCCCATAGCCCTTGACTTTTTTTTAATTGGTTACAATTTTATGAATATATTACGTAAAATTTAATTACGTATTTGTTATTAACAAATAATTTTATTAATTAATGCTAATTATTTATTCAAAAATTTATTTTGTATTGTTTTTGTTCCCGAAAATCGGCAGAATCAAAAGAATATGTTGGGCGGCGTATTGGAGTATGGCCCCATAATGGTGGACTTTCGACCCTGAATCCCCTTCCCCCCCGTAGAAAACTTTTTGTGTGCGCTACTGCCAAGTGGTCATGGTTGGCCGGCATTGTCGAGTCCACTGAAGACTCGCCATACAGAGGGACTGATGCATGTTAAATACGTTGAGGTTCTAAGTCTTCGTTGGTGTGGAAATTTGGAGAGTGGAAGTACGAAAACTCTTCTGTGTCGTCCTAATTACTTGATTTTGGTTCATAATTACCAGATCTGCCGCCAAAAAAGCCCTCGTGCAACTTAAAAAAGTGCAACGTAAATTAAAAAAAAAAAAATCAAATCAAACCATCCCATAATGCTATTTAATGAAGGCAAATAATTCATCACTCCTTTTAGTATAATTTTAATAATCTTTTTCGACACTTTCTTTTTTACTTAACTAAGCATTGAATATTTCCTTTTTAAAAAAAGAACTGATCGATATGGAATGTAGGTCGTGAGACTAATATTTATTGCATAAAAATCTAAACCTTGTATTCATTGACTAAGACCAAAAATGGAACATTTCTAAAAGAACAACCAAGTTCAAGGGAATTCTTGTAGTATATTACACGAATTACATTAGAAAACCATCTTCCTTTTCAGGTAGGAAGCATCATTATTACACCTTCAATTAAAAGCAAAATATACTGACTGTGTTGGAAGGATAAACAAAAACCTTTCTCAAAGCATAGCAAATAACTGGATAAATTCTTCTATAAGGAGGGGACTGCCCAGACCCAGCCCCCTGCCTGTATCTCAGTCACTACCTTTTGCATCCGTCTATAAACCCCGTACTACCTGCTGCCATTTCAGGGTTTGAAATCCTTTGTGCTCCACTAAAAGAGATCAACTAACCCAGTCCATCTATCTTATTTTATCGCGTGGGCCAATCGAACGGACTGATCCGGTGGAGAGGGGGGAGACTTGCATTCCAAGTGAGGGAAAGTGTGTTGTAGAGCAGGTGGGAAACACCCTATTTTGCTGGAGGAATGCAGGTTGCCCGCGGTTGTACTCCTACCTGTGTGGTACGCAGCTTCACCTCTGCTTCGTACTCAAGGACGATGGGCATTTTATTGGGGCCAACAAACAATGGCCTGAAAGGGAGGAATGCCACACCACTGCAGAATGTACGCTTATCGCTTTCACGATAAGATAATTCGTAGGGATGAGAAATTGCGATAATTTAAAGTTCTCTGGACCTGGTAGGATTCGTTATCCAATCACGGTTTGAAATAAACGAGACGAAATTCCTGAATAAGTGAAAACAATAATAACTGAAATTTAAGCAAGGGGTTTGGAGGAATAATACATTATATTTTACGAAGGGTCAACACGATTTTATGATCAGAAGGTTGACAAAAGGATATGCGGCGACTCATCTCCAAAATTTTGTACGTACATACGATTGCATGTGTGAGGAAAGTTTTGTTCCGATTCCTTATGATTTTACGAAACTTACGGTATATTCTGGTATTTATCTAAGCAATGGTGGAATGTCCATGCACAACTTTTATGAGAATTTCACCACTGTGTACCGTCAAAAATGCAATTCAGGCTTTGTTACAAAAATTGACTATGTATAACGACGATTTCTACAATATATTACTAACTTTGTCAACATTTAAAAAAAATCTCTACTAGAAGCTAAAACTGGACGGGAATAAAAGTGTGTAATTAAAGATATACTTTCCAAGCGAGCTTTTATTCTACTGCAAATTTAAGAATGAAAGGCTTTTGAAAAACTCCCACTTGTTAACTTTAAATGATAATTGCTGAGTAATAATAACAAAGGAATTCGATACTTTTTACAGGTATCCCCGATTAATTACCAAAGAAAACATTCGAATAATATACGTGCAAAGTTTGTGCTTCTTCTGGTCTTTAAATATACAAGGTGATGAATGACACCTACCTATAGCTATGATGAGATATTTTATATCACATTTTTATTAACAATGTTATAATGACAATATCCGACCATAAACGTATAACTTTTTATAGGTATTTTACGACAATTTCAAAGAAAGTCAAACTTTGTATTGAGTCATAAATCGCGGAAATCAAAATCCGCGTGCGAGATAAGAGCTAACTTCCCATTTGGTGAACTCAGATGAATCACAGGAAACGCAAAGAAAACTGGGAAAACATTGGACATTACAACATGAAATATTGAATACACAAAGAAAGAATTGTTTAAATTTACGGCAGTGGAACTAAACTTCAAAGGGAACATACCGAAATATAAATATTGCACGTTTTAATCAATTGCATACTTTTGAAAGTGCATCAGAATCGAAAATTTAAGATTCATCAGTGATAAAATTTTCTGCACATATTTCTGAAATTCAGACAAAATGAATTAAACTTGGAAAAGTATATTAACATAAGTTGAAATATTTTCATCATACTGTGGCATTAAGTTTATATTTATTTGTTTTAAAAAAACTACAAAATAAATCCCAAAGAAACTAAAAAAATCTTAAAACAATTTTTTTTAAAAAAAATTACTTTCACAATTGTGAAATAAATTAATTTTTTAAATAGACATGCTCGTTTTCGAGTAATAAGAACAAGTAATTTCGTTTAACATCGACATTTTTTTTTTAAGAAAAAGGTGGCGATATTTAAGACATTCTTTAGCTTTAGTAAAGTGAGCAATTGTTTTCCTTTAGTGATGACAGTCCTTTTATAGGTTCTGTCCTTCGAAAAGTGTCTTACTTGCTCTCATTTTCAATATTTTAAAACTAATCTGTTAATCTCTGTATTAAGAGATGCCAGGCCGAACTGTTACGCGTCATGCGCCGGTACGGTATGAATTTTCGGAGATCTTAATGTATTTCTTACATAATCTTAACTACACTCAGCAGCGCAACAACCCATGAGGGCTAAGGCCTACTGTGCCCATCTCAATTTTCGTGACCTTGGGCACCGAGGTGCATGAGCAGAAGTTCCAGTCAGGTTGTCAGTCTAACGCTAAAAACCCCATTTCCACATAATCAGGCGACTATTTTCCACAGAACGAATCAAAAGATAGATGGTGAGCATATTTCAGCTATAGAAGTTAGTCTTAATTTGAGCGATTTTGACCGACAATAAAAACCAAGATTCGAAAAAAAAAATTATTCTTTTAAAAATAAAAATGTCAAACTTAGGAAAATCAAACGTAAGCATAACGCGGAAGGGCAGAATTTTTACTAAACGTGTTTCCAATAGGTCGAAGAATGGTGTTTTTTGACTTCATCACAAGTAAATTGGGTAGATATGAAAGATTGTGTTGAGTTTTTATCGAAAGAAAAGAGCCTGATATTAAAATCGATGACAATTGTCTGTTTGAAGAAATTAGGAGACTGAATGTATATTTATATAAATTATGATAAATTATAACACAATTGGAAAATCAGCAGGTTGAAATTGACAAAAGATAGGTGGAAATGTTAAACCATTTCAAAAGTGAATTCATTCCATATGAAAATTTAGTTCTTGTTGAATTTACGTTGTGCTGCCCTGGGGAACTAATGCAGCAGTTGAAAGAGTTCTCTCAATTAATAATGGTTTTTGGACGTGAGAAATCAAGATTGAATGTTGATACTTTAGTTATAGCAATGCTCCCAAACCTTTTCATCGCTGCGGACAGGTTAATGTATGATAATTTTACCACGGTCCCTCTGAGGGTAGGATGTTGATTGTTTATATTATAGATTGTGTTCTGATTTAATAATTTCAATTTAATATGTCTTCTGAATAAAATATAGTTACATCTAAAAATGTATATAAAGTGATTTCAATGGAAAGTCGCACAAAAACTAGAGAAATACCCCCAAGTAAATAAAATTGAAATAATTTAACATTCCTTGGGTGGCCCGATACCATTTTATCCACGGACCGGGGGGTTGGGGACCACTGAGCTGTAGCACTTACCGAAAGCTCAATAAGAAGGAGATTTCTTGCTCCGAAATTTCCGATTTAATAGAAAGTGACACATTGGCAAAAAAATTCCTTCAATAGAAAAATACTTGTTTAAGTAAATAATTAAAAGGGTGGTAAAAGCGTAATTAGTGTATTTTTGTTTGAATTAATAAAATGTTTCATATATCTACGTTGTAATTTTTCCTTTAACTTTTGGTTCTCCTTTTTATCGTAAAAAAATTGGTCACCTTAGTTTTAGTAATAATATTTTGTATTTTGAGCATTACTCTTTTTCACAAATAAGAGCCTCTAATTTTTTTAAATGTGACATCATGTTTTAAAAAGACCTACGGATAATGATTCCAGCTAAAAAAATCCAAGATCCGGTCCTCACCGCTCTTGCGATATTTAACAGATTATTAGCGACGAACTTCAGCCTGAGTAACAGTTAAGTGACGAGGACAAGCAATGAATTAGTACCCGAACTTCTCTAACCTTTACACGTTACATGATAACTTTCAAACTGACAACAGTTCCTATACATGACAATTTTCAGTGAAATACAACTTCTTACCTGTATCCAACGACCTCCATTTTACACCAATCAGGATGTAAAAGGTCACAAAACCTAAGATTTACAAAAAAGGAACGAAGAATACAAAACAGCTCACTTATAAAAAAAAAAAATCCAAAACAGAAAGAGAGATCATTCCCGAAAAAAAAAAGAGCGTACACAATATATCATCAGGATTGATTTTCACAGCATACATATGAAATACCATTTAGGTAAGAAAAAGTGAGAATATTTATTTTCACGCTCGGCGGAGAAGCGTCACCGAATGGATTTCACTGAAAACAAGCCAAAACTGAGAGTTTGCGGGAGTTGTTTGATTGTTGAACAATTTCATTAGACGAAAGAGAGAGAAAAAAAGTTTCACACATGACAAAGCGTTCATTATTTGGGGCAATCAGAGCACAATGAATGCGGAGTTTGGCTTAACATCTCTTGGCACACGCTTTCGTCTTGTCCATTCTAAAGGAAAAACGTTTTGAAATCTTCCGGAATCCAAGCTTAACAACGTGAAAAAACAGGAAAGGAAAGTGTCATATGTGTCCAGGCCCAAAATATGGTCTATAGGCAGCCGCCTGCGATATTGTGTAATTTGTAAAACGACAATTTTCGCAGCAAATGGCAACGTTACGGTGCTGAAGTGATTCAGAGGCTGAGCTTCGAAAGTAAAATACTGATGGCTTGAATAACCTACATTTATTTTGAAATACCTCATGTTTATGGAACGGTTCACATTATTCTACTAATATCTCGTAATCGAAGATAAAAGAAAACGCTTCGACATTTTCAACCATTTTTTTAATGCTATTTTAATAATAGAAAAAAGATTTTTTTTTTTTGTGCCACTGAGAAAATGGGTCAATTGTTAATTTGCCTATACCTTTGTAAGCAAGGAGACTCGTAAATCTTTTTTAATAATACAAGTTTGAACTGCACAATGGTTGGCATTGGTCAAGATCAATCATCAACGAAGATCAACAGCACAAGCATTTTACTCCTTCTTTTATAACGTAATCTAATGCGACTTCGAAGACAATTAAAATGCATATTTAACTATCGAGCCGATTCGAGAATTATCCAAAATGAAAAACCCATGGCGTGCTTTTTTTTACTTTAGAGAATTTTAAGGTCAAAATTTATACGGCAGGGGTGCTTGTTAAGACTAGAGAACCATAAAGATTGTCAATGACAAAGAAAAACAGTAAAAAGAAAATCATAAATATGACCTGTCACGTTTTTTTTTCTTAAACAAATTTTTTTTTCAAATTAAATATTATTTTAATCCATAACATTAAATTTCGAATTAACGTGTGGCCGCGGTAGCCGAGTGGTATAGGTATCGGATCGTGGTTTGCCTTGTCACGAGTTCGAGCCCAGTACCACAAAAGACCCGCCGTGTAGGGCAGAGATGCACGTTAAATCTGTCGAGAGCTGAAACGTCCTCTCGTTGGTGTGGTAGTTAAGAGAGGAGGGTGCCAGCTCAGGTGTCGTCCACGTCACTTGACCATAGTTCAAAATGACGTGGTCTATCGCCAAAAGCCGGCGTATATCTGAAGAGTGCGACGTTAATATTCAATCAATTCGAATTAACGTATTACAAGGAGCAAAACGAAAGCAATTGCTGAATGACCTTGAAATGTTAAATTGCGGTTAATGGTCAAGGACAACGTCCTACCTATTACCTCCCTTTCCCAACTTCACATGTCTCGGGATATCTTTGAAACCTGTAGGAAATGTGCCATAACATCTAGACATCTCGCAGACAGAGCACCCCCCCCCCCATTAGTATAATAGGTCTTTGAGTGAGTAATTAACGTCACATTTTTTTTGAAGTTACACGAAAGCTATTGGCAATGGATCAGTCAAGTGATGAGGACAGCATTTGAATTGGCACTCCATTCTCCACAAACTTCCACACCACGTCAATATCAGAACCTTGAATATCTACTCTTTTAGCATGTATCAACCTGTCTGCGTGGATAATCTTCAGTGGCACCAGGAATCGAACTCATGGAACGACAGAAACCATACCAGCTACGAGTTAGCAACCATGATCATTCGGTTACCGCATTTGAACATTACCGGTTATAACGTTTACGAATCTATAATCTGTTTTATAAAAGGTAGAGTGGCCGCGGTAGCCTAGTGGTCAAGGTACCGAATCGTGGCTAGCATGTCACGAGTTCGAGCCCAGTACTACTAAAGTGTAGGGGAGCGATGCACGTTAAATCTGTCGAGAACTCAAACGTCTTCCCGCTGGTGTGGTAGTTAGGAGAGGGGGTGCCAGCTCAGGTGTCGTCCTCGTCACTTGACCATGGTTCAAAATGACGAGGTCCGTCATTAAAAGCCCTCGTGTAGCTGAACAGTGCGATGTTAATATTCACTCAATCACATTCATAAATATATAAAAAAATTTTACGAAGTGTAACATATTAGGTTGGGGAAAAAGAAATCCATTATTTTTGCATGAAAATCAAGACTTTATTTAACATGCTTTCGATTGTCCGATTTGGGTCAAATATGCACCGTTTTGTAGTATAATTTGTTGCCATTTTTAAGGTAGCTTCGTAATGCCTTTCTCATAGAAGTCTTGGCCCTTATTGGCGAAAACATCTAGTAATCGATTTTTACAATCTTCTCTTCATCCCAATTTCTTATCACTCAGGAGGTTTTGCAATGTGAGAAAAAGGTGGTAATCGCTTGGTGCCAGGTCCGGACTATATGGTGGATGCATTAAAACTTCCCAACCAAGCTCCCAGAGGTTCTGGCGAGTCACTACAGAACTGTGTGTGGCCTGGCGTTGTCCCGATGGAACACAACACCTCTTCTGTTGGCCATTTCTGGTCAATTACTGGCTTCAAACGGTCCAGTTGTTGACAGTAAAGATCTGAATTTAGTGTTTGGCCATGCGGAAGCATCTCCTAACAAATGATTTCTTTCCAGTCCAACCAAATACACACTAGAACCTTCCTAGCCGTTAGTCCTGGTTTGGCCACCGTTTGAGCTGCTTCACCACACCTTGACCATGATCGTTTTCGTACAATATTGTAGTATGTGACCCATTTCTCATCCCCAGTGATCATCCGTTTAAGAAATGGGTCGATTTCCTTCCGTTTGGCCAAGGCTTCGCAGATGGAAGTTCAATCCATCATGTTTTTTGGTGTTAATTGGTGTGGCACCCAAACATGGAGCTTCTTTTTGAATTCAACTGCACAAATGGCTTAAAACTGTTTTATGGTCTATCTTTAGCCCCTGGGCGATGCTACGACTACTAACAAGCCGGTCAACTTCGAATATTTCTGTGATTTTATCGACATTTTCGACGACGGGCCTGCCTGTGCGAGGTGCATCTTTAACATCAAAAATACCTGAACGGAATCGACGAAACAATAATTGCACGTAATTAGCTGTTACAGTATTGGCACCATAAACACCATTCACAATTTCAGCCACCTGGCTTGCATTTGGCCTTTATCAAAGAAAAACTGTAAAAAGAACCAAATTTTCTTTGTTGACTTCTATTTTTAACACCCTGTAACTTACAACTGAAAAGACCAAACAAAAAAAAGCAAAATATTTTTTTTAGTGTGAAATGTCATCTTGACAAAGGGGCATAAATTTGAAATTGTTTGATCGATACTTCACGAGATATCCACACAACAGCCATCTACCGAAAAAATAATGGATTTCTTTTTCCCCAACCTAATATATATAGGAATGTGATTTTCAATTCAGTTAGGAAGGGAAAAAAATTCTGCTGTATAATACTGAAACAATGCGATTAGTTCTAAGGAGAAATTTGAATGCATTTGATCAATTGGCAGTCATACGCTGAGGAAATATTTTAACAATGTTGAAAGCAGGAAAAATTAAGGGTAAAAAGCTGAATATTTTAAGGAAAAGGAGATTCTTTTCTTTCAAAAATAAATCAATTACAATAGAATTGACGAGGAATATTATTTAAAAATTATTATAGATATTTAAAAAGAGAAGAAAATATTCATCTAAGCAATGACCTTTGCTCTAGTCCATTCCTCTCTACCCCCCCCCCCCATTTGGGAGAGGGGGGGGGGTGATGAAAGCAGAAAAACAAATCCAGAGAATCATTTAATCAGGAAAGAAACATCTAAAATCAATCTAAAAGAAAATAAACACAAAGCGCATATTTTCTTTTCTCTCGCTATCCCATCAGGCATCACACATATCAGAAGGTTGGTTGGATTATTTTGGTGCAAGAGCTATTCCACAGCTATGTTGCGCCTAACTTTTATTTAAGGTGTTAAAATGTTTGAAAATATTGAATGCGTGTTAAAAACAGAATAGAATCTTATTGTAACAATTTTTACAGAAGTCAACCAGTTGTTCATGTTACTGCGCTTTTCTGATTTCAAAGAAAAGTTCAAATAAATTAAAATAAAAATTATAGACGGAAGCTACGTTATTATTTTAAGGGGGTGAGAAACATCGAGCTTTGATTCCAAGTTCCTGCTGCGCGGGAACTGACCTTGAAACTGTATTGTTTCAAGCGTAAAAAATGCAAACATCAATTATAAACGAGAATGTGTTCTTGAAACAGTTTGGACGTGTCATGAGAAATGAAGATTGATATTAAAAAAGAATGAGAGAGAGAGAGAGAAAAATTAATTGGGCACTTCGCAAAAATTCGAGCTATACAAAAACAATTGATGAAAAATAAAAAGGGAAGTACCTACTTGCGCGGTTTCCTTCTCTTTTTATATGTGAACAGCAAATTAAATAAGTATAAACTCATATAAAGAGAAACCCCTTAATTTTCCAACGGTAATACATTTACATGAATCATGAACAATTTGCTTTATTCTAACAGTCTTTGAGCTTTGAGTTCATTGATATTGTTGGAAATAAGCAACATTCATGTTAAAAAAAAACGTAATCGTATAAGCATCGTAATCTTGAAATAAAAACAAAATGGTCAGATTTTAAAAACCAAAGAAAAAAAATTTATCAGGATTGAATAACGAACAACCGCTTCATTTGCAACTGAATTATCAAGAATTAAAGATAGCCGCAGTGGTCATGGTCGCGAACTCGTGGAAAGCGAGTCGAGGCTCAAAATCTGGTGCCACTGAAAAATCGCCGCGCACAGAGGCTGATGCAGTTAAGGCTCGAAAGTCCTCACATTGGTGTGGTTTAGGAGTTAGGATAGTGGGATTCCAGAAATCGAAATTTGACTATTGATTAAAACTCGGGTTGCTTTAGAAAACGACGATAATAATAAAAAAAATTTTAAAAAATCAAATCATCCATTAAGAATGAAGAATATCAAAACTTCCTCGCAATTTAAGCATACTCACACAAGCAATATTTTTGTCTTTAAAAAAATATAAAAATTAATATCTTTTTTTACATACCATTAAATCCGGAGTATAACGCGCACTTTGAACACAAAAAATAAGATCGAAATTTACGGGTGCGCGTTATACGCCGGGTATAAAAAATAGTAATAAAAAATGGGATAAGCATAAAAAAAGTTAGACTTCTACACAGATCGGAAGACTGTTTATTTCAAAGAAATGACATGCCTTATGAAATTAAAAAGGATTCTGATTTTAAAAGTAAACTATTTTTTCAAAATCCTGGGATAATACTTCGAATAAATGGCTTAAGGTATCCGACTACGTTCGGAACCGTGATTTTGCAAAAGCGTGTAAATGGATAATATTTATGATATTTAGCGTCACTTAGATTAGACAATGTATATAAAATTGGTTTAAGAATAGTATTACAATAAAAAATTATTTAAGTACAATGTTTTGACAAAAAATGAACATAGAATGACACATTTTCAAAATATCCTTTTGTGAAAAATGTTTCTATTGTATTAATATTTTGCCTATATTCAGCTAAGACCTCTGTACAGAGGCTCAACTAGAATTTTTGAAATGCATAACTTGGAAGTCGGTTTATTCATGTTTTACGAAAACAAAAGGGAGAAATTTTAAGAATATAGGCCGATAATTATTTCAAATAGTTGTAACTCTGAAAATAATTTGAATTTTTCAAAAATCATAGTTGAGCCTCTGTACAGAGGTCTGAGCTATATACAGGCAAAATATTAATACAATAGAAGCATTTTTTACAAAAGGAGAACATTTGGAAAAAAGGTTATTCTAAGTTAATTTTTTGTCATAATGTCCTTAAAACAATTTTATACATGTATTCTAATCTAAGTGACACTAAATATCATGAAAAATATACATTTATGCGCTTTTTTAAAATCATAGTTCCGAACGTAGTCGGATACTTTAAAAATATACCAGCAATGTACATGCACAGTTCTTGTTATTTCGTAAAAAAGGGGGTGCGCGTTAAACCTAAAAATTAAATAATGCCGCTTGAAAGTATGGTTGCGTGTTATACGCCGGATTTTACGGTAAATTATTTAACAATAATAATATTTTTAACATAGGCAAAATAGTCTTCTAGTACTATAACAGAAAAACCAAAGGAGTTAATTTACAAATCGTGTTTATCACAAGGACGTCTCAATTCAGTTGTATCCAATTAGAGCCATGCCCAATTAGGCAGTGCTCTTTAAAAGGGTCGACGCTTCTCTTAAAGGTTTTAATTTGCTTCTGAACCCAAAGGAAGTTTGTTATGTAATACTAACGGCATCGGAATACTTCTAATAAAGCAATGATAACACTGCAGCAGTTTCATACAGTCAAAATTCGCCCACATTTATATAACAAGCAGAGTACTTAATTTAGGGCCCCACTATTCAGCTGCATGTGGGCTTTTGGCAACGGACCTCCTAATTTTAAACCACGGTCAAAAGACAAATACGACACTTCAGCTGGCATTTCCTTCTAACTTCCACGCCACACCACTGGGAGGACGTTTGAGCTTCAACATATTTAACGGACATCAACTACGTCTTCCCAGCGGGTCATCAACGGTACAAGGTAACATCAACGGTACAGCCACGAGTCCGTTACCTTGACCACTGTGTTCACAGTACTTAATTCGGAGAATATTTCATTAATCGAATAGATATTATCAGCATTTACTGCCTTTGAGTTATTGTATGACTTTTCACTTTGAACATGGAACTAAACGTTAAACTTCCACTTCTGAACCAAACAGAAAAAAGAGCTAGCACGATTTAAACATTATCAAGACCTCCGAGAGCATTCAGGGTAAGAATGAATAAAAAAATACCTCTGGATAAAAAAGCAAAACATGATTGGGTCGACTGACGGCGGAATTGACATCACCACGTGTGGAACAGCGACAATAAACAGCCATATTCGGAAACACGCCACGACCTTCTTTTCGAACCCATTGTTCTCGAGGCACATCCAAATGGAACGAATATCCATGCGAGTTTCACAAAATCGGTGGGATAATCTCATCTCTTTCCAGGATTTTACTCGGTTTACATTACAGATGTGCGCCTCTAATGGAGAGTTGTTATAAAAGACACAATTATGAGAAACCTGCACAGTTAGACCACTCAGTGAATAATGAAAAATGTCTTTTTTTAAGTTTCACTGAATTCTGCAACTTACACATCATGAAATAGGGACGAGATTTTAGACATATGCAAATGAATTTTTAAGTGAAATGGCGAACATCTGTATTTTATCATGTATGAAAAAGAAAAATATGCATACATTATTGATGCGCGTGAAACACTATTGAATATTTATGATTTCTAACCAGAAAATCATAACATTTCGCTTATTTCAACAGATGAGGTGAAGGTTATTTAAAAATTTGCGTCACGTGTTCCCGCATAGTTTAAATCAGGGGTACTCAACCTTTTTTTCTGCTGGGCCGCATACAAATGTCAGCTATTTCACGCGGGCCGCATACATATGTTAGTTATTTCACGCGGGCCGCAACATGAGGATAAATGGGGTAGGGGAAGGAGAAATGCTTTAAGATCAAGATAACATTGGAAATTTAAAATGTGGAAAATTGATTATAATATTATAATTCCTGTTTTGCTTTTTTTAATTATTATTTTGTTATATTTTTTATTTTTGTTACTAATACTAACTTAGAAGCATTTAAGAAACACTTCTTCCCAATTTATGCACCAGTTAACGGTTTCATATGATAACTAATAATATGACAAATGTCATAGGATGTCTTTGTTACCGCTGTAATATTACCACTGACAAAACATTTTGTTGCTGTTGCAAGGATTATTCAAGAAAAAGCCTATTTATCACCTCTTAAAAGAGATCTTCGAGGAAACGTGTCATTGAACGATACCTGTTTATTGGTATTTTTTAAATACAGCAAATTTAAATACTTTCGTGACAAATTAAACAATTATTGATCCCTGTTTGTTTTTCACTACAAAATAGTCAACTTCCCAATCGTTTTGAAACGATATATTTTCTTCGAATATTTTTCGTTTGCAATATATGAAAAATAGTTAAAAATTAATTCCACCCACTGTTCATTCCACAGTTGTCTATTATTACTAACCGTAACTGTTCCAAATAGAAAAAAGAATATCAATTCGTACCCGTACGATACCGAAAACAAAAAGCAAAATTGATATATTTTATCTCTTGACAAAGAATTTCCCACCAAATTTTTTGTACAATTTTCTTAAATAAGTGAATTGATCAGAGCAATGGACCATCGCCGGGCCGCAGGTTCAGTATCGCTGGTTTAGATGCATCACTGTCATTCAGGATTAATTTTTTTCTTTTTTTTTTGCAGACTGTTCGGGTAAAATTCTACAACAAAGAAAAATAAATGAAAACAGTTTTATCACTAAACTACTTTATGCCACAAATTATCCCAATTTACGTACAAGTTTATGGGGAAAAGTCTAGACTCGCCATTGTTGTTGCCAATCTTTTCATAATAAATGGAAAAATAATTTTAGACGATATCCACAATCCCTAATAATGGAACAAAACAAGTGAGTAATTACAACCATTACTTTTCTATTTTACGTAATAGCTCAGTTTAAAAAATATATTTCCTGATCATCGTACTAAAAGAATTAAATTACTGTACAAGTACACTTAATTTTTTTTTTTACCTTTTCTCATCCAAAACAAGAGATAGTTTTCCTCGTATTCAAGGCTCGAATTATTTGGACTAACAAGTTCTGTTTGCTTATGAAAAGATTAAAAATACAATTCAAGAGTAATTTAAAATTTTGTTTAATTACTTCTTCATTTCATATGTATACAAATAAATACGTAAAAGAATAAAAAACAAAAATCTGAGAACGTGTTTTAAACTAGTTTCAAATTTATACCTACAAATGTGTAAAACTTTATTTCAGACACGTCGATTTTTTTTAGAGGTTTTACAGAATATCGTTTGGGGTTTTGTTGCATTCAAACTTTGAACAAGACAAATTGAAAATCTAAAACTCTAAAAATTTGCAACTAACACAAAACAACACATTACGAATTATTAATATAAAAGACAAAGAACATATGTGCGTTCTTGAAAATGTCACATTTTTAATTAATTTTAATTTTTTTTAAGACGAAACAAAAATATACTGTTCAAATTCTTTCTTCTCTCCACACCCTCAAAATTTGTACGGTTAACAGTAATAATAGTATGGTTTTTTTCATAGCATCCGTACTATTTAAAAGCAGCTTTATCAGTATATGTGTTGGAAAATATATTTTAGTTGTAAGGAGACATTTTAATTTTTGATAGGGATGTTATTTAAATAGGCAAAAATTCGAGACTCAGATTGTACATTATGATGTATATTACAAAGAATAATAAGAAAGATTTCTCAAATATACATTTGGAAAAAGAAAAGACCAACTATATTTTGTCAGCACTAATATTGACCTCGCATAAACCTTAAATTAATTTTATAAATACCACATTAAAGTTGCATGCCAGGCTGTAGTCAATTTTTAATCCCACGTTGAATTAATTTCTTTAAATTAGCAGTACACACAAGATAGGAATAGTCATAATTTTTTATTTAATAAGACTACATTAGGAAGTTTCAATTACATAAAGAACAAAAACATATTTTAAAGAATGAGTGAGTGAATATTAACGTTGCACTGTTCAGCTACACGAGAGCTTTTGGCGACGGACCTTGTCATTTTGAACCATGGTCATGTGACGAGAACGACACATGAGCACCCCCCCCCCTCTCTCCTAACTACAGCTGCATTCACACTAAGGCTGTCAGCGTCGAGCGTTTAACCAATCAGAGAGTTCATCTCGCCCAAGATGAAATCTATGATTGGCTAGACGCTCAACACCGACTGCCTTGGTGTGAATGCGGCTTACACCAACGGATGGGTGAGTGAGTGAATATTAACGTCGCACTGTTCAGCTACATGAGGGCTTTTGGCGACAGATCAAGTAATTTTGAACCATGGTCAAGTGACGTGGACGACACCTGAGCTGGCACCCCCTCTCCTAACTACCACACCACACCAACGGGAGGACGTTTCAGCTCTCGACAGATTTAGCGTGCATCGCTGCCCTACACGGCGGGTCTTTAGTGTTACTGGGCTCGAACTCGTGAAAAAGCCAGCTACGATCCGATACCTATAACACTCGGCTACCGCGGCCCCTACCCATGCGGAAAAGATGTTTTATGGTATGTAGATTTGGAGAAAAATAGTTAAAAAAATAATTTTAAAATTTAACATTGCCACAAAGGGTTAGATTTTTGAGAAAATGAAAAGACTTAATTTTGGTTTGAAGATTTTAGACTCAAAATAGGATTATTTTTCTGCAATATAAGTAACCAAAACGATGATTATTGATAAATGAGTACTAAGTAATACAACGTATATAGTAACTTCTCTGTCGCTGCACCGTCGAATCAGTCCGACTGAAGCTTCTTTCCGTCAATCTGCGCACTACCGACACAGTAGGTTTAAAAAAAATTAATACTAAAAAGAAACTGTTAAGGTATCCGACTACGTTCAGAACCGGGATTTTGCAAAAGCGTGTAAATGGATAATAGTTATGATATTTAGTGTCACTTAGATTAGACAATGTATATAAAATTAGGTTAAGGACACATTATGACAACATCGTTTGAGCTCTCAACAGTTTCAACGTGCATCGCCTTCCCCTATATGGCGGGTCTTCAACGGTACTAGGCTCGAACTCATGACACACCGGCCACGAGTCCGTTACCTTCACCACTAGGCTACCACGGTGTGATGTAACTGTGAAATTTCCTCCACACAGCTGTGAATCGGCATCTTTGTGGAGCACCACACGTGCATTGGCATATGCATCTTTAAAATTATTGCGTTGACCCATTTTTGATCACCCCGGGAACCTTTGACACCACGAGGGACAATTTTTCAGCCCACTAGCCGGATGTTACTGGAAACTAAAGCCACCGGCCGCTGATTCCTGAAGCTAGAGAGGGCAAAGAGAGAGAACAGGAGATGGTCTGACAACCTTCGTTAAGAGCAGACCCCAAAGAAATTCCCCCTCACAAACCACATCATTTGAACTCTAACAATCTCTTTCATAAGTTTAATAACATCAGTGTATACTTTGCAAATAATAGCTGTGACGTAAATAAACTAAATGTTTAAATTAATCAATATCACACACGCTACCGTTATTTATCTCAAACGTTACAAATGCAATATATTTTAAAGAAATAAAGATTGATTTTTTTTTTTTGAAAAAAAAGATCGATTTTTGACATCAATCACTTTTTTGCACATTACAGTTTTCCCATTTAAAAATTTAGTTGCTAGCAATATCTAAGTAAGCAGAAAAACAATACGTACCATCTTTTTTTTTGAACGGCATTTTAATTAGTAGCTTTTAATCAAGAGAACATTATTACCATAATATCTCAAAATTCTCAGTACATCATTAATGACGAAATTTTTAAAATTAAAATGTCGCTTCAGACTGACCACCTGATCAGGACATCCGCTCATGAACCTCAGTGCTCCATGCTTACGTATACTGAGATGGGTACAGTAGGCCTTGGCCCCCAAGGGCTCTTGCGCCACTGAGTTTAGTTTATACAACTTATGTTTTCATGACGAATATTTTTTAAATGTTCTCATTTGAATTTTAACGTTTCATTACATTCCGCGCGAGTGTTTAAACACTTTTAAAATTATGAAAATTTTATTAATAAACTTGAAGAAAATAGTTAATCAAAGAAGTCACCATACTTTGAAATCATACCTATTTCAGCATGCTTAACATTTATTTTCCATACAAAGATAAAGAATTTCAACAATTCCAAGCCAATTAATGGGTATTATCTTCACGCGGTGTTACTTCACATGAAAACACACATGAAACAAAATTCATACACTGATTATAAACACTGACATCATTCCATTCATATAAAACTACTCTTGTTGCAGCATTCCCACACAGGAATTTCCCTCAACAAAAATCGTTAACTATACAACAGTTTAAAGAAAAAAAAAAAAAAAAAAAACCCACGCCAAATGAAATCGTGATGCGTCACCTCTCCAACGAATGAATAACTTGTTCTGCAGGTTGAACTCATTGTAGATCGCATCCCTTATGCGTACGGGTAGAAAGGAACGTACGCTTTCTACGGAAATGAACGATACCAAAAGTAAAATAACCGCCACTTTTACCAGAAAGCCTTTTTTTTTTCATACGCACTCGATTCATCTTCGTCGAAATAGCGTGTCATGCACTAAGGTTGTACAACGTCTTTTCCGGCCAGAGGCAAGGAGGTGTGATGCCGTCCGCATCTATTTATCCACGGATCATACAGTGAAGGTCAGGACATTCCAAATTTGTGAAAGAATTTGTTCGCACGCGCTCGTAAACATGCTTCATCTGCGGAAACGATAACGAAAAACGCATCCAGAATGTTATAAACCTGCGGGTCACGAAAAACCAATGTCAAAATACAATTTTCACCGACCTTCGCCCAAATATTTCACAAAAGGTTTTATTATTTACATTTCTTTTTACACTTCACAATAACACTAAAATGTTAACAAAAATTTTCAAATATGCATATTTCACATGTTGAGGGATTGATCACACACTCAACTTAAATTGAGTGATTATTGATTAATTAAATTATTGATTGTAGAGCAGTATTTTAAAAAAATTTACCATCTTAATCTTTAGAATTATTTTCTCGGCTTAACTACTGATAGCACACATGACAAGAAAGTGTACATACAAAGTCTTGAAGTAAAATTCAAAGTAAAAAAAAAACATTTAATTACTTTAACAATCACGGAAAACGTGGAAACTCAAAGCGTGATAAGAATTTTAATCCAGAGAAAATGAATCAGATTATTTCATTCGTTTCTACGAAGACAAAATCTTTTTATGAAAGTATAAATTTCTTATAAATTCAAAGGAATAAAGTGTGTTCTTGTTCCAATTAATGCTTTGCACATTCAATTTCTAAAACAATCAAAAGATATTTGAATAAAACACAATAGTTCCTCCCCCCCCCTCTTTTTTTTATTCGAAATTACAAGAACTGTTTTCATAATTGAAAAAGTATTCCAATAATATTTAATCCAAAATCGCAATAAGTACAAAAACTTGATAAATTTTTAAATAGAAATCAAAATTAATTGGGTCTTTTACTAAATAAATAAAAGTAAAAACAAATAAACAAGTCTTCATTTTGGTATGTTTTTGATTCTATAGAAAAATAATATAAAAACCGAACGAAACAAAGATGTCATATCGATGATATCGGGTAATGCGAATATGTAGAACAGAACCGTTACGCCAGTTTTAAGGGATATATTTTTACAATAGTTTCGAGGCACTATACTTCGTAAATACATTGAAATTGAAATGACATCAAGTGAAATCTCTCCATACGCATTTTGTATGCATAATGAGAGAGAGAGAGAATTCATGTTTTCTGCATATTTATAGATTCTAATGCTCTCTCGGTTTTTTTCATTTTTGAATATAGCTGGAGGAAAAATAATTTTTCTCTTACGATTTCAAATCTTTACGATTTGAGGAATAAACCCAGAAGTAACTTTTTAAAAAATCTTCAACTGCAGAACTGTTTTGTACGAACCATTATCATTTACGTGTTTGAACAATCTTCAATGGAGCAAGACTCCTAAATTTAGTTTCGAACAATAATCATTTAAATAGAGCTTTCTGATGCCCTCATTTTAAAAGTAAACATCTCATTCATTCTAATGGGCGAATGAGTCAACATTTTTTTACATTTGAAAGAAACTACTAAGATGTTTTTTTGTTTTTTCATTTTAATGTTTGCATATACTATTCTTCTCGCTTTTTCTTTGCATAAGGTCAGCGTGATGTGAAAACAAGCAGCAATAAAAGCATTGTTCCATTTGGGTTACGATGTACATTTTGATGGAGTCAAACTGCTCTGATAAAAAAACAATTGATAAACGAAAGTCCTTTAACACAGATTTTTAAATCGTAAATATGTCACTTCACAAAACTATATTTCAAAAC
Source organism: Trichonephila inaurata madagascariensis (assembly GCA_019973955.1). Classification (NCBI taxonomy): domain Eukaryota; kingdom Metazoa; phylum Arthropoda; class Arachnida; order Araneae; family Nephilidae; genus Trichonephila; species Trichonephila inaurata. Next base: position 392,469 of record BMAV01004220.1, read on the forward strand.
TATGTTTAAGATTTCTTTTCGATTATAAAAAATCAGCTAAAAGATATTTACGCATTTTTTTCAAAGAGTACTATAAACGTAGAGTGCAAGAGATTTAAAGATTTATTTTTCTATTTTTTCACGCCTTCAAATTCATATAATTGTATTTTTATTTCAAAACACAGATTCATTTAAAATGTTTAAAAAATTTATTCATTTCGTTTACAGACGTATATAACAAAAAACTCTTTCTAGTCAACCCCAAAAACATTCCTATAGAGGTGAAATTTATAAAAAACTACACAAGACTCGAAGACAGATTGATAACTGAGAATGAGAGAACTATAAATTTTTACAATTGTTAAATTGCCCCAATTTACTGAAAATGACAAACACAAATAATATTACTATAAAGCTATCCAATATAGTTGGAGAAAATGGAAAGAAAAAAAATCCAATTAAAAGTAATTGTTTTGGAGGGCATTTCATTTCTGTATGCTCAAGAATGGCATCATTTGAAATGTACCCAGCTGCAGGTCAACCGTTGCAGACTAATAAGAAAAAAACGGCAAATGGCAAGCCATTCCACAACCGCACCACAAAATAGGGAGTAATGGACTCCCTATACGATCCCTTGGAAAGATAGCGGTGTCCAAGTCATGCGACGATTGACAAAACAAAGAGGTAAAAAACAGTTGAGTTAATTATCAGAACCAAGCCAACCATAACAATTTGTTTTTTCTTCCATCTATGGCAGTTCTTCAGTCTGTTTTGGGAAGACTATCCACAAGAAATCATTGTTAAAACAAGGAAAAATATAACGCAACAGGTGATACACATTGTAAATGAGTTTCCGGACATTTCTAAGAACATGAAATAATTCTAAATACATATATTTACGAATTTTAAAGAAAAACACCGAAAACATTTTAAAGGCAGCATTGAATTGTTTTTTAACATACTTTACACAAAACATGTCTTAATTTATTACGACCTCGAACAGTATCAGTTAAGAAAGATTCTCAAGAAGTTCCATTTAAATTCTATTAGCAAACAACACATTTTTCACCTTGTTCCAGTTAGAATCTGAACACATATTTCGCGCTCACACATTTGTTATTCATCATATGATTTGTTTCCTCAGTTGTTCTTCATACATTTTAATAAATATAATTGTTTGACACATTTTCAGGAAAAAAAATATTAGGAATAATTATGTCTTGAAGAACACAACTACATTGTTCTACAAAAACTGGTTTAGAAAACACGAGATTCGTACAATTATTTAAGGTTATGTGAATATCAATTTAAACTTTTTAACTGTACATTCGTACTTAGTATTTTTGAACTGGAAAACAAATTCTTGATCTGTAACAGTATCATATATAATCTCGGAAGGTAATGAAAAGCATAAAATGCTATCAGCAAAAAGAAATAACATCCTACCTCACAGTCATATAGAAATACCAGACACACGAGACCACCTTGTTGATACAAACCACCTGGCGTCATCGAATCTCGTGTGACTCAGTATTTACATTGACTTAAAAGCAATCTTCCGCCGCTTTACATCTATAAATCATTTGTTTCGTCATTCGGGTGCACTTCACAAAATAAATCTGGTTTCTATCACCCACGCCTTTCAAGAAGCTAATAAATTATCAACATTACGTAAATCAAGTAAAAAAAATAATAAAAATAAAAGATTAAAAGTGAACTGGGTTAATTTCAAGTTGAAATTTACACACTAAACAAAAAATTCCTGCAAAATTATTAATGGATTATAACAGTGATCCGCAACCCCCGGTCCGTGGATCAAATGGTGCCGGGCCGCCTAAAGAACATTAAACTATTGCCATTAAAGTTTAATGTTCTTGTGGTTAGTGGTTATTTAAATTGGTGCATTTCTCTCGGATTTGCGCAACTTTCCACGTAAATCACTTTATATTTTACGTTAAATCACTTTTATTCATTTTTGGTGTAACTATATTTTATTCTGAAGGCATACTTAAATGGAACTAAATTAAAATTCTTAAATCAAAACAATCTAAAATAGAAATAATCAACATGTCCCACCCTCAGCGGGCCACGGTAAAATTATCAAACGTTGACCGGTTCGCAGCGATAAAAAGGTTACGGAGCACTGGATTTGAATATAAAATATCACATGTTTTAACGAATTGGATATATATCTGAGTAGGTGTCAGCAAGGCAATTCAATTCCCAACACTTTTCACTCTTAATGAATAGCAAAACTCAATTTCGAGCTAAAAATGCTAGTAGGAATTTAAGAAAACCGTTATTATAATAAAAATCAAAAGTGATACTCTAATACTATTAATTTTATCACAACAAATATTTTATTTTATAAGTGGAAAACAATTCAAATTTGTAACAAATCACTGAAACAATAAAGTACTTAGAAATGATTTAGGCGACTGGGAAGGACAAAATATTAAATGAACATACATTGTATCTAAATGTAATATTTTATATTCATGATGTCAATATTTCACAGAATTAAATATACGTGTACAGTTCCAATGAAAAAAAACTTTCTTAAAATTTGAATAGATGATATAAATAAAAACTAAAGATATGATAACTATATAATATTGTAAATAAAAGAAAGTAAAAATTGTAACGTATTCATTGCAGTCAAAGGAAAACAGATTGTTAAGTGTTAATTAATACGAAATCAAACAGTTACTTATAATCGGATAGAAATATAGCCTTGTCTTTATTTTTAAGGAAACCGCCTTGCGTAACCGTAAATAATTAAAACTAGCCACAATGCAAGAATGCTATTCTTCATCTCAAGGTTATCAAAAATATTTATCCAAGTCCTTGTCCAATGAAATCACGAATAAATGAAAAGGTAAGGTCATTAAAGAAACCGTATAGATGAAATTTCTCATTTCAGAAGAAACATCTAAAAGTAATAACAATGTTCCTTATACACGAATAAATCTTGTTCAAATAAATGACATTAGGAATAACAAAAAAAATTTAGAAATGCTTGCACTCTTATACGAGAAAAACCTTTTCAATTTTATTTCGTGTAAATAAAATGCATTAATACAGTTAGATATGATGAACACACAAATACTGAATACATAGGGTCGATCTAATTGATTTAAAAAAACTTTGATAGAAGTATCCCTCTCAAAAGCAAATATAGTAACAGCTGGCATATAAAAGCATCGCAAAATATGGTATCTAATCACTAAGATAATGGAAAGTTAAACCTGCTTTTCTACTCGTTAATAAAATCAGCGAAATTTGTTCAGAAGTATAAAAACACTAATGAAAACTATTTCAAAAGCCCTTTGATCTTTGATTTTCGAAAATATATTGTGTCTACTGTTTTGATAATTTTGAGTAGTAGGACTTTCCATATGAATTGTCCGACTTTGTTATTCGTTGTCATTTTAAAAATCGAGAGATCTGCTTTCATGTTTCCAAACCTAAATGTCTGGTATTTCAATTTTTTTTTCAAAAAAGTTATTCATTTTCCAGTCAATTATAACAGGTGTTGAATTATGCGATCTGTAAGATAATACGAGTTGTATAGCGAGGAAGGATAGGTATTAAAATATACAGCAAGAACATCAAAAAAACTAATTTTTTCAAACATAAAATATGTAAAGAAAATAAAAAGATTGCTTGGAAATATCAAAAGCAGCCAATGATAATGAAGGCGAACAAAATATTCCTATTCAGTGGCGCACACAAGGGGGGGGGGGTT
>BMAV01004220.1:414635-428618 GCA_019973955.1 Trichonephila inaurata madagascariensis
CAATTTTTATTTGTACACAAATTATCCTGGTAAGAAAACTCAATTAATGTACTACATTGTTTTCTACAAAAATACGTCGCATATTTATTGTGCTCTCCAATTTCTCAAAAGATTTATTTTTATCTACTACAATTAATTATTAACGCCCACTTTTAAAACGATTGCAACTCTTTATCTAGCTATAATTACGCAATCTTGAAATGTTAAATTCACAAAAATCTTAAAAGTTATCCGATTCAGTTATTTTATCCAAACGATTGATAAAAAAAGAAAATAACAGGAGGAAAAAACAATAGCAGTAACCGGCACATCTGGAATCTCAATTTCAATGAAATATTTATATTTCCAAAGTATATACAAATACAAAATTGAAAATCAGACAACAGCATTCGACAAATGCGATTAACACTTATTCGATCAGAAATCAAGCACATAGTAACTGAGACAATCAAAAATAAGCGTGTCTTACCTGAGCTGGCTACCTGTTTTGTATTCCTGAGGATTTCCATCCCACTGACTTATGTGTGAATCTTCTACGTAGCCGTCATAATAAAAACCATGGATATTTTTTCAATGTTCACATATTTAAAAAGAGCTTCAACATTTTATTTTAAAAATTATTTGGCATTCTTTATCTTTAGCAAATTTAAAAAGCTCGATTAAAACTTTTGAACAGAATAGGATTATTCTTTCACTGTCAACGGCAACTTGTGATTCGTCATTCAACAATCAACAACCTTCCAGGTAAGAAACGAACTCCACAAAACACTTCGAACACAAACAACCAGTTCTAGCTGTGTGTGTCTCTTCGAAACCAGCTTTTACTCCACAACTAAGCGCTTGCTGTCACTCCATTGTAGATAGTCCAAACTTAGTAATGCTTAATATGTCCTGTAGAGGACGCTGTAAAGTTATTGATTTCATAAGTGAAGTACGATATAGAAAATATAAAAATATTTTGAAACACATAATTCTCAATCTTCAAACAACATTTCGGTTTCAAGTTTCAGGAACAAACAAGCTTCAAACTTATTCCATTTTTATAAAGCAGCTGATCTCTAAAATTATTATTATTTTTTTGTAATGAACTGTAACTGTACTTTGCGGCATGATAACAAACAACAAGATGACCGACCGTGCGTCAATGTGGTATCTAATGTAAATTATTTGGAATTTTTGTGAGGGAAAAAAGTTCTCAAATCGGATTATGAAATTATAATTTTTATCTTTTCATGGTAAGAATATTTAATCCTTTGTCATTTTTATTGATAAGTTAGTTATATTTCTGATAAGTTTTAATCAAAAATATATTTCTGAAGTGCTAGTTTTAATAAGTCACTGAATGCGGAAAAAGCTATGAATTTGTCTTTATAAATCAATAGATTGTAATTACTGCCCCATTACAAATGGAAATTTTGAAAAGTTTATAGTTTTAAGGAATTATTAGAACTTTTAAAAACATTCCATGATAAAATATGTTCGTTATAATTTTGGATTTACTTACGTTTAAAATCAGTCATTGTAGTTAAATATTTTAAGAAGTTTTCTGTGATGTTCTGCTTAGTGTAAAACCGTTACTATATTTTGTAAACACATAAATTTATGTAAATATTTTTAATTTAGAATGATAATTTTATGTATTGTATGACACAAATGTGAATTTCGAAAAGAAATTACCTTTTCAAATTCAAGGTTTTAATTTAACTTAAACTTTCAAAAAATTTTAGATTTTTTTGTAAATTCTTTTTTTTCTTGTGGTTCAGGATAATCCTACTCATGTACTATCATTGATAAGATAATCTTGTATATTGAACCTTGTATCAGTATACATTTGTTTGTGTTGTTCTTTAAGTGTCATTTTTTTTGTGATTAGCTTGTTTTAATTGTGTTTTTATAAATGAAATGATAAATATACATAATCACTAATAATACATTTAATTACTATGATTCTATCTTGATTCTAAACGGTTTAGTTGGTACTTACTTATTATTGCAACTGTATTGGAGACATTATATGAAAAGAAGCAAATGGTTGCCAATTCAGCGTGTATGATGCATGCAAAATCGGGATGCCAGCTTGGCGAGTTATCTTAAATGTTGGCGCTGTTGCAATAATACATAAGTACCATTAAGTATATATATGTGCATATTAAAATACTATAAAGCTATTGCAAAGTAAAATAATAAGCAAAAAAAAAAATAGCAAGGCAATAAGGATAAAGTATTATAGCTACAGTTATATATTAGTAAACTCTTGAGACTATATATATATGTATTTCTTTTTTAAAAAATACAGGGTTAAATGTGTGAAACATTTGTTTTTTAATGCATTATGGTTTTAAATATAGTTCAATGTTTACAAAGAAATTTAAATGTTTTTCAATGAATATCTTAGGTTACTTTTTTGTTTGAGGACATATTGTTACCATTTCTTTTAAATATTTTGAAGATTTGTTTTATTTGTGGGTATAAATTTACTCAAAACAAATCGATATCTTTTCCTTATTTCTTTAACTTTATTATATTTTTGTGACATACTCAATTATACAAAAAATTAAACATATATTTATTGTCTCCTTCTAAACAGCTATTGTCATTTTAGAAATATTATCGAGGCCCATTTCTCAAGTAACAAGCTGTAAAACCTTTTTTTCTTCATTTCACTTTGAAAGGCATTACAATTTGGGGTACTTATGTTCTATCACAACAATGCCAACTTTCAAGATAACTTGCCAAGTTGGCAACCCCAATTTCACATGTGTTGTAGGTGCTGAATTAGCAACCGTGCGTTCTTCCTTTCATATAATTTCACCAATATAATTGTGATAATATGTATGTACCCCGTTTTGTAATCGAAATAAACCTCAAACAGTAGTAGAAGAATTTTCACATAATTTGTTGAATAAAAGTAACTATATGAACACAAAATCACTAGATTCTGCTAAAATGCTCCAATGTGGTATTTTTAGTGTTCATTGAAATAGGGAATGAATCCAAAAAAGTTTAAAATATACCAAAAGTTTTGTTGCAAAATTTAAAAACTTGTAGCACTGTCTGTAAGCCTGTTTCCATGCTATTGTATATTCATCTCTCTTTAAAATGGATCGTCTCCTCTGTATCCCTTCAGGCAGTACTATTAGTCCTTTGCAGCAGAGCCTTCTGAATTACTACCAAAGAGGATAAACACTATAAAATATATACATTTATTTAATGGAATATGAAACTTCTAGCGCAAGATATATAAAGAAATTATAAAATCATGTAGTTGATCATTTTTCTTTCAGGTATAGCAATGGATATCAGACTGAGATTACCTGTTAGATTTCTTCCTGTATCTTTATCAAAGCAGGCCAAAATTACTTTTATTACAGTCACTGTTGGAATAACTTTGTTGGGATTTGTTGCCAGGTAATATAATATACCTACATATACGTAATAATTCACTTAAATTTTTTCTCGAGGGATTTTATTTCATGATGGCCTCAAGCCCTTGAAGACTTCACGTGATAATTAATTTTTTGTTTACCTGCCTAACGGGAAATAATTACAACTTTATCCTCTAAAAAACTGACTTATTAGCAATTTTTAAAATAAGATGATGCGATCTCGCATCACCTGCGTATGCAGACCAATCAGAACAGTCTTTACTTTAATTTATGTAATTCTAAAAGCTTTTGGTTGACCAAAACTATAAAAGTAAAGTACAAATATAAGTACACATATAAAGTACAAGTTTTTAAACATTTTATTGTCAGCATTTGTAAAAGTCGATCTTATAAAAAAAGTAAGAAGAAAAAAGAAGACTTATTTTATCTGTCAGATCTAATTATCCATTAATAACTAGGCTGCAAACCCAAATCAAATGCTTTTGCGAAAATAAATGTCTTATCTTCACTATAAACAAAAACCACATGTTCATTTCAAGAGCATTCGTAAAGCACTCAATTCGAAAACATTCCCATCCCCATGTTTATAAAACAAAAACCACATGTATGTGAGTAATATTTCTCTTATTTTGACTAGAAGGTCAGATCTCCATGTATCTCCAATCTTATGGACATAGAATGCCATCTATTGCCAAAAAACTGAACTTACAAAACATTCTAAATGTGTGGCGCAAATGTGAGTTTCGGCCTACAGTGAAGAAACACGCTGTCCAATATTTGTGTCATTTGGCCTCTGGCAGTGTTATGCACTGGCTCACATTTGGGATGTTCGTCCTGAAGGGGTTAAGAGTGAATAAAAACCCTTGTGTATTTCTGTCATGTCCGTGTCTCTTTGTTTTTCTGTGTTTATGTGGCATCATCTGATGTTTGTGTTAAATAAATGTAGGTTTTAGAAATACCAAGCCTTCTCATCCTTCATTGACTGCAGCAAATTGATTCCATCCCAAAATATTCTAATACAAATGAAAGCGTTTCAAATACATATGTATAGATAGAGAATATACATGTATATATACTTTTTAGTAGTTGTGCTATTAATTGTATATACCTTCATTAATTAAAAGAAATATTTAGATTACTTCGTAGGCGCAGAAGGAGTAGACCAAAATCAGCAGATAAACTTGCAGTAAAATCTAGGAACCAGAATTACAGTACTACTGCAAATGGAGGTAAGAAAAACCTATGCATGTATTAAGAAAATACTGTACTGTATTAATGTTTTGTGTTAGTTTATTAGAAACTAATATATTAGAAATATATTAAATTATAACACATCTTTAAAGTGAATAAAAAAATGAGAAAATATTAATTAAAATTCTTTGCCTGACATTTTGAAAAGTATTGGCAGTTTTGGTACTGTTTAACTATTTGTGCCTAATCTATATTTATAACAATGGAATACTTAAAATGAAGTCAAATATTTTAAAATAATATGATAAAGTATATTTGTTATTTTATATATTGCAATAAATAAATGAAAAATGATTGTAATAAGAGAAATATAATCTCTCTTTAGTTTATTTAAAAAATGAAAGTTGAAGTTGAACTTTAAATGCTGATTCATTCATTATAAAATGATTATCTTTATATATAAAAATTATGTGTCACAGTGTTTGTCTGCAATGGACTCCGATTGATTGATTGAATATTAACGTCGCACTGTTTTAGCTGCACGAGCGCTTTTGGCAACGGATCACGTAATTTTGAACCATTGTCAAGTGACGTGGACGACACCTGAGCTGGCACCCCCCTTTCCTAACTACCACACCACACCAATGGGAGGACATTTCAGCTCTCGACAGATTTAACGTGCATCGCTGCCCTACATGGCGGGTCTTTAGTGGTACTGGGCTTGAACTTGTGACAAGGCAAGCCACGATCCGATACTTATACCGCTCGGCTACCACTGCCACAATGGACTCCGAAACTACTCAACTGATCCTGACACAATTTTGCATATTGTGTGTCATTTCGTCCAACCTAAAAATAGTTTATCTCAATTTTTGACATCATTATTTTTTTTATTGCCGGAAATGCGCAGCATCCAAGAAACAGGAAAATTTGCAAAATGTCAAAATTCGTATGTGCCTGCAGAAGCAGATTTTGTGGACCAAGGTGCATGAAAAATCAGTGCCTGGTGTATTTCGGATGTGGAATCCGAATTTCAAATTGAATCCCCAAAATACCCGTAACTTTGCTGGATGACCATATTTTAGACACTTCCTGGCGGGGCTTTACCTTAAAAGCCATGAAGTATGAAATCTTGGTCCCTGGTGTATTTCGAAATGGCCAATCTGGTATCCGATATAAGAAATTGTCGCAATTTTGCCGGATAATGCTGGATGACCGTTTTTAGACAAACCCTGGCAGAGGCTTATCTTAAAAGAGTATTAGAGCGTGAAAACTTGATACCTGGCATATTTTGAGACGGGCAATCTGAATCTGATATCCGATAGGAGAAATTGTCATAACTTTGCCTGATAATCTGGACGACAGTATTTTAAAAACATCCTGTTAGGGGCTTACCTTAAAAGTCTTGGAGCATGAAAACTTGATCCCTGGCTTATTTTGAGACAGGTAATTTGAATCTGATATCCAATATGAGAAATTGTCACAAATTTGCTGAATAATTCTAGACTACTGTCTATTATGCGGACTGGGACAGGAGCTTTCTTCAAAAGTCTTGAAGCAGGAAAAATACTTTTCTAATCATTTTCGGGATGGTGAATGAGAATCTGATATTAAAAATTCCTGTAACTTTGCCAGATAATGCCGGATGACCGTAACACCCCTTTTTAGCAACTGAACTTGCAGGCTCAGGGGAGCCAAAAGTAGTCCCCGTTGCATCTAGGGGTGGGAAACGAGAATTTGGTTTCAGAAACTCTCATAAATTTCCAGGATATTGCCGAAATTAGGTGGAATGGCTTTGCGTTTGAGTCCTACTTACAAATTTTCATTCCCTGTAGCGGCTGAATTTGCAAGTGCTAGAGCACCGAAATCTAGTCCCATGTGTGTTTCGGAGCGGAGAAAGAGAATCTGAAATCTGATTTTAGGTGTTCTGGTAACTTTATCGGATAGTGCCAAATGACTGTAATAAGCAGGGACAGCAGTGCCAATCTAACTTGCAAATGTAGCAACTCAAAAAGTGGGTTCCTGACGTATTTTGAGATGGCCTATCCGAATATTTAATCCAACTCAAGAATGCCAGATGACACTATTTTAAACAAATCATAGCAGGGGCTTACCTTAAAGTTCTTGGAGTGTGCAAAGTGCGCTCCCAGTGTTTTTCTGGGTGGGGAACCAGAATCTGAAATCGGACTTTAGAAACTCCAGTAACTTTGCCGGACGATAGTACTGCCCATCCCTTCAGGGACGGATCTTGCAGGGGCACCAAAAGTGGGCACTAGGTGCATCTCGGGATGGGGAGCGAGAATCTGGATTATAATTTCAGAAACTCCTTTAATTTTTCTTGATATTGCTGGAATGAGGTAAAATCGCTTTGGGTTCGAGTCCTGCGTCCATATTTTTATTCCCTATAACTACTAAACTTTCAGGCACAGCCTTACTAAAATACGACCAACAGAAAATTGCATTTGCAATTGCATCTTCAGGCATTGCTGCCACTTTGTTAAATGGTGGACAAATGCACATTCAGTATTCCAGCTGCCATTAGACATTCATGAGAAACCTGATGCAATGTGTAATATTAAAAAAAGAGCAGAATGGCTACGACATTGCAAAGGATTTCAATCATAATCTGCAATGAGTGTACTATGGCCCATAAACACTCACTCGAAGCTTTACATAGAATTTTATAAGATTTAAATGGCAACGAGAAAATATTCAGTGGTGCTGTTCTATGATTTCCTATGTTCTGGTGATTTCCGACAAACATTGCAAGTCATTCCTTGCTCTACTTTTGCTCATGAGATTAACGTAAGTTTAAAACAATTGTTTTTATGGTAAAACGTTGGAACACTTCAATTGACCATAAACACGTGTATTCAGTTGCAAGAGGATCAATCAGCGCAAATATTTTCTAACCAACTGCTGGATATTGGAAACAGTGAAGTAGAACTGCATCAAATCAAAATACACAATGCATCAAATTGCCAGGCAATTTCTGTACTGTTGTTCAGACAAAAAAGGAATTGATTGAGAGTGTCTTCCTGGATATACTGTATAATTATCTAGGTAATGACTGGCTCTGTGTGTAATCCTGTTACTTGGGTAGAAAAAAAAATGTTGATGCTGAGGAAATAAACTTCCAGATACAGAGGTGCTGCCAGGTGATCTAATGTTTTTAAAATCAATTGACATTATTGTTGATGAAAATGAAACTAATATTTTTGAATTCTCTGGATATATTAGGAATGTCGCCTCACAATCTTTGTTTGAAGATTGGTTCACTGGTTATTCTTCTATGTAACTTAAATACACCTAGATTATGTAATGGTACACGTTTGGTCATCATAAGAATTACCAGGAAACTTCTTGAAGCAACCATTTTGATTGTAAAGTTTAAAGTAGAAATCATCCTTTTGCCACGTATTCCACTGATCTGCAGAATCTGCAATACCATTCAAAAGGCTTCAATTCCCTATTTGTTAGGCTTTTGCGATGACTATAAATAAATCTTAAAGCCAAACAATATCAATTTGGGGCTTGAACTTAGAAAATCCATGTTTATCGCATGGGCACATATATGTTGCATGCTTACATGTGGGAAAACCACCAAATCTATTTGCTTAGGCAAAAGACAAGTTACCAAAAAATATTTTTTACTAATAGCAATTAATTATGTAAAAATTATTTATTGTTATAATTTTAGAATGATAAAAATAATATTAAAAATCACTAAAAATCAATGCTATTAAATTAATGCTCATTTATAAAATTAAATCTTCATATGTTTTTACTAACAACTTCGTTAAATAATTCATGCATTATACTATATTCAAATAAGAGATGAATAAAATGCAAAATTTAAAAAATTATTCTGTTTTATGCTTAAATCTCTCCAGAATGGTAAGCACAAAATAAATTTGACTGCATTGAATAGCTGAAAATAATATTAAATTAATGTATTAAAACAAAGCCTCAGCAATGCATGGCCAGGTCAGCTAGTGTTGCCTATATATTTCATAAATTGAAGACAATTCTTAACAAATTTACTAACTTTCAAAATAATTTTCAAGTTTATTCTTGCTTAAATTATGGAAACATGAACACTTTTTTGCTAAGTAAATAATTTTAAAATACCTTGGTGTGTGTATTATTTTATTTCATATTAATATAATTACTATAGTCATTATCTCATAATTTAATAAATTAATAATCAATATTAAAAATTTTTTTAATATATTTTGACAATGTTACTTATTAGTTAAAGGGTCCTAACATAGTTTTTTTTCTATTTTGATTGTAACATTTGTGTTGCTGACCTTACTTTATGTAAGAAATCCACTTCAACATTTTCAACAAAAAACTATTTTTACACATCAGCCATTGCTACCAAACTATACGGATGGATCACCAGCTTATCTCCTTAACAATTTTCATGAGAAACATATATAGTAAACTATTTTAAAAGGCTTCGATTCCTTCCCCCTTCCTGAAAAATTACTACTCACCAAGAAAATATTCTGGATTCATTTAAATGATTGTCTCTGTCTATCTTTCAAAGAATTTTTTCTGGCTGATAATTAACTAGTGAATTGAAAAAATTGTATAAAAATTAATGTAATTTAAAATAAAGTATCTAGATATATATTATAAATACGAAAGTTTGTGAGGATGTTTGTCCGTCTTTCATGCAAAAACAACTGAATGGATTTTAATGAAACTTTACAGTAATATAGCTTATACATCAGAATAACACATAGGCTATAATTTATAGTATAGACTATAGTTTATAAATATATTGTGTGAAGTGTCCAAAATATAACGATATTTGTCAAGTAAGTAGGAAAAAATTCTACCATCTGCAAGCAATTCTGGCGTGCCCTGCAAAAAAGCCCGCAACAGTATATATCTAACTTTTATTTGTGAAGGAACGCTTTTTGTTTTGGCTACGCAAGGCGCTCGCTTCTAATTAGTTCCTGTGATCAGCATAATCCCTAATTTTTTTTTTTATTTCAGAATAAAACTAAGTTTTGAAGGAAGAGGTTTTATAAATCTATCTTTATTTGAATGGGGTTTTTTTATGATTTTATTATGCACATTTGGTAGCAAGAAATTGATCTTTTTTCAAAATAAATGCTTTTATCAATTCTGGTGTTTAAAGTAAATAAACTTTCTCTTTCACACTATATCATTTGGACAAATTTTCAAAATTTGTTTGTGGTTAGTAGTTAATTATAACACTATAATTTTAATTGAATCGGCAGATATTGCATTTTTAAGTATAAAAATAATTATAACTACTGTACTTTATTTTTTGGAGTGAGTGAGTGAGTGAATATTAACGTCGCACTGTTCAGCTACAACGAGGGCTTTTGGCTACGGACCACGTAATTCTGAACCATGGTCAAGTGACGTGGCTGACACCTGAGCTGGAATCCCCTTCTAACTACCACACCACACCAACTTAGAAGGAATATTCTACCAATACTTAGCAGGAATATTCTTTGAAATCCACTCTTCCAAGATATATGGCAGCACGGGTTCTATGATGAGTATTTTAGTGGGGAAGGCCAATAATTTTGTAGCAGATATTGTGTTTTCAGCTGAGGGCGTTTTCAGCGGATTGCAAAGATTATTATTTTTGTCCCGAAAAAATAGTTTATGTCAAAATTTAAGTGTCTTATGTTTTTGTATGTTCATGAAGACCTTAGAAAACGATTTGACTATTTATTTTAAGTGAACAGTGTATATAATTAATTTTACAGTGGAATATTTTTGATTAATTAATTAGCTCTTAATGGATTAAATTTCCCAAAGTGGAGTATTTTGTTTATGTATATCTCTTAATTTTCAATGTAGTGATCCAAAAAAAAAATATATATTGTATGAAAAAAACTGCGGTAAATCTTAATGCGTTAGATAAAGTGTTAACGTGCATCGCTCCCCTCCACGGCGGATCTTACAAAGCTCTAATAAAGCTCAAGCTATGAAAGTAGCTCGATATTTGCCAACTTGACTCTATCGTTAACATTTTGCTATGTTTTTATTGAATCGCCATTATAATTTAAGAAACGGCGTTGCTTGCGAATATTAAAATTTTAACATAAAATAAATACAACAGAAAGTAATATTAATATATTACACTTTCAGATATAAATTATTTACACTATTTTAAACATTCATTACACAAAACTTTTAACAATGTGTTACTTTTGCTTAGCAGAGATCAGCTTAGGGAGGTATTTTCAAAAATCGACCCTCAAGAGTGTTACAGGGAGTTATATATAAAAAAAAAATCCTTTTTATCAGCTATTAGATCTACATACTTAAAATTTAACAAAGGTGGGATTTTTTCTTTCTTTTTTTGTTTTGTTCAGCTGAGATATACCAGCACCCGTGCGAAGAACGGGTATACCAGCTACTAGTCTTATAAATGAAGACATTAAAGAAAAAAAGATTTAAACTTTATATTTTTATTATAGAGTTTTAAGTGAAAGTGAATAATTAAGAAAAAGATTTAAGGGTAATGAATAATGTGAATGAATATATACTTTTAATTTTTTTTTTGTTTTCTCCAAATATAGAGCAAATTCATTCATTCATTTACATAAAAGTAGATACTTGCATTTTAACCCCATAACATTGGTGAATTATAATTTGAAAATATAACTATAGGACTGATTATAGGTTTGCCGTGAAATAGGTGTACTTACATGTCATGATATCAAAACAACAAATATTTTACTTGAAGAAAAATAATTCTTGTGGTGCAATTTTAGCTGCAAAGACGCTAATATATAAATACCTAAATAAATTGCCATTTAATATGTGGGTTCCTAAAAATATTTTGTTTGAAAAAAAGACTTGATTCTGAATATTAAATAAGTCTCAATTCAAATATTGGAGACTTTGAGATTTGTTAATGTGTTTTGTATTGTAAATTCACCCTATTTCTGAATGGGATAGCTAAAACTTTCATTGAAATCCCTTCTGTTATTTGATCCCTTCTCTTCTTTTAAGTATTATTTATAGAATTTTCATGAGTCATATTCCTCTATAAAAGGTGGGATAAATTTAATAAAATGTATTAACACAAAATCATTCTGTTTTTCAGCTTATTAATGGGAATCATATTACATTTTACATTATAAAGGTATGTAGTTTTTAAGTGTGGCAAAAAATGAGTAATTTGATTGATAAATTTAGTAAATTGAGTAAAATAAAAAAGATATATCATTTCAAGAACACATACATAGCAAAATTATTATTTTAAAACTTAATGGGAAATGTAAAATGCTTCGTTTGTAAACATTTTAAGAAATTGCATTATTGATTCTTATAAATTGATTTATTGTTGAAGATAATTGTACTTTATTAAATTTATAAAACAACAATTTTTGATAAATTTTTCACATACCGTATTTATTAGAATCTAAGCCGCACTTTTTTCCATTGTTAATGCTACTGAAAATTAGGTGCGGCTTAGAATTAAAGAAAACCGGCTGGTTGGCGTAGTTGGTTTGTCGATGGCCTTCTGTACCCAAGGTAGTGGGTTCGACCCCGGCCCAAGTCAGTGGATTTTTCTGATACAAAAAATCAACAGCAGCTAGATCATATGATTATACAGCATGAAACAGATCCCTTGAGTGTCCGTTTGGCTTGGATGCTCTTGGCAAAATTAAATTCCTAAGTACAAATTTTGCTTCAGTGGAGCTCAGGTGCCTCCCTCTGGGGAGGAAATTGGGCATCAAAATTACTTGTGGCAATTGGTATCGCCTATATGGTGCTGAAATAAAAAGTGATACCAAATCCTGGTTAATGAACTAGGTCTGCAAAGTAAAAAATACCAATACACAGCCCCATTACAGAAAAAAAAGAATCAAAGGAAAAAAAATTCATTGGATGGGGCAATTAGAGCAATTACAGATTCATGTATGTAATTAAAAATTTATAATATTTGCTCAAGTAGCTAATTATTCACTTCTTAGTTCTCATTTCAAATTTATTTTCATTTCATAAAATTGGATATCGATAAATCATTTTACACTATTTTTTTCATTTTTCACAAAAACTTATTAAGAATTTGGGATGCTGCTTAGAATCGATAATGGCTTAGATTTGAATATATACGATATATTGCTTTCACTTAGATTTAATAATTTAGAGGAATAGTTTTTTTTTTAGTTCAAAATCTTCTAATTAAATTTTTTCTCCTTTTTTTCATGATGCTTATAAAGTACATTTAGAGAATATGACTGCCAAAAAGAGATTTTTTAAAAAAAAATCAGAATGAATTTTATAAAATCCTTTGTATTAGGATTTTTATAATTATTTTTTTAAAGACGGAATAATTTCAATATAATGAATTAGTATTTAAAAATTAAATATTTTAATTAATGTGTATGTGAGAGAGAAAGAGACATTTAATTTTTGGTAATTTCTAACACATTGACTAGCCATTACCTGCCCAAATCGCTGGGTATTATATAACATTGTATGACTATATACTGTTTATAAGTTATTGATATCTGCTTGTATTAAGTTTTTGATTGCAATGAAAAAATATTCTTATAGCCCTTGCTTCTTAATAAAAAAAAGGAAAGGACTTGAGTTTCTTAAATGGAAATATAATTAGTTTTTATTCCCTTATATCCCTGGTGACAATTTCTGCCAAACCCATTTTTAGTGAATCACTCATCAACAAAGGAAACATGCTTATCAAATCTACAGTCTGTAGGTCTAATAGCTTGTGAATGGGAATTTTTTACACTTAAAATACCCCTGTTGCTCTCCTTTCTGTAAAATCCATTCTTAGTGGATCTCTACTCAATAAAACAAACATGTTTGCCAAATTTCAAATCTGTGGGCCTAATAGTTTCAGAGGTCTTGCAATGGGTGAGTGAGATGCTTTTATATATATATAGACTAGCTGTTACCCACCCCCTTTGCTGGACATTTTATGATGTTGTATAAATATATACTGTTTATATATGTATATATATATATTTATAAATTATTGATATCCAAGCCCTAGCATTAAGAATTCGATTGTACTGAAAAATAAACTTAATCTATAACTCTCGCCTCTTGATATAAAATGGACAGAACTTCTAATTAGTAATTTCTAATAACATCTAAAATTGAAGTAGAATGACTTTTTATGCTCTTGTAAACCAATAACCACGTGGATTACCACAAAACTAATTTTCAGTGAATCTCTACTCCTTAAACAAAACCTGCATGACAAATTTCAAGTGTAAATCTAAGAGATCAAAAGAGGAATGTTTATTATCAGGATGCCCCGTAACCCCATTAAGAGTCGATTTCCAAAAAAAGAAACGTGCATACCGAATTTTATTATTATAGTCCTAGTAGTTCGAAAACGGAAATTTTTTTGTCAATACATCCCAGA
>BMAV01004220.1:438618-456559 GCA_019973955.1 Trichonephila inaurata madagascariensis
CGAAAAAACAACAACTTAAAACTGCTGTTGGTAACAATATGCAAAAATATTTTTTGAAAATCTGGATGGTCAATGGATTGTTGCTTATTTATTTTATAATTAACTGGAAACCTTTATGTGTTAATATACTGGATTGAGATAAATTTTTAAAAGAATTTTCATATGCATCCTTAGCTATTTAATGCTAAATATTGCTTTCAATCTGCCTTATTTTCTAATAAAGTACCTTAATTATCAAATGCATCTTGACATTACATTAAAATTTACTTATTTGGTATTTTGTAAGAACTCACAAATATAAAACATCTTGTTTCTCAAGTCTTGTTCTTTGTTCAATGCACAAATCTCTCTGTCTCTTTGAATTTAAATATATATCTTTTGAAAACAATGTAAACTGATTTTGAAAAACCAGCATATACTTTCATTTGTATGCACTAAATAATAGTTTTTACTTTAATCATATCTTAAGTTTATTTTTTCTAACTAATGATCACCATATATTTTCCTCATCAGATAGCAGATTTAGCTGATTTTGAAGAATATGAATCCAGTATAGACTTAAGAGAACTTGCTTTATATCAGACAGCTCTGAAGAAGAATGAAGAAGGAGCTATACCCATAAGATTATTAAGGTATTTTGCTTTACACTTGAATTTTTTCATGTATTTTAAATCTGGGGAATATCTTTTTGTAAATTTAATTTGTTTGAAAATTTGAATGCTGTTTATGCTTACTTTACATGTACTTTTTCTTTTTAATGTCATTTTAATGCTATATTAAAATTTGAAAATACTGTGCATATTATTAAAAGCAGAATTTTATATTTTTTTGAAATTAGATGCTGCTTATGTTTATTAAAAAAAAAAAACCCTTTATAATATAACTGTGTTAATGTTTATTGTTAATTAAAGCCTGCAAGTTGTGTCAAATAACAATTTCATGATTTGTAAATATAAATCGATATTTTTACTCAACTCTTCTGATTTATGCTTATAAAAATGAAATTATTTGGTCATAATGTAAAAAGCATTTAGACACTGTAAATTAAAGGTATTTTAGAATTATTAATAATTCTGCTATTTTTAAGAGAAGAAAATTTTCAATTTTTTATTGGTTCTGAAATAATGTAACAAAAAAGACAATTCGATTTTTTAATTATAAACTTAAATTAATTACAATTTTATTACTTGAACAACAGGATGAAAAGTTTCTTTAAATTCTTGAATAGTCCTTTATGCTTTAATCAGTTGTATATTAAAGAGTAATTGTAACAATAGTTATATGAATTTAAAAATTAAAGAGGGATTTATCTGGAAATAATATATTTTTTAAAAATAATGCATTTTTAAAATTTTTTTTTTAAGTTTTGTTATTCTAATTGAATGAAACACAAAATTTTTTTTGAGAAAATCATTGAAAATTTTAAAAATTACTGCCATATGTATTATTTTAATCTTGTTTTATCTTATGGGTCAATCTGATACTACTCTTCACTTTCCTCATGTATTTAAATTTTTTTCTTCCAAATTTTATACATATTTTTTCTTCCTTAATAAACAATCAAAAGCTTATAAAAGTTAGATGTAATTTCTATCAAACTTTTATACATTAGTAAAGCATTTTTGTATAAGATTGATAAATGTAAAGTAAAAATGTCTATTTAACTTACTGTATTTTTAATTTTTTGCATGCTTTTATATTTATTAGATTAATTAATAAGTGCATTTTAAATATTTTAGTCTGTTGTTAGTTAGTTTTTTTATATTGTTCACTTTTGAATAAAAGATTTATAGCAGTTTATGGATCATTCAGTTAAAGTAATAAAATTGCTATATATTTTATATATTTTCTATGATTCAATTTATATATATATATTCTCCATTTGATTTTTTTTAGAACTGAGATGCTACGTTGTCAATCCAACAGAGAGTACATTGCAAAAGTTCACTGCTTACGTGTTGCTTTTCAGGTATTAAATTTCAATAATTTTTTGTTCAGTTTTTCATGTTAATAAATTAAATTTCATTTTCAAAATTCAAAAAGTTTTATAGATCAATTTATAAAATGTTAGAAAGATGTGTAAAAATTGTTATAATTATTTCCATTATATGTTGTAATATCAATGTAAAAATAAACATACTGTTATGGTGATTGGGTTCAAGGATTTTATGCAAATCAGTAACAATTACAAGACAGTTCTTCAAGAGCGATAAGAATTTATTATCAGAAATCCAATTCCTTAAATACAGCTGTATTCACAGAATAAATCTCAGAAGGTCTATACACCTTCAACAGCACTTAGACACAATTAACAGTGTCTTAAATACACGTATGCAAAAGATTATTCACTAGCACAGCCAAGCTAATTGCTAGTCAAAACAATGTTCATTAATCGCTGGTTGAAACAAGACTGACTGTTTTGGCGAGCACTGCTCTATTTATAGATGTAGCAGAAACTTCCTGAAAGATAACCACTTGTGTCATACAGTGTGAAATTAGTGGATTTCTCCACAAATTTCTAGATGAATTCAGAGGATCCCGAACTCGCCAACATCACCAAAATGGTCGCCAACCATGATGCCAACTTGGCTCTGTCACCAAGATCTTGCCAAGTTCCAATTGAATCCCCACTATAACAGAAAGGATGACATTGCTTGTGAATATTACAATTTTAACGTAAATTAAATATAATTTAGAGTAAGATAAAGGCATTATACATCCAAATACAAATTATTTACACTATTTTACACAAAATTCGTAACAATATTGTATTATATTTAAGAAAGTTGATTGAAAAAATGTTCTAAAAAATTATTTATCTTTTGGCATGATTTAATAAATGCACATGTTGTCAGAAAGATGTTGAATTATTTGAACTAATAATAACTTCATCATAACAGAATAATTACAATCAACTTTACAATCAAGTTTTATATTGTACTGTCTTAAGCTGATTTTCTTTTTCAAACGTCATCAGTATTTTTAGAATAGTTATTTTTTGGAATTATATTATTTTGGTTCTTTCTTTAAAAGGTTTTTGAGAGAATCTGATTGTGACAACATCCCAGATCAGATTTTTGATTTTCTTTGAATATCATTTCAGCTTCCTTTTTTGCCCTTTTGGAGACATTTTTAAAATAAATGTGGTACTAAATGCTTTTTTAAGCACTAACCTATACATGCATATCCTTTGTTGTTTCCTAGATTTTGATTAATGGAATTAAATGGAACTGAGCATTTTTACTATTTGAAAATAATATAATAATGTATTTCTCTGAGATTCTGCATAAACTATTCAAACTTTTATGATTAGTCAGGCCAGCTTTTCTGCTTAGGCATGCTAGGCACATGCCTAGGGCGCAAAAAATTGGAGGGTGACAAAAAGAGAAAAAATCAATGTTAGAGGGAATGTACAACCACCTAATATTTATTAAAATACCAATTATTCTCTTTCTTTTTTATATCTAAATTATCAAATCTTCGTTTCGCTATCGGCCAAATTATTATGTAAATTGCTTGGCTTTTCTTCCCCAAATCATATTTTATTTCATTTATACTGTTATTAAATTATTCTGAAAGCTTGAAATAAAATCTTTATCGCAGCTTTCCTCAAACTGGGGTGCGCCTCCTTAGGAGAGTGAGATAACTACTTGGGGGGGAGGCGCGAGCATATCGCGAAAAATCAAAACAAATTTTTTAAATAATTATCAATTTCATAAAATAATCTACAATTTAAAATAATTACTAAGTAAAATACATTTTTATATAATAAAAAATGAATACACACAAACACTGATATAATATACACTAAATCTAAAAGTAAAAGATAGTAAGATAATTAACAAGATTAATGATATATATATATATGTATATATATATATCTTGTGTTGATAATTAATTTCATACAATAATGTATACTCTATACTGTAATTTCATAAGATTTTATTAATTTATTGTACTTATTTACAAAAGGAAGGGGGGAAGGTCCTTGATGCCAAAAGGTGAGAAATGAACAAGAGTGACCAAACCATGTCACTCTCTTTCCTTACGGCTGTCGGTTGCCAGTCCGGGACACGGCGGGTCCATAGGTGGTGGATAATGGAAGGACTCTTCATTAAGAAGACAAAGAAAGGGAAAAGAATAAGAAAGTTAAGGGAAAATCCCTCCCGAACCAAAACTGGTAAGGTAAGAACTGAAGGAGGGGGTGCTCTGGAAATAGTGGAAGGGGGCGCAACAGTTTGAAATGCCTAGGGCGCCATGGAGGTTAAAAACGGCCCTGTGATTAGTGTCTGTCTGTCTGTTTTACAGATATTTATTAGCATCCTATCAGTTTTGCTAGCATTTTTACAATGTGTTATTAGCAATTTTGAAAATTGCCTGTTTGTATTGAAAACATTGAAAATTATTTTGGAATACCTACAAAAAATTAAAACATGCATTAGATGAATTAATAAGTGATCTACTCTAAAATCAGTGAACCATTTGTTCTCATTGTTATTTATCTCAGATATTTTAGGAATGGCACAGAATGAAAGATAAGGTTTTGGAAACAGCCCTTCTAAGCCAAATTATAGTTTTAAATAATATGGAGACATTGGAATATTTTAAATATCTCAATAAATGGAGCTCTATATTTGAAAATGTGTAATAAGGGATATTAGTTTAACAATTATTTCTTTTTGACATTTCATATTGTTTAGCTTTCATATTAATACTGGATTTTATTTCTGTAGTTGTTGTTCCAGAGAGATGAAATACGTTCATATTTTGTCAATGTTGGACATAAAATATTGACAGGGTTAATGCTTCGTGGGGAGAAGGTAAATTCTGACTCTTGTTTCATGATTTTAATACTCCAGTAATTATATGATATAAAAGATTATTTGACAAATTAAATAATTTTAATTCTATTCTCAAATGCATTTCTTATTATATAGGATCCTAAGGATTGTTTATTGGCTTATGAAGATATAATTACATTTTCAAAAGACAAAGGTAATTGGTCTGTTATGGAAGATGAGTTACAGAGCCGAGGAGTGAGTATATTTTGTAATTTTTAAATTTAATCTTGTTTGTAAATCCTGAGAATACATCCTTTCAACTATTGATAAAAGCACTTTTGCTAAAAAAATTTTTAATTCATTTCTCAATAGATTCTTAAATTTGTACCAATCAGTTAAATTTAGTAATATATTTAATGGGTATTTTTAATCCTTTAGTATATTTTAGCTCCTGGTTTGAAACAAATCCGTCACAGTAACTATTCATGTAAAACCTGGCTCATGTTCAACACCAAGTACTTTAAAGCAGGTTTTATGCTTATGTAAAATTAATCTTTAACATAAATTGAAAGCCTACTTTTATCTAATCTAAACATTTTGAAATGTTATATATAAAAAATGAGAGAACTAATTAAGTCAGTGTTCAAATTGTATAAAGAGATTTGTGTAGAAAAAATCACTTTTGAACTGAGACTTTTATTGAATTTATAACCTTTCAAATTATAGTAGTGAGTGATAAGGATTAATTCAACATTATAGTCAAAAACTATGCTTAATTTATACACAACCCTATGTGACTCTATCTCTGATTGAACTGTGTAGTCCAGGAGCAATGTTACGACCTACATTAGAAGTAATGTAAAGTTTTAGTAAGTAAACCTTGCATATTGAAAATTAGAGGTTATTTTTATCAAAGGTTACTTCATTTTCATGTTCTAAAAAAAGTATAAAACATTAGATTGTTTTATTTTCTGAATCTTTAAATTTTGATATCCAATAGAACGAAAATACTATTGTTTGATATTCTAATTATTGCAAAATATGAAATCTGTACTCTCTCCTCCCTCAATCAGGAATTTGAATGCTTTTAATTTCCTTTCAAGTTAAAGTTTTTTCTGTGTAAAGTGTAGAGTATGTCAAGAACACTCTCATTACTTCTAAGGTCAAATAAAATGAAATACCTTGGATGCAATTTATTTTGCATTTTTTAAAAATTTCATTCATCTCTTTACACATCTCATGTGATCCATTGGTGTATCATTTATTCAATTTTAAATTTTTAAAGAGCCTGAAATTTTGATAAAAAGTTAATTTAAAAGGCTATGAAGTAGATAAATATACTGATATTGTGATAAACTTTTATAAAACTTTAAATTAGTACTTGTATGTATTTTTTCCTTTTATTTTCTATTTATTTTTTGCAGAGTTGCAGAATGTTACAATTTCTCATTTGTGCTAAGTGATTATAGATATTGATTGTGATTTATTTTCATAGGTAAAATGTTTATCATTTTATGATGTGGTCCTCGATTTTATAGTCCTTGATGCATTTGAAGATCTTGAAAGCCCTCCATCATCTGTAACTGCTGTAGTACAGAACAGGTGGTTATCAAATGGATTTAAAGAAACGGTAAAATATAGATTTTATTATAAAGTTGCTTAACTTTTCGTCTTTTTTTGTTCACAGGAGAAAAATTTTAGAAAACTAGAAGGTGAAATGGCAATTCAAGTGTCAATCTCACCTCTTGGTTATTGTTCAAAATTATAAGGTTCATTCCATATCAATCCTTGTGTTCCTTCTAAATATGATGTTAATTAAAAATCTGCAACAATTAACAAATAGTAATCAGTAGTAATAAGCATTGAAATAAAAAATTGTCAGATTAAAAACCCAGTCCTGCATAGGCTGTAATAGTATAAAATATAGTGAAATTTTTCAAAACACAATTGAATGTACTATGTTAGAATAAAACCCTGACTTTTTAGCAATTATTTTATAAATTTGTACCAACCAAGGTTCAGATATTTACTAGCTGCTTGGCCCGGCATTGCACTGGCTTTCTCTACTTTTATAAATTTTCCTTTCCCTTCTCAAAATCACCACTTCCTGTCTTTGTCACTTGATCATGGTTCAAAATTTCGAGGTGCGTTGCCGAAAGCTCTCGAGTAGGTGAACAGTGCGACTTTAAAATTCACTCACTTTGCAATTTTTTCATTGCAATTTTTTAGCCCCAGAAACAAAAATGTAAAAATAGTTTTATGTTGAAAAAAAGACAGAAAAATAGAAATTTTTAAATTTACAAAATTCCATAACTATATTAAATGTTGAATTAAAATTGTGAGCATTTTTTGAAATGTTCGACGCACGGGAAAAAAGTTTCATGCAATTATCTTTATAAATGAAGAAGTTATTAAATGTTTAATTTTTAAGTTTTGAGTATTTTTTAAAAATTCGTAAAAAAAAAAATATTTTTGGCATTTTATTTTTTAAATCACTGATTCTAAAAGATCAAAGTATGAACTTTTTAAAAATCCTTTTCATTTAAATGCATCAATGTTGATTCATTTTAGAAAAAAATCATAAAATATGCAAAATTTCATTGTTTTGTAAAAAAAAAAAAATTAATAATAAAAAAAAAAAAACCATACAGAATTGTGGCAAATTAAAAATATATAAGAATAAAAAGGTAAAATGGAAAGTTTACATTCACTGTATAAAATCATTCAAAAAGAAAATATACTATGTGATAAAAATATATTTCAGAATTTTTAAGGTTTTTATTCCACTGTTCTTCAATAAATCATTCTTTAAGAATGAAGAAAACTATCAGTTATAAAAAAATAAAGTCTTACACTTTAAACCATTTATCTGTAATCTGCAATGAATAAATACTGCTATACGTAGCAAATAACTTAAGCAATGAGAGAGCATAAAACAGGGAAATTCCTGTAACCTTTCATCACTCAAAGCTACCCAATCCCCTTCCCATTTGTAAATGGAACCGTAGACAGAGTGACCTTCGCTGATTCTGTCGCGCATGCGCAAAGCACTAAAAATCTTGCGAATGTTTTTTTAAAGTTTTCATTATTTTTGAGGGCTTAATTTTTAAGTTGATGTTTCCAAATTTCACACATCAATTACAAACAGCGGTAATTTTTAAATAGAAAATGTAAGAAAAATATTTTTTTCAATGGATTTTTGTAAAAAGTGTATTAGACGAAAAACACAAAAGATTTCTTAAAAGCTGTAATTTTTAAGCAATTTTTTCAATCTTCATACAGATTGTTCAGTTCGTAATGTTGTTCTACACACGGAAAAAAGTTCCGTGTGATTATCTTCATAAATGACGAAGTTATCAAATATTTATTTAAAATTTTGAGTATTTTTTAAAAAATTGTAAAAAGGAAGTTTTTGGCATTTTATTTTTAAAATGACTGATTCTAAAAGAGAAAAACATGAACTTTTTTTAGTGTAGAGTATCAATTCATTAACAGGAAAAAAGTTCATTGGAACAATTTAGAAATCATCTTCCATTAAAACGCATCAATTTTGACTCATTTTTAAAAAAATCGTAAAAATTCAAATATTATTTTGTAAAAAATAATTATACTGTATCGTGGCAAAATAAATTATCTTTCCGATTCTGTAATTATTTTTTGTCTGAGTTTGATAGAAAATTAGATGGCTTTTTTTAAAAACATCGAAAAATTGGAACTTCTTTAGGCTCAATCCGAAATGCTGCTCAGCGGAATAAAAAGCCAACAGGGGTAAAACAATTATGCATTTTAAAGTTTTTAATAAATATTTTTTTAACTAATTGCAATGTCGGAATATAAATGATAAAAATGGCTTCCTCTGATCATTCCCGTCTTATGGTACCTGTGACGAGTTTCTGCGGGGTGCAGTTCATTATAGAAGATAGACACACAAACATACCTAGATACATTTATTTACCTTCGAATTCAATAGTGTAGATGACCTAAAACTGCTAAAAATAAGAATTATATGTGCCGATTAATTTGTTAAATAACAATCGTTCTAAATTGTCTAACTTCTACAGTGAAATAAAACATTCTTGTAAATATAATTGACAACATATGATGACTGGAAGGAAAGTATGTGACTATTAATGTTCCAATTTCATTGTTTAGAAAAAACATTTTTAAAAATACTAAAAAACTAAAATATTCTACAAAACTAATTAAAATTAATTGAAACAGAACTTAAAGTAAGTAAAAAATGACATTAGTATCCAGGTAATGTTAAAGAATTTTTTGCTTGAAACTTTTTCAGTAACAAAATGCCTTAATATACTCTAGCTTCATTAACATTATATATCTTATAAATTGTTTTTTTCCTGTAAAAAAATATGATCCATTTGTTATGTTCATTTCATAATATATTCACAAAAATTGTTTGTTTAGTGTCTTAAAAATAAACTTCAGCCCTTGATGCATATTTAACCCTTTATCTACTGCATTAAGATTTACTGCTAGTTTTTTCATGCAATATTTTTTTAGTCACTACTTTGAAAATTAAGGGATATACATAAATAAAATACTCAACTTTGGGAAATTTAATCTGTTAGAGCTAATTAATTAAATTGGTACTTTAGAAGTACTGTCAGTCCACAAAGGTCTAAAATATTCTCATTATATGAAGACAGAATGGCTTTTTTAACACAGGTATAACTCTTAAAAATGCTAAATAAACAGAGAACACTACTATTTTACAGCTCAAAGTATTTATTTTTAAAGATAATTAAATTTTTAAACTTTATTTAATTTTTTTACACATAGAAACAGCTTTTATACATAAACATAATTTGGTGAAATTCAAAGAAACAGTTTTTCTTTTAATTAATACACAAAAATTCATTACACATTGTGCATTTTGAGTGAGGTTTCGATTGAATTTTTTTTAAAGTACTGCATCCTAGGGTAGAAAATGCTGTACTTTCTTAGTATGAACTACTGCACTTTGAGTCTTGTTCAATCTCTTGATCTCCATCTTAAGAATCTAACGAAAATTTCAGCAGATTATTTACTGGGACTTCATCTGAAAAATCATCTATAGTACATCACTGATTTCAGATGGTAGGTTCTGTATTAAATCCAAAGCCTCTTGAGGATTGAACTTCTTTTTTCCAGACTTTCTAAGAAAAGGAAATAATAATAATAGCACCTTGAATATCTCTAATTATTGTTAAATCTCTGTTACCCATAAAGAAATTAAAATGTTGCTAATTTTTGAAATAAGAATAGATTTTTTCATTTAATTGTGTGGCAAAAAAAAAATATAAAAAGTTTAGATTCAAAGTTCAAAATATTTTGAAAACATTAAAATAAAACAATAAAAAAAGCAAAATAAATAAGTTAAGCTAAAAAGAAATGCCAAAAAAGCGTAAATCTATTGCACTATAGTGATGACTCTACTACATTACAAAAAAGAACAATAAGCCACATGGACAGGGAAAAAAACTAAGTTCTTGCTCTAACACCCAGTGTGCTATCGGTACTTATAAGTGCCACAAAGTTATTCAACTGTAAAATTAATTATTTACACTGTTCACTTGAAATAAATAGTCAAATCGTTTTCTAAGGTTTTCATTAACATATAAAAAAAAATAAATAAATAATAATAATAAGGCACTTTACCTTTTGACATTAACTATTTTTTAGGAACAAAAATGACAATATTCGCAATCCAATCAAAATGTCAGTTGAAAACGCAACTTCTGTTATAAAACTATTCGCCTTTCCCCCTAAAATATTCATCATACAACCCGTGCTGCCATATATCTTGGAAGAGTGGATTTAAAAGAATATTCCTGCTAAGTGTTGTCAGAGTATTCGTAAAAATGGTTATTCTATGTAATTTTAAAGTGAGTGATACTTCCAAGTAGTGTCATTAGATAAAGGGTTGAAACTTCTTAGTCAAAAATTATCTATTTTAATTTTGTTTCTTATTGATGACTTTTCCTAAAACAATTATATTTTTTATAAAATCTAAATAAGTTTATTTTACATTTATTATAAAAACATACATATGAAATTGAATATTACATGAAATATATTAAGTTTTAAAATTAATTTCTTTCAGGCATTGGCTACAGCTGTTTGGTCCGTTCTTAAAGCCAAGAAAAGGATGTTAAAAGTAAGTTTATGCATATATATTATATATATATTATAGTTTTAGAAATGTGTTGTCCACAAAGTCCACTTGTAGCTGAACAGTGCGACATTAATATTCACTCACTTTAGAAATATGTCTTTTAAAAAATAATTTTTGTTGTATTAAAATTGTACATAAATTTTTAAAACAAGTAACATTTTATAATATTTAAGTGTATATTAACTTTCAGGATTTTTTAAGTTTTTAATAAAATCTTTTGTAAGTTTTATATACATCAACAAATTTTTTATTGTTGCTTTGCATTTGTATAACTAAATTTAATGCAGCAAAAAAAGGACTAATCAATATTTACATTGTCATTTGAGCAGCTCAGAAAATAAATATGCTCAGAATCGGTTTTAAATATCTTGTCAGTTAAAATATTTTTAAAAATATATTTGAAAATTGATGAAATTAATTTGTTTAATTTTAAATCTCTTTGAATTGTTTAGATGTATTTCACATGCAAATGATGGTAGAAAAATTTTGTTACCATAATTAAAAGATTACAGCAAAAAATTAGTTGTTTTTACTTTAATATAAATGAAGCTTTTATTTTCGTATTTTATCTTTTAGTATTCTGATGGTTTCATCAGTCGTTTTTACCTTGTATCAGAACATCTCATTCCAGTTTTAGCCTGGGGCTTTTATGGTCCTGATGAAAAACTTAAGGAGATTTGCTTGTATTTTAAGGTAAACATTTGAATTATGTATATTCAAGTTTAATTATTTATAAATGCATGTTTATATTTGGGAAAGAAAAGATGTTATGATAATGCATCTTTGTAGCAAAAGTACAAATTTGTTAATGGAACTTGATGGTATTAAAGTTATAGTCAATTTTATTGTTATAAAATAATTGAGATTATAATATAGGTAAATTCTCTCTATTTTTTCTAAATAAATTCCAGCTTTAAAGTGGCAAGAGTGTGGGTTGGGACATTTTTAAGTTTTTTTGTATCTTGGAGGATTAATTTAGGTTTTAATTTGTAATAAATTGTCAGGATGTAAGTAGTACAGGATCTTCTCTATCTCTTATAAATGACCTTTTTTTTCACTTAATAAGGGAAAAAATATTATATTTCTAAATTGACCTTAATATTTTCAATTTTCATTTGGTGAAACTTAAGAAAGGAGCTTCTATGTTGTAATAATTTTGTGTACAGATAAATTTTTCAAAAAAAAAAACATTAAAATATGAATATTAAATGCGTTTACTTTAATTTTTTTTAACCATTCAAATTATATAGAAAATACCCCCTTCAAATTCTAACAGATAGTTTTAAGGACATGTAAGTGATAAATATATTTGAAGTAATAAATGTAAATCTCGAATTTTGATATGAAATACTAACACATCATGTACATCGTTGTTTTATTGTATTGGTTATCTATTTTTGTTTGTCATTAATGATAATATAATCCATTTCTTTTTTTAAAGAAAAAAAAACTAACTGCAGCTTTTATATTTGAATTAGTTTAGAAAGAAGAAAAATGAAGACTTCAGTATTTAGTTTATTTCAGAATGAGAAATATAAAATTCATAAAACTGTATTGTTTACTCAGTAGGCCTCTTATATGCGCTTGTGAGTTGAAAATGAGTTTTGTCTTTTACTCATTATTACCTCTTCAGAAGTATCTTCCATAAAATGTTTAAAGTATGTATAAAAAAAAAAAAAAGACATTAATTATATTTAAGGCTCAGTGGTCGCGCGAGTGGTAGCGTATCACGCTTCCACACCACAGATCCTGGTTCTATTCATGGGCTGGGCAAGGTTGATTCAGCCTTTCATCCCTACTGCAGTGGGTCGATAAATGAATACCAAACTTGTTTGGGGACGTAAACACTGGGGGTCTCGCTCTAGACTGACCATCTGATCGGGACATCAGCTCATGCACCTCAGCGCCCAATGGTCACGTATACTGGGATGGGCACAGTAGGCCTTGACCTTCATCGGCTGTTGCACCACTGAGTTTGAATAATTATATTTAGGGGGAAATTTTGCTTGAATATCTTTTTAAAAGAAGTTTTATGTTTTACTTTTCTTTCTTTTTTTTCCCCTCTTTATAAAATCTCTGATTCCTATCTGTACATAATGTTTTTGGAAATTTAAAAGTTGAGGATATAAGCAGTCAAACTCTGTTTGATTTTAGAAATCTTTTTTATTGAACTGTAATACTGTGAACACGAATTGTCATAAACACGTATTCACCAATCATAATTCACTTCTATTCTTATAACTATTTAAAGTGTTGTTGAGGTATTGAATGTCATAAAATATGAAATGATTTCTTTAAAAATTACTCTTAAGAATTGAGTTTTTTTAATAAAATTTAATGAATTTGAGCTTTTGAATTGACTGTTTGGAAAAAAGTAGAAAATAATTTTAATTACATCATTCATTGTTTTATATCTACTGAATCAAAGTTTTCAAACAATATTTCAAAAAGTGAAAGAAATTTATTTTTAAGTTATTTAAGAAAGTAGCAATAAGAATTAAAATGGATTTTTATTTTGTAATTGGATAAAATCAGCGAATTGTTCAAATCTATGTTTGAATAAATATTATATTTATCTATGTATTATTTTTAAAAATAAATCTAGAAAATTTTATAATATTTATTATTATTATTTTATATTTTACAGGAGGAAGTAATGGGCTTTATGTTTGACATTTTCAATTTTAATAAAGTCCGTTTTACTCAGATTGAAGAACTGGCAGCGGATATCATGCAGCTTGCAAATCTAAGATTTGACAGAACAATACAAAAATTGTACATGTGAAATGTCTTTGAATTTTAATATCAATGATCAAACTGAAACAGATTTTATTATTGGTTTTTATATTTCCTATTGTTTATAAATTAGCCTTATCTATTAAAATGAAAATTACAAATTTTAACCAACGTAAGCTCCGATTCCAAAAAGTGTTAAAAGTTGTTACTCGATCATTTTTTTTATTATTATTATTTTATTTGATACATATTATTGAAGTCCAGAATCTTGCAGAAATGTAAACATTACCTCTATTTGTTCTTGTGATAATTCCTACAATAATCAGAATAATACTTTTTTTTTGTTTTGTTTTTGCTCAAAATGAATATCTAATCAAATATCACATCTTATGTACATTGTGTAAAAAAATCAATGTGTTGTAATTGTGCATGTGTTATTTAATAGATTATTTATTATTGTATGAAATATTGTTTAAATAGAATTATAAAGGAAACAGGACTCTATTTGTGATGACTTGCCAAAGGACCTTCCAAATAATCAAAACATACCTCCTATTGAATGACTTTTTCTTGACACTTGTTATAGTGACAACAGGGAGCCAATTGTACTATTATAGAAATTGTAAAATTCAAGATATGAGAAATTGAATATTAATTGAATAAAATTCGTTTATATAAAGGATTGCATTCTACTAGATTTACTTAAGTTGAGAAGTGAACAAATTACCCCTTTTTATTTAGTTAGCAGTTATATAGCATTTAAAAATTTAGATATTTTACTTGTTTATCTCTTTGGATTCTCCCTTACTTTTTTTTTTTTTTTTTTGCTCTTAAAATCAATTTGACATATTTCACATATTTGAAAAACCCATGCACTGATTAATCCATTCAGAAGATATTTTTTAATGTTATTTTTTGGGTTTTAAAGGTATGTGGAAATTCTTTACTTTAATTAATTTAGTTTGGCAAGAATTTCTTTTGAAATTATTGGTAATTTTACAATACATTATATAAAGGAATCAAAACTTAATTTTGATTTAACATGTACAAGTAGTACATGATTTTGTTTATTTGAAGTTTGATATGTTAACTAAATGTGATTCTCAGTAATGATATTGAACTTTTATTGAAATATTTAAAAATGTTTTTCTCAATTAAAACAGTTAAAGAGTTTGAATAAGTTAATATCATGCTTTGTTATAATTTTATGTAATTTAAGCACTGAAAATGTATCATACCTAAAGTGTTACCTTGTTTACTATTAAATTGGTTTTAGTTACTTAATAAAAAGACTATCAATTTTACTGCAATTATTTTTTAGAAGTACTTTTATCAGTGCCAAATAAAAAGAGATTCATTGTAACATCAGGAAAATATTGTTTATTTCGATTTCTACAATTCTATTGGATAAAATCTAGTTTTGTGTCTCTGTGCAACCAAGAACAAAAGTTAAGAGTTGTGTTGATATTGTATTTTTGTTTTCATGTAAAAATATGCAATTTAATGTATTAATTTCACCAATATTATGATATTAGCTTAATTATTATATTCTTTTTTATTTAATTTCAAAAACAAGTCTCAAAACTTATGTGTAATGAATAAGCTTTTAATTAAAAATTGTATTCAATTTTGAAGTTCAGTGATGTAATACAAATTTCATTACAAACAAGTCATTACATCTTATTGCAATTGTCTATGCTTGTTTATATATGCATTGTGCTGTTATAAATGGATGTTTGTGTTATAATCATATCATGTTACTTAGATCGACCCTATCTGTCGTGATAGGTTTTTGTGATTGTTGGTGCTTTTTATTGAGTGGATCCATATAATTTATTTGCCTTCATCAAAGTGTTTTGTGACTTCATCTGTATATAGAGCATTTATCCTCAAATTGTGTGACTCAATGTAAATAATATATCATTTTCTGTTTACATAATCAATCTTGGATATAATTCCTGAGAATAATTACTTAATTTCAAAAATAAAAAAAATTTGTATGCTTTTTCCCAACCTTAAAAATATTTGTATGGTTTTAAGTATTTTTAATCAAATACACTGAAAAAACCTAATTCCCATTTTCATGATTCAGAATATCATAGTTTTAAAATTTAAAACTTTAATTGCATTTATATCTATTTGAAATTTTGTTCTTGTATGTATAATAATCAAAGTTGAATACTTGACTTGTACATAAAGCTCTTACCTTAGCTTTCAGAAATGCATTTGTATTTTTTGTTATTCTTTTATTTTGTCTGTGATCTTGGTGCTCTTTTTCTGCATTTTAAAATTATTTATTTATTTATTCGTTTAAAAAACATCTGATCTTTTTTTACTTTTCTTTTTATGTTTTTTTAAAAATCATTTTTGACATTTTTAAAATGAAATCAAATTATTTTCATACATGTTATAAGCTTTGTAAGAAATATATTGAATAATAAACTTTAGAATGAATTATATGATGCTATTTTCCTCCTGGAAATTAAATAATTCAGTAAATTTTGCAATAATATTTTAATTTACTGTTAAAATTGATAATTTATTGTACAAATATTAATTCCTTAATTAAAAGTTTTTGTAAATTTCTCCCCCCCCCCCCGGTGGGGTTTTTTTAGAAGACTTTGGTCATTTCAACCTGGTCTGGTAAAAAAAATAATTTTTTTTTATTTCAAAAAATAATTATTCTAAAAAAAATTATATTATTTAGTACATTTTTTTAAAAAAAATATTTAATGCTGACCTTTGCTTTCTGTAAATAAGTATTTTTTGTGTAATTAATCTAAAAAAATATTTTTGATATTAATCCTATCAAGAAGGAAGCAGTTTTTGGGAAGACAGAAAATGTTTAAAATAAATAAAAATTCCATTAATGGTTTCTTGAGCATTATTACAATGAGATCACATGCTTTTAGGATAATTTGCACATCATAATAATTGTGTCTAAGTCCTTAATTATTCAGAGTTACATTGCTGTGTAACTTCTGTTGGCTATTTTTCCTGGCTTAGTTACATTTTAGTCAATTAAAATCAAATTTTAATTCATCTGTATTTAAACTAATTGATATTGATTAAATGCTGTATTTGAAATTGTTGCTGCAAGTGATTTGTGTAATGGAAGAAAAAAAAGTTTTATGTTGATTTCAGATAGGAAAATTATTCAGTTCTACTGTAGTAAATATTTTATCATGACTGCTATTTTAATTTTTCTTTGCTACCTAAATAAGTTGCTTTTAGTTATGATTTTCTGTAAAAACATGTATATTTTGCATTTAAAATTGTGGAAATTCTATTATTTGTATTTGATTGTAAACAAGTTTATTTTATATTTAGATTTTATCACTGATTTGTATATTATTTTGCTGACCTTGATGTATCATACTATATATGTTATGATAAAATGTGAAGTATATTATGTCTTCTGTCTTTATACTATTTCTATCACAAAATACAAGATATACATTAGAGTTTTCCATTTTCAGTAATTAAAATAAACTTTATATAAATATATCACATTCATAAAAATTTTGACATACATTTTCTAATTCATTTGTGTATAGCATTATATATATGTATAAATGCTTTTTTATTGTTAAATAGTTAATATTAACTGTGGCTGTGCGAGATAGATCATAGTAGGGAGTTTGCTTTTTACAAATTTAGATTGAATCAATCTGTTGATTACAATCTTAACATCAAATATTTTTCTTGATAATTAACAGTTCATACTTAAAGAACTCTCCTTGATTTTTCAATTGTTGTAAAATCTTATCAGAAAATGAATGGAAATATTCTGTGTGTATAGATATAACTATTAGTATCCATGTTCATTATCTGCGATTGAATACATAGTGTTAAAAAATAAACAGTATAATTGCATTACTTCACAAATTTAAATCACAAAAAGTTATTTCAAATAACATTAAGTCTAAATTTTTAATATACAGGGTTGGCGAAATTAAACTTCCGCTACTCAGAGGGCCATGGAGGCCATTCTACTGGTCTGAAGAAAAAAATATTTGGGCAACAGACACTTCAGATGATGCGCTCGAGGTTTCTAAAATAATAATAAAAAATAGTTTAAAAAATTGCCAATAGATGGGTCAGCAGATTCAAGCAGAATATGTTAATATCACGCACAACAAAAGGAAGATGTTCTTGCCACAATCAGATAAGCATTACAGAATGTAGCCTGAGAGTGCACTTCTTGGAAAGCTATACTACCGCAACAGTTAAAGCTTTGCATGGTGCA
>BMAV01004220.1:456959-470012 GCA_019973955.1 Trichonephila inaurata madagascariensis
AGAGGTTTCTGTTCCTGCTAGTGATGAAGCGTGCTCACCTGATTTTTGGAATTGCCTACTATGAGATGTTTTCCTGGAGTCCCCAGCTGTGAGAAGAGCCGGATACAAGTGTCTCCCGTTCCTGCATGATGAATCAATAAGGATTTAAGAGGACCTGTTTGCCCGTTTGTTTTGATGGACGTTTTTCATGAGTTCCCAGTGTCAAGACGTCATGAGTTCCTGCCTGTTTGTGAGGAGTGCGGTTTTTATGAAGTGATTTGTGTGAAAAGAGAGTTCCTGAGTGTTCCTATGTCTACGTCTACAAATTTTAAGGTGAGTCTTTTCTTTGAGATTATTTTCGGGACAGCAACTGAGTATTGTTTTTTGTATGTAAAATGTTGAGATAAGGAAAGACTAGGTAAATTTAGTAAACAATAAGAGACTAGAAAGATTTTAAAGTTTTGTATGAAGTGTATAAATGTGCGATATTAGTATTTTTGTTTGAGGTGTGAAAGTTAGTATATAGTAGTTATACTTGTTGTGTTGGCACAGTAATTGTGTAGGGTATTGTTGTGGTTTTAGATTTGTGAAAGTTAGTATACAGTAGTTATACTTGTAGCGCTGAGGTACAGTGTTGAGTAGGTTATTGTGTTGGTTTTAGATTTGCGCACATTTGTAAAATATAGTTAAGTCTAGGTCTAGTGTATTGTTAGTTTACCTTGAGTCTGTGTATAATTTTTGTAACGATTTAGATTCGGTTTTGTGTGTATTAGTGCATCATGGCGTTTCTGTTAAGAGAAAGAAAAGACGTAATGTTAGAAGTTGCGAAAGAATTAGGGGTAGAAGTTGATA
Source organism: Trichonephila inaurata madagascariensis (assembly GCA_019973955.1). Taxonomy (NCBI): domain Eukaryota; kingdom Metazoa; phylum Arthropoda; class Arachnida; order Araneae; family Nephilidae; genus Trichonephila; species Trichonephila inaurata. The sequence goes on from BMAV01004220.1 coordinate 457,791, forward strand.
TTACCTTACCTAAGATGGAAATTAATAAGAGAATTTGTCAAAGTAAATACTATACTGATGAAGTAGCTAAATGTTTGTTGGAGTGTATTTTGGAGGAAAAACGGGAAATTAAGGAACGTGAAGAACTTGAAAAACGGAAAATTAAGGAATTCAAGGAGCGTAGACTAGCTAGGGAATTTGAGTTATAAAGACTAAGAGCTCAACTCAGAAATAAGTTAAAAGAAAATAAATTGAAAGTAGGGAAGAGTAGGATTAACAATCTCGCAAATGTTTATTGTGTGTCAGAAAAACGTACCGCAGAAGTTAGTGAACCGGTTAATAAGTGTACGCCGTTAACTAACCAGGTAGTTAATAAAAGCGTGGAGAACGCCATGTATTGTGATTTTGAAAATGAGAATTGTTCCTCCCCAGTGAGAAGGACGAACGTTTCCCCCCGTCTGAAGTAAGAGGGATAGGAACAGAAAAGAATAGCAAGTTTATGGTTGAAAAAGGGAAAGAAATCAATGTGGATAGAATTGGTCATTATGTAAGGGAAGTGGGGCCGTTTGCAGGTGGAAAAAGTGTTAAAGCAATCGCTTTGTGTGCAAAGCGGGTAATAAATTCTGATGAAATAGGAGCTGATTCTTTAAAATTGATAGAAGATAAGGGAATAGTGAACCCTGAAATTTTGAGTTGTGAAAATGAATGCGAGGAAAAAGAAGATACCAGTATGACGTTAACGGGTGGTGAACAGCAGTTAACAGTGATTCGTGAAGGTTTTCGAAATTATACAATGGCTAAGATAGCAGGGCAGTTAAATGGTTAAATGGAGGAAAAGGAAACACGAGTAAAGTTGATGTGTGGGGAGGTTTGAGAGGGGAGTTAACAATGCGTTTGCCTCTCTCAAAACCAAAAGAGATTGATAGGAACAGTTTAGAGACGGATAACAGGTCTAGTTTTAGTTCAGAATTTAATTTCGAGATAGATTTACCCGGAAAAAGAGATCGCAGTACCATTTATCGTCTTAATTTAATAAAATTGTATCGTAGGAAGCCCCGAATTTTTTTTTTTTTGGCAAATTTGGTTAGGAAGAATAGCTCGGAGGGAATAGTGAAAGATTCCGAAATTCTCTATTCGGTAAAGCTATTTATGGATTTTAACTTTCAGGGTGTTTTAAGGGAAAGTCAACTGTATTTTAGATTACCGCCTGATCGAAGTAACTATTTAAGAATGATTAACACTAAAAAGAAAGAAGGGTTTCCTCCAGACCCTGGGACGATTTTTTTTAAGGCAGAGGGATATTAATTTAAATACGGGAAAGCCGTTTAAAATCAAAACTTGTAGTACATCCCAAATATTAATTAATTCGCTACGAGAAGATAAAGAGTATCTTTTAGACTTAGATGTAAACGGGATGGGGCAGTCGAACCGTACTTTGCCCGTTGTTTGGTTAGGAAGAGTGAGCCGATACCCGTATCCGCGTATTAAATGTGTTAAGTATAGGAATTTGAACCAGGTGACGCGAGATTTATCTTTTGTTAAGAATGAAAGGTTTAGTAGGAAAGAATAGCGCGGTATCGTGGGTCACTGTGCTGGATTTGTGGAAGTGGTATTTTCGTCGTTCTCTAATGATGAGTTATCCGAAGTATGCCGCATGCGTTATGCCATTTGGCATGTACATTATTAAGAAAGTGAGGTTTAAATTTGTATGCGCTTCTTCTTATGGATGTAATTTAACGACACAGGTTATGAGATGGTTAAAGCAGAATGATGTATCACGAATGGTCGATATAGACATTCTGATGCAGATTTGGAAAAATCGTGTAAAGCAGCTTGACTTTGTATTAAAGTGGTTGAGTTGGATTGGGTCGGAAGTCAGATCGACCAAAGGTAAATTAGAGCCGTCGGAAAATTTGTTCCATGCACATAATATAGACTTAGTAAATTCATTGCATGAGCTAATGAAGTATGTTAATTATATTCCCAATTAAAGTGTCTAATTTTCCTCAATAACTAACGTAATGGAAGACAATACCATGAATTGTGAATAACTTGTCATAATGGTTGTGATAATGCCTACCGAAAGCCAAAATTTAACTTAATTTAGAAGGTCTTGATTTAAACTTCTTAATTTAAAAAAAAAAATTGTTTTAATGTTGTTTACAAAGCTTGGAATTTATAGGTGTTTATTTTTTTTAATTTAATATCGTTGGAATTAGGTAGATGGGAATAAGCAATTCTTTGGATTTGTGCTAGGTGTGAATTAATATCTGTAGGAGTAGGAGTGTTTGTGTGTGTGTAAGGTGGAAGGATATTATGTGTTATTGAAAATCTTTCGTGTCTCTTAGTAAGGTGAATACTCACAGATGTTTAACACAATTGATTGAGCGATTTGATGTATTAGAATTAGTGTGAAATATGATGATTTGATTTAACTTCTTTAAAACCCTGAAAATTTAAGGTGTGATGTTACTTACAGAAAAGGAAAAATAATCCAAGATTTGGGATTTAAGTTTTAGTTGTAAAGTGAATGTTTTATAGAATTTTGGATTTATTTATTTATTTTACTTTTGATTGTATTGGTTACTTGGATTGCTGTCCTGGTCAGTCTCATTGATAAGACAACCTTTCGGGGTGAAATGTTAAGAACTGAACTAGCCTGAGGCCAGAGCAGTCCAGTGAAATGGACCTTTTCAGGGGGAAGGAGTTGTGACGTCTTCGATTGGGGTGAACCTCACCCATCTATTCAAGCGAAGTTTTATGGCTTCAAACAGACGTTAGGTGACAAGAGCAGGTGGCCATGGGGTCATTGTGTATTGTCTGGCCTCGGACTAACGCAGACATCGAGTCTGGAATTTACAATAACTAAAGAGTGCCGGTGACAATAGGTTGACGTATAGGCGAAGCCTGTATGAAAGTTGGTGCCTAGAGAATGGGGCTATAAGGCCCAGGTGGTGTGATAAATGGGAGTTTCAGAAGTTGGATGAGAATTATGGCGCCCTTAGATTCCAGACAGACGAGGAATGTGTTTGTGTTTGCCGCACAAATGGGAGACGAATGTGGCCCGGGGACGAGGGCAGACCTTTTTTTTGGCCTGCCAATGAGGGAGATGAGGGGCGTGTTGTGGACCCGCTCCTGGTGTTTAAAAGGGGTTGATTTTGAGGAGAAGGGGGGCGGAGAGGAAAAAACTTGGACGGAGCCCTGGATGGAAACAGAGAGATGGAGTCCTGGATGGAAACAGGGAGATAGAGCCCTGGAAGGAGACAAACTGGATAGGAGCCCTGAAAAGAAAAGGGAATAGCGAGTGCCTTTCGGAAAAGGGATTGAACTCCCGTGGAAAAGACTGTCCACCCGGTTTGGCATATTTATTGGACTTTTTAGTAATATATGAAGCAAATAAATTCTGCTTTAATTTTGAAATGAGACTGTGACAAATTTTCTTGTTTGCTAACTACTGACGACGTTACAGCGTACAGGAGATGTTTCTCAGCATCAAAGGAGAACAGCCCGTCGGAAATTTTAAGACTTTTAAGCAATTAAACATCAAAACGTTACTCACATTTATTGAACTATTGAGAGATTTTCTGAGACAGCAGAATTGCAGACTGTACTAGAAGCAGTCTTCCGCTCTCGGTGAGAATACCACCTCTTGTCAAAGCAGTCAGGTAGAGCACACACACATTCTGTGAAATCCTTGTCGAAAGGAGGCTACACAAGAATTCTGTTCACCGACAAAAAAATTTGTGGCATTGAAAAATATTTACCCCCCCCCCCTCTACAATGACAGTTTTTACTGAATGAGGGCCCAGAAACTAAAAAGAAAAGTACGTGTAGAATGCTCATAATCCAGCTTCCGTTATGGTGTCAGCTATGAAAGCGTCTCAGAGACTCATTTGTAAGAGAAAGGTAAAAACCATGGCAAAAGTTTTTATCAAGACGCTATCGTTAAACCAATACCGAAATCTCTAAATGTGTTGTTTTGTTATTGCTAATCTTCCAGAGTCTGGCGAAGTCAGACAAGATCTATTAGACCGATATCTCTAAAATGTCGAACACATGAAGGTATCCATATAGATATCTTTACTTATGAGATCCATACAACTCATTATGTGCTCAGAAGAAGTCTGGCACTTTGCACAGATAATCTTTTTGTTCTCTGAGAACAAGAGGCATTTGATGCGACCAGTTACAAGACGTGAAAGTATACTCTGGGACCATCTGTCACTCTTGAGGTCTGGAGAGCCAGATCGGTTCTTTTACCCCTTATACCAATGATGAGTGAGTGGCACCCTCTACAAATTTTGAGATTTTTTCAACTAATATGATTCTAGAAAGGCAAGGGTGGAAATGGAAGGAATAAGAAAATTCTAGCCTTCCTTCGGTAGTTTGTCCTCCATTTCATTTCCGTGAAGATCGACATGAGATGGGATTCACTGAAAATGGATATCATGGATTGATTGAATATTAACGCCACACTCTTCAGCTACACGAAGGACCCCGTAATTTTGAACCTTGGTTAAGTGACGTGGATGACACCAGAGCTGGCACCCCCCTCTCCTAACTACCACACCACACTAACGGGAGGACGTTTCAGCTCTCGACAGATTTAACGTGCATCGCTGCCCTACACGGCGGGTCTTTAGTGGTACTGGGATCGAACTCGTGACAAGGCGATCCACGATCCGATACCTATACCACTCGGCTACCGCGGCCACCGGATATCGTGGAACAGCTATATAAGTTTCAGTTTGTGCAGGGGGAGATACTAGTTTTGTGTCTCCAGCAAATAACTACTTATGGTGTTGAAACGAGCTACGACTGATCGGAGAGAATCCACCATAATTTTTAGGTAGAATAACCTCAAATCCAGCATCAATGGTTATTAGTTCACTTTGAAAACTGAACAGAAGTCCGGGTATTGTTTTCTGAGAATCAGTTTTTCCTGGGAGATAGCCCTTGAATGCAAACCTGTTCAATGAAAACTACTGGACTTTTCAACAAGACTAATCCTTGTCATAAGTCGAAGGTGACCCAGTGATTATTGAAAGGAACATGTCAGATTTCCCAGAACACAAAGATTGGCCTTACAGTCTTCGGAATTTAAGTTACAACTGACCTTCCAGTTTTTGCACAAGCAAGGTTTTAAAATGGACTCCTACGTAAATTCTCATAATTATTTTTCCCACATCAAACAAATGTTCAAATTTCTATAGGAATTTTTGCATATGCAGACAATGGAACAATGACGACATTTACTAGAAAATCTGTGATTGGTCAGATAGAATTTCTATGTGGCCGTAGTCATCCATCATTGCTCTAATCTAGCCATTTTGGTAAGATTTGCTAACAGGGAACGTGCTCACAATTCTTTTACATGAGGTTGCTTTCAACTTTTGTATTGTTGCAACATTGTAAGGTTTAATATGTCCCTTTCGCTTACTTGCTTCTTTTGTAAAATAGAAAATTTAGAGCTTCTCAGTTAACCGGACGCAAATCTTGCCAAACAGACACTTTTGGTGAAAAAAACATACACACACAAATGAAGGCTACTTATTGTTACTAATTTTAACAAATTAGCAGTAAAGACCTCGCGGAGGACGACCTTTAATGATAAGACTATTTATCTTTTGGGGCTGATATTTACTTAAACTTGGTTAGCAGAAATTTACAGAAAAAAATTGTAATATCCTCTTTATAGATAATTTATAATGATATTGAAGGGGTGTAATGGGATAGGTATCCTCATGGTGCACTCTGGGTGTTGCGAATGGCATCGCCTCTCCAACCAATCAGCGTCAAGCTAATGACGCAATAATGCTGCTGCTCTGTTCTTTCTCTAGATGTACAAAAAACTTCGCTATGTAATGTTGTGTATTGTGTTTGTGCGATTAAATGCTATGTGTGTCACATCCTAATCTTTTCAGCATTTTTAGAATAGTTATACCAAAACAAGACATCGGGTAGATGTCAGCCCTGCAATAAGAAATAACGAATCGTGTAGCGGTGAGTTCACGTTTTACTGGGTAACGTCAAATCTGCTATACAGCGACTGCCGCTAAAATCATTCCATGTCTAATGTCAATGTCTTTTGATATTCTTTTAATAATAATAATGATTATTAATTACCTATATTCAGTTTAAAAGTTGGTTTAGTTTTAACAATGACTTTTGCATATTTTATGTTATCTCAAAAAGTAAGACAATATTATGTTAAGAGAAATCAACGTCGATTATTGGGATCATGAAGTTGTTTTGGGCTTGAACTGATACAAGTCTTTTAAATAACAGGTATACTATCTTTTTTTTAACACGCTTTTATAAGCTTCATTTGTATGTAACGGAATCTTTGAACTCGATTTTTATCCACTTTAAAAGGTCAGATTAATTCGAAATTTTGCACTTGCATCAAGGATCGAACACAATACAATAATTTCGTTCCATTGTTCTGATCAGGATCATCAGGAATAATGATTTCCAGATTTGGTGACTAATTCCATATACTATTTTCTGATTTGGCTACTAATTCCATACACCATTTACAGATTTGGTGACGAAAAGATTAAGGTACAACGAGGGTACAATTAAGGTAAAAGCGAATAAGTTTGTGGTTAATATTAATAAAACAAAAAAGTGTTCTTTATGTGAGAAAGGGGAAGGTCGGTACGTCAGTAATTCCTTACCATAATATAAACATTGTCTAGTTTTTCTGAAAATGGAAATAAAAAAAACTCGTGCATGTGGAAAAAAAAATTATATTCTAACTGCTAAACTCAGACATTAATTCTGTTTTTCAAAATTCTCTTGTCGGATCTGTGGAATGAAACATCATTCATTATTTCATTTTATCAAGACAGCTGATTTCTCACTTCAGCCGACCATGAACTCTGAAAGTGAAAACAAAACTTGCTGCATCAATCGAAGAAAACCCGAATAGTTTATTTTTCCGATTGGGAGAATCATTTGGTATCAGAGATTTCGCAAAACTTTTCGACAAAGACCAAGCCATGACCATTAGACAGTTTATAAAATTTTTTTGTTTTTTCAACTTCCATGCCGTGATCTCGGATTCGAGTCACGAATCCGATTTGAGATTCACTTCCAATTCACTTAAAACTAATTATAATAAGAACATTCATTTTAAAATATCATTTTCGTAAACATTGTCGAGCTTTTGGGTTTACTCTCCTGACAATTCAGCTATTATATCAAGAATGTTTTAGTTTCTTTTCTTTTTTTTTAAATGAGCTCGTGCGAAGAGCGGGAACTTCAGACGGTACACTTTTAATGTATCAGTGCTGCACAAAGGTATTTTATAACTAATTTGTTAATACTAAATTGAGCAAGTTTAATAAGTATTAGCAACTTCCATGGGCTTGTCTTGCAGAGGAAAGTTTTTCAAAGGAAGGTTTACGATTAGAAATTGACACTCTGAGTACTTTTTCTATATTTGGCTGAGATCTGTAGTTTGTCTTCAAAGCTGCCACCGCATTTTGCAATCTGTTCCAATTAAAAAATTCGAGGCAGAAAAATAAAATATATATTACTTAAAAGTAACATGTATAAAATTTAATATACTAATCTTATTAATTTGTACGGTTTATAATTAAGAGCATATTGCAGCTTTAGCGTCATAGTGCATTATTATTGCATTCAATACATTATTATTGTTAAGGGGGGGGGGTGCGATAAAAATTATGATTGAAAAGTGGGTCTCCAGTATTGAAAGTGTGATAAGATATTAAAAAAAGTGAAAGTGTTTGGATCAATGAATTATTACTGGAATTGATTTAGGTAACTTAAAGCCAAGTTAATTACTACAAAAGCTAAAATCTGTCTCAGTATATGATGTTTCCCAAAATTTGATAAAAACGTTATGGTTAGAGAAATTACCAGATTTTATGCGTAATATAATGCTTATTAGTGACGAATTACCCATGTTGTTAATCATGGCTGATAAAATTTCTAATATGACGCCTTCTAATGAAGTTTGTGATGCATCAACAGCTGATAGTTGCTCGAATACAGAACTGTTAAAGAAAATTCAATCCCTTGAAAAGAAAAATTGCCCAAATGACTATTGATCATAAATCGAGACAACAATTTAGAAACAATTCTCAGTCCGGCAGACGACCTAGAAGTACAGCTCGAAGAAGATTTAATCCAAAAAGAAAATATTGTTCATATCATTTTCGATATGGTAACAGATGTCATCAGGATAAGTGTACTCAGCCATGCAGTTGGTCAATTGATATGTCATTCAATCAGGAAAACACAATGCGCAGTAGAGAATGCGGCGAGCTCTGCTGTTGATTATGTTCAGGATTATCACTAATTTCTCTTAGTGATCAGAGATTTAAGAAAATCGAAAGTGCGTTTTTTAGTAGATAGTAGTATACAGATGTTAGCACATTATACCTACTTCATCTAAAAATAAACAATCTACGGATTATAAATTGCATGCTGTGTGAACGGTACCGAAATGGAGACGTATGGTATAAAATGTTATCACTGGATTTAAGACTGAGGCGAGAATTTCAATTTCCTTTCATGGCAGCCAAAATTAATAAAGGTATTTTAAGAGCTGATTTTCTAAGCAAATTTAAATTACTAATTGATGAAGTAACTCAACTAAACGTAACTGGTGAAGTAGCTTTTATAAGTGAAAATAGTGATATCGTTTCAGTAAATTACTTGACCAAATTTCCTACTCTTCTAAAACACTATCTGCTAACTAATTATGTTCCTATCAGGTTTCACACATGACCTTGAGCACCATATTATAACACAAGGTCAATAAGTACATTCTTAAGTTAGACAACTAGATCCTCAAAGGTTTGCAGAAGCTAGAGCTATAATTTATCTTGCATAATAACATAATAAGACCCTCAAGTTCTCAATGAGCAAGTCCTCTTCATGTGGTTTTGCAGAAAGATGACACTCTTCGCCCATGTAGAAATTATAGGCAGTTAAACTCTAGAACAGTTCCTGATAGATATATCATTCACAGAATATTGAGGGTTTTCACATATTTTAAAAGTGCAAATATTTATTCCAAAATATATTTATTTAAAACCTACTATCAAGTACCTATTGCTGAAGAAGGCAGATATAAAACTGTAATTATTACACCATTTGGTTGTACGAATTTAATGTAATGAGTTTTGAATTGAAGCCGGCAGGGTGGCGTAGTTGGTTTGTCACTGGCTTTGTACGCCTAAGGTTGCAGGCTCAACCCCGGCCCAAGTCGATGGATTTTCATGATGCAGAAAATCAACATTGGTCATGTCTCATGATTATATAGCATGTAAAAGGTCCCTTGAGTGCCTGTTTGGTTTGATGCTCTCGGCAAAATTAAAATCTTACGTACGGTTTCGCATCACCAGAGCTCAGGTGCCTTCCTCTGGGGAGGAAACAGGGGGTCAAAATTAACTGTGGCGATTGATATCCGCTTATATGGTGCCGGCCGCACTAAAAAGAGATACCAGCTCCCGGGGAGTGTACTAGGTCTGCAATGGTAAAATTCCAAACCATAGACCCATTAGAAATAAAAATGTTTTGAATTGAGGAATGTGCTCCAGCAATGTTTCAGAGATTTGTAGAAAGAGTTTTTTTTTCTGATCTAAATCTTGTTTTTCCCTATCTAGATGATATTCTAATTGCATGTGTTTGGAATGTTAAATGACTATGGACTTCGCATTAACGTTTCCAAATCCATCTTTGGTATGGAACAGTAGCGCACACAAAAGAATTTCCAAAGGTGGGGGGGTCCAGGATCGAAAGTCCACCATTTTGGTATCATGCTCCAATACGCCGCCCAACATATTCTTTTGATTTTATCGATTTTCGGGAACAAAAACAATACAAAATTAATTATTGAATAAAAATAATTAGCATTAATTAATAAAATAATTTATTATTAACAAATACAAAATTAAATTTTACGTAACATATACATAGGATTATAACCAATCGAAAAAATAATCAAGGACTATGGGGGTTGTCCGGGCCCCCGGGCCCCCCCCCCCCCCCTTGTGTGCGCCACTGGTATGGAAGAAATAGAGTTCTTAGGTAAGTTAACAACTCTTCAAGAGGCGTCTTTAAACGAAGTTCAAATTAGTGTTTATTACAAACTTCCAGCATTCGTTTGCGAACTCAGAACCAACTTATGGTGGTATTCTCAATCGCGAGTTATTGAAAAGATAACTCGCGGTTTGGGTAACCCTCGCTCACCGATAACTCGCGGATAATTCTCCTTTCTTATTCTCGAACTGACGATTACCGAATCCGTGAGTTATGCGTGGGCAAGATGTTACAGTCGTTGTGATTGGACTCTGATAATCACGTGACATTGCTTACATTTTATGTTGTATCTTGGCGCGAAATATTCGATCAGCTGTTTTTAACACACTTTTTTGTTTGACGCATTTCTCTTGTTTTGTTTTGCTATGTCGAAAAGCAACTTTTCAGTTCAGGAGATGGAATTGTCATTAAATATTGTAGAAAAATATAAATGCATAATAAACTGCAAAATTACCAACGCAGTTTTTAACAAGAAAAAAGAAGCATGGGATAGTTTGACGGTGGATTTCAATGCAGCCAGCCTATGTAAACGAAGTCGGCAGCAGCTTCAAAACAAATTTAATAACATGAAAAAGGAGTCACAAAAAAAGAGAAGCTCCGATAAATCCATTCATCTTTGTTTACAGATTAGCGTGATCGAAATCCAATCGAAGCGAGTTACCCTCCGAAATCGGCGGGTTACTTTTGGATGAATAATCCGTGGATTTGGCGCGATCCGCAGTTGAGAATAATGATGTTTCGCCACACACACACAATCTGCGAGTTACCTCTGGTTCGGGGATAACCCGAGATTAACTCGCGATTGAGAATGCCACCGTTAGACATTATTAATTCTTATCGTCGATATTTAAAGGATGCATCGAAGAACCAATCTCTCTTGCATGACTACCTTAAGATATCCGACTGGTTTAAAATCCTCACTCTTTCATAAAAAAAAAAAATCGAAATTTTTTTATAGTCTATTTTTGTAGCCTGTTTAAAACAAGCTTTCTAAAAATATCATACTTTTAATTCTGAGTCAATTAGAAAAAGAGTTATAGCTGTTTTTGTTTGAGGTAGTAAGCCAAAATCAAAACCGGAAGTGTGAGTTTTCAATTGATTTTCACAGGCAAAATGAGATTTTTGTTCTTTTAAAATATTTTAATGAATTCTTTTTATGTTTAGTAAACTTTATTTTACTTTATAAAAATATTTTAATAGATATATTTGGACTTCAAATAGGCAACAGTTAACTGATTGCAATGTTTGTTTTGATTTAAACGAGTTATCTTTTTATCATTTGTTCAAAATTAGATCTCTTTTTAACTTTTTTATTAATACTTTTATATAGAGTTATAATTATTTTTAATTAAATTAAAGTTGTCATGCCAAAAATAAGATCAATGAGGTAAAAAAAAGAAGAGATTTCCAGGGAACTGAATTTGTTCGATAAACTTTGAAAGAAAAAACAAACGAATCTTTCAAATTCAGTTATTAATTCTATTAAAAAGACTTATAATTTTGTGATCAAAATCAAATCTCCTAAGAAAATGTCTTCATGGGAAAGCTCAGAACTGCAATGAGAGTCTTAACAATGTCATGTGGAGTATAATCCCGAAAGACAATTTTGTTGTACTACAAACACTCCGTTTAAGAAATTATATCGCAATAATACTTTTTAATTCTCGATTTGCTGATCTATTACCTTAACTACAAAAGTTAGGAATGAAATTATGTTCTTAAATGAAAGGATATTCTTGTTACCTCGACAAAACGAGAATTGTTGATTCTACGAGGCATTCTAAACCAGATAAACTGTCTCGTAAAAAAAGAAAGGCCCTTCAAAACTGTAAAAGTTTTGAAATATGAGGTTCAGGAAGGCACAACATACAAATCTGGAGAGTTTTAAAACCTGCCTAAATCATTAAAAAAAATTATTGCAAATATAAACTTTTTTTTGCATTTTCTGAAGAATGTTATTTTTGAACATAATGGTTAACGGTAAGAGTAATATTTCTTAAAGTAAACGGGATATTATGAAATTTTTTGAGTTTGTTCTTTGTATTATAATGAATACTTTCTGCTAAAAGCTAAGGTTAATTTTTCAACTAAGTTATTTTTTAATGTAATTTTATACGAAAAAAAAGTTTCTTAAGAAAATTCTGGGTTTTTTCATTTCGAACA
>BMAV01004220.1:480012-535726 GCA_019973955.1 Trichonephila inaurata madagascariensis
TAAGTTTGAGTGGTATTTCCGATTTTAACATGAAAGATTTGAATGCGATTTGTTCGTGCCTGAAATATGTGGCAAGCTTTCTATATTCCTCCTCGCTTTGGACAGTAATTCTCAGGAAATGCCCTGATAATTTACTTTGAAGCGTGGGGGCAAGGCTATGAGCAAAAACCATAAGGTCGGTCCAATCCGGATTTGGGTGGATAAAGAATGGCGGGATTTTAACTCTAGGAGCGACAGCCGCAGGTGCTTGCTCGGTATCAAATTCAATCTCCTCCACCTCCTCTGAAGCGTTAGAAAGGATTATGGGAGGGGCTGATGGGGCAGAACTATTTGGATGCGTTAAGATGGCTGCAGGAGAAGACAAAAAATGCTTACCATTAGGCTTAGCGGTCTGTTTCTTCGGTGGTAATCTAAATCCATCCTCGTCAACAGTCACCCTTTTGCGGGTTTCCCTCTTGAACAGGGATTTGGGTACATTACTTGTATTGTCCGAAGTTTTTATTTTGGGTAGTAGCAGCTGCTTTCTTTCCCTTTGAAGTGACCTTAGCAACTATTTTGTCTAGGGCCGCCTGGTTTGGCGGGATACTAAAAAGCGGGACATCTAGAGAGTCTAGAGACGAGTACGCCTTGGAAGTGGCTGTACTCGTCTCGGGTGGATGGAATAATGGCGATCTTGCAAGCGAAGGCTGCGTAAGCCGCTCAGAGATTGAGCAGCTCAGATATTGCCGCAGCATTGTCAGTGATGAATTCCTCGGTTGGCTGTACACTGGGTGGCACGGGAGGTGATTTGGTATTTAGTACTTGGTCATTGGAAGTCCGTTCCTGGTCGTAATCAGATAGGGCAAGGTAGCGTAGAAATTGTGTGCTCAGTCGCACACAGTAAAGTATAGAAAGGCAGGAATGTCAGTACAGCTAAGTGACTTCAGCTCGAATCCAAACGCTTGCTAAAGAACAAGCCAACTCGCCGGTTGAGGCACGGCGAAGAGGTAAGCGAAGGCTATGGCAAGAAGAAAGGCAGAATTTCCGATACCGATAAGCTTGAGAAAAACGACCCATGAGGAACTCGTTTTGAGAGAAATCGTTTTCATTTAAAATTATATTATTGATTTATTATTATTGATTTGTATATTAACGTCTCATATATAAAGAGTACGGAAACTATCGACTTTATGATTTTGAGCCATCTTCGAGTAACGAGGAGGATTCTCTTTTATCCAAACTTCTACACCAACCCAAATGAGAGGAATTTGAGACTCGACAGATTAAATGTGCATAGATCCTGCTTCATGACGAGTCTGTAGTAGCATTGGGATTTGAACACACACGACTCAAGTGCAACAATATCGGGCACTTGCTCGATACCCATGACAATCAATTCTAGCTAAAAGAAAGAATAAAAGAATAGAATTTCAACAAACATTTGACGATGACTTATAAGAAAGGAATAAGCTATAAATATCTAACTCAGATAAACGTATGAGGTTATTTGAGCGAAGCGATGTTTTGATAAATAAGCGGAGAGTGATAGTTTAATTAATGCAGAAATCTGCGTCCCCTTATTCTAATTTTTTTTAATACTCCCCTGTTTGCCGAATTTGATTCAAAATTGAAGGAATGATGATGCTTATTTATTTTTGAAAGTCTGTAAGTAAAAAAAGTACTTTTGAGAGTATTCCCTAAAATTAGGGGAAATCCTCGTGATTGGTTTCTCTTTAGGGATTTTGAAATTATGACGCACACTGAATTCCCCTTTTTTCTGTCAAATAGAAAAATGGATCACTTCTATTCGTAAGATTTGATCCTGGTTATCCCACTGAGAAATCATGTCGGTGAAATATGGAAAATGATGCAGATGGTAGAGAGTAAATGATAAATACAGAGTATTATAGAGAGGAAAAATTATGGCGGCTGTCCATCCTCAACCTCAACAAGAAGCTTTACCACCGGGATGGGAATGCCGATATGATCCTCGAACTGGAAGACAGTAAGTTTATTTTTTAAATAGTTTACTAATTAGCGTCAGTTTTAATATGTCTTGCACTTTTGAGATAACTAAACTAAATGCTTTTTGAAATACTATGTGAACACTCTATATTGCAATTAAAAAGATGCTGAGTATTTCTTACATATATTAATAAGCCTGATTGTATTGTTACATATATTACGATTTTTTAGTGTTATGTTTGATTGCAATTTTTGGATGTTATTTTACTTATTTATTTTGAAGTGTTTACGTTTCTTTTTAAATTTGATGTATTTGAATAAATGATGATTTTTCATCTGATTAAAAATGTAATATAATTTACGTGTTAGAAGCAAAAAAATATATGCATAAAAAACTGCCATTATTTATTTTTGTTATTGCTTTGCCTGTACATTGAAACTTATTATTTTTGAAAAGTTTTCTGTGATTAAGTTGATTAAAATTGAAAATTACTTCATATTAATGAATAATTTGATTTTTTAAAATGATGATTTTAATAATATAGTTTAATTTTATAATCTTTCTTTAGTGTTGTGATAATTTTAATTCAAATATTTAATTCTGTTTTTGTTTGCAGTTTGTAAAAATATTAATGTAAATAAAAATAAAGTATTTTTATATGATTTAATAAGTATTTATAAAAATATTAGTTTTTGCTAACAAAATTATTCAACTGATCTAAAATGTTCTATGTATTTCCATGATTTTTTTAGTGATCTTTTCTACTTTTTGTATATTTAGTTATTTCTTGAACCACATTGAACATATAACTACTTGGGAAGATCCTCGATTGAGGCCTTCAACTTTGCAGCAGGTACTATTCTTTATGTAAATTTTTAAGTATTTTTTTTTACATTATTAACTTTCATAACAAAAATATCAGATTTTTTTACATGCATCTAAAAATATTTTCATGAATATAATATTAGTAAGTGTAAGTAAATGAATGAAAGTGTAAAGAATTAAAATCAGAAACAGATTGTGCATGTTGTAAAATAGACATAAAATAGATAAATTGAAGTATGCAATAATATTTTACATTAATTTTTCACACAATATTTTTCTGATATTGTTTTCAGAAGAATGTTATTAATCTTTCATTTAATCTTAACAGAATTCATGAATGACCATTTAAAAAATATTTTGTTTTATTTTAAAAATAACTATAGCAAATATAACTTTTATTATTTTTTTTATTCGATGATGTATTTAACTATGCATTCTTTAAATATATTACTGTTGTAAAAACATTTTTATAAATATATTTTTTTAAAAATTAATGTTATTTTTATAAACATATTAATTTTAATTTAACTCCCGTTATACTAATATATTGAAAATATTATAATTTTTGCTATTTATATTTCAATATCAGAAATAATTTCTTGCAATTCATTGCTAATATTAAATATTGTATTTTTTATTTATTAAAGAACACATTAAATGCATTTTATATATAACTTATTGACCTTAATTTTTAATTGAACAGCAATTTTTTCTGAATTAACTAACAAAATGAATATTTTTTATATGCAATCAGATATATAAAGAAATTTTAATCCAGTTATTTATGTGTGTGTATAAAGAAAAAATAGGAAATACATGTAAAATAGAAAAGATAAATGATAAGGGAAAAAATACAAAAATTCACAAATATATAAATATATTTATAGTTTTATTGCATACCAATATAAGTTTAATAGTATATTCCATATTATATAATCACAACTTTTAGACATTAATATATTTTCCATGAATAAAATGACAAAAATGTCATTTTATTCTGTATTTTATAATAATCCTGCTTTATAAAGTTGAATATGTGTTATATAACAGTAATTTGCAAATTGTGGTACCACATTTTCCATCAGAATCTCTTTGAAAAATTTTAATTAAATGATATCAAAAACATTTGTATGAAAATTTTATAGACATTAGGAGTAAATCCAGAGTTTTATCTGAAAACGATAAGGGAAGTAATGTCTATCTTTCTAATTACATAAGAATTTTGAGATCTATTCATAATTATGATTATAGAGAGCTAGTAATTATATTTAGTTTTTTCAGTATATAAATGGTTTTTATCATTTCCAGGAAATATTTTCATTGTTCTAAATAATGTTTAAGAAATTTACCTTTCTTCTAAGCAAAAAATAAATATATAATCATTAGATGCTTATTTATGTGTCTTGTTTGTGACACTGTAGAAAATTTTTTTGTGGAAGTGACATATTATAAATTTAAATTCAAGGGCATTCCAATTGTAAAAGATTCATCAGTCAATAACAATTCCTTGCCAATTTATATTTTCACAAATTTTTAGTTTTGAAAACAAAACAATAGGAGGAAAATGCAAAATTTATATTTCCTTTTAGAGCAGGGATCGGCAACCTATGGCATCCGTGCCTCATGTGGCACACAATACAGTTCTCAATGGCACTCTGCACTACTGTACTCTTTTGAGTCAATGGAAGTTAATAAATTTGCAATGAACCTTATTTGACAAACATCTTCAGAATTATGGACATTTAAGAAATTATGAAATAATATGAAAGAAAACTCTTAAAGATAAATTTACAGCTATTTTGTAAATCTTTGAATGTCATTGCTGGTGAGATTTAATTGTTTGAAGAGATAAAATTACATATACTCAGCTTTCCACTTTTGGTTTTACAAATCTAAGTGAAAAATCTGTCCTCATATGAAAAACATTTCAAATCTGCAAAGAATTGTTTAACAAATGAATGCTTGATTTTGCAATATGAAAGTAGAGCGGTGCAAGCACTAGGTTTGCATTAAAATTCTTATTTACCTTTTTGTTTAACCGTAATGAAGGGAAATATTTATATTTTATGTTTATTTCTTATTTTAGTAATTTTGTTTAAAAATACATAATGTGTACAATTTTAATTTTTTAAAGTTTTTGTTTAAGAAATAATTACATTTTTGTGCTGTTTATTTTTTTGTTAAGAAATATCTTTAAATGATACAAAACTAAAATATAGTAAAACAGTAAATTTTAAGTTATTGATCTCTACTCTCTAACTGCCGCAGGAATCGAATTATTTCAAAAATGTCCTACATTGTGGCATGCTGAATGATATTGGTAAATTTGTTTGGCATGCCACAGCTAAAAGATTACTGACCCTGTTTTAGAGCATCATATTTAAGGGTGCATTAGAGAACTGATTTCCAAGATTTCTATTCGGAAATATTCCATGAACAATAGTTACATTGAGGAGATTGAACATATGTTACATTGAACATATGTTACATTGCTACATAAGTTCTAAACAAACTGCAAAAACTAAACAAAAATAGAATTTTTTATTTCTGAAATAAATACAAATGATATCTTCTTATTCCATTAAAAGGATAAATTTTACTATTCAGTTTATGAATTATTCGTATCAGTTTTGATTTTCTGTAGCTTTATCATCACTAAATTTAACATTTTCTTTTCTTTGATGATTGCTTTGAATTAATTTTTTACTTACAGCATAAATCATTATATAGTGATACTTTTACTAATTATGGAAAAATTAGAAGCATAGTCATGTTTAAAACAGTTCTATACATTGGATAAGAATTTTTTTTGAATTTGTCAGCATTTATAATAATATAATTAAATGAACAATATTTATTATTTTCTGAAGTAAAACAGTCAATTCATTTGGTATATGTTTCCTCAATAACATTTTGTCTTATTCTTTCTTTTAAAATCCTAGTTATTAGGTTTAGTTTGTACTGATACCATTTTACGAGATTTTTTTAAAAAAAATTTTTGTTTAGTTAGCATATAAATATGAACATCAAAAGAATGACAAATATATTCAGATGAAAAATTTCAGAATAATATTTTTTGATAAATTAAATTGATTTAAAAAAAATTTCTCTATATTTTAAAAATTTTAATAAGTTTTCTCAGTTATATATTCGTTTGTATATATTAGCTAGAACCCTTTTTAGTTGGCCAGTTTTTTGTCATTTTTTTTGTACAGTCAGTTTTGGCATGCTTGTTGTTTTGTCACATATTGCACTTCCCTTGACAAAATGCACTTAGTATAATATCCTTTGGTCTAAGTATTTTATCAAAAAAATTGTGTTTTTAATTGATAGGAAAAATGCCATCATAATTAATGAGTTGTATTTTTTAGATGTATATTCATACGTATATTTTATTCCAGATTTTAAAATCATTTTTTTAAAAAAATTATCTGTCAGGATTGTAGTTTTGCATAAGTAAGAAAATACATATTGAAGAATTAATGTAAATTATAATAAAATAAGTATTATTTTATGAACTTAATTTAATATGTGCTTTTACAAGTTATATATGTAAGACTTTTTAATTTACTGAATATTTTTATGCTCTAAATCACACACACACACACCAGAAGCAATTTGGAGTTCTTGTGAAGAGTTAAGTATGGAAAATATTTTTGAAGTAGCAATCAATTTGTTAAAAAGCTTTTTTTTTTAATTTTTAAAAATATTTTGATAAAGGAGTATAAGCATTTTCTATTGGTATTTGAGTCAATTTTCATGCATGTATTTGAAAAAGAGGCCAATATAGATTAGGGTTAAGATTGAATTTTTATAATTGCCACAAATATGAACTGAGTAATAATTTGAGCTCTGATTCCATCTGTTGTCTTGCAATAAAATGAGTATTGTGGCAGTTTTAATCCAACAGGGCTTCTACTTAAAATTTAGATCAGCCTAGTTGTCAATGGATTAGAGACGTGTTGTACTATTTTTTCTGAGTTTTGCTCTTTTTAAAGTAGCTGTTTAGACTGTTCTTTTTCTAAAACTTAAATATTGAAGATTCAAGGATAAATAAAGGAATATAATTAAAATTAAAAAAACAACAAAATAAATAAAAAATTAATAAAAATTAAATAAACTGTTTTGTTAAAAGATTTAAAATAAAAAGAATAAAATTTTTACTCCTTACATCAAATGTTATATTTACACGTAATAATTTAAATTATTATACTTTACAAAACATTGAATTAATAGAAATATAAAAAAAATATTTTAGAGTACGTGTTCAATTATTATTTCTGTTACTTCAGTACAGACAACGTTGTGATAAACGAGTTAATGCCAGTAAATGAAACAAAATGGGTTATAAGATATAATAGTAAATCACTATTGTAAGGAAATCAAAGTATTATTCACATATTAATTTTTATGTTTCAGAAAATAACTAATTTTTAAAATTTAGAAGTATATTTCATCAATTTCAAATATATTTTTTTTCCGAGATAAAATTATTTAATAGGGGTATTATTTTCTGAAGTTTTTAAAACTATATGGATCTTTTGATCTGTGTACATTATGATTATCTTTCCAGTAAAGAGTTTGAAACCCTGTATTATTTAATACCCTAAACTTTATAGCCTTTTTATTTTTAAAACTTCTTTGCATTATACTTTTAGATTGTTACATTAGTAACATTACTTTAATAAATATTTACAGTAGTTAACAAATCTTGACTAAAAAAGGTTGAATAAATTTTTGATGCTTTTGTTCTACCTTTTTATTTTGGCCTTTGAATTTTTTTTACTTGAATTATATTAATAGTTACCTCAGATTTGGAAAAAAAAAGAAAATGTATATTGCTTCAGTAAATTTTAACCAATGCTGCAAGGAACAATTTTTTAAGTTATATTATATAAAAAAAAGTATTTTGGAGCACACTAAGTAGATGTTTGTTTTCTCAAAAATATTTTAAATCATATTTTCTAGATCTTGATGATTATTAGTATTTGAAAGTAAAATAAGAATAAAAGTCCAACCAGTTTTGAAAAAGATATATCTTATTTCATGATTTATATGTTATTGATGAGTTTGTTTATTATTATTAGTTCATTTATGTTATTATGATATGCATAGTATATTTGAAAGTTATTATTTTTGTTATGCTCCTTTTAACCATTTAACAAATTTCATTTTGTTTTTTAATTGCAACCAAAAAAAGTTTTGAAACTTCCCCCATGTGAGTTATTTTCCGTTGTTTATATGTTTCTCCCAGGGTTCTTATGCAAAGTATTATCTCTATGGAACAGGGAGGCCGACCACAGGAGCAGTCAAGGTGAAAAACATTCTCCCCGTGTGCATGTATTTTGTCCCTTTTTCGTGTCTTGCATTGTTTTTTTCCCCCTAAGCATGGATTGTTTTTGTTTCTTTCAGTGCATCCAAAACTGTAGAAGACATTAATGTTTTTCATTTATTCTTTCAGGATTTTAGAGACTTTTTCTTCATTTTTAAAAATTATGACATGGATATTGTATATATTTTATTTGAAGTGTATGTTTTTTTATGGTTTATTATATGATTTATTTTTTCCAAAAGAAATTGAATGAGGTGAATATAGCTGTTTGATTTGTATGCATGTTGCATCTAAATATATTGTGTTGTTGAAATTGTTTTTTCTTATTTTTTCAAAACTATTGATTACAACTTGTAATCTGAAAAGTTATGTCTTATACTGCTTTTTGATTGATTATATTAAAATGAACAGACCATTTAAAATGAAATATATTAAAGTTACATGTACAGGAAAATAGTTCAAAATATTAAAAAAAAAAAAAAATCCAAACTATTTTTTAAAAAGTAAAATGAAAACAAAACAGATATTTATAAAAATTTAAATATGAAGACCATGTAACATGCTTGTCAGAAAATTAATGAAAAAACTAATGATTAAATTTTGTAGAATCATCAGTACGCAAATTTTTTTCCATTTTGATTTATGAAAATAAAGCTAAGGACCTTATTCTGAAGGTTTTTTTTTGCTTGATTTCATTTTATATGTCTTTTCATTTATATATTTTAAATAATGTATTATTTGAAATATGTTGTTCATTATTTTTCTTTTCATTTTTAACTTTAAAAATATGTGGTAAATGTTGATAATATTATTGTACTTGTGTATTATACTTTCATCTAATTTTGCCAAATCAAAAGACATTATCAAATACTGTTATTGTATGGATGTACAAGATTATTTTCTTTGTACATACATGGAGAAACAGTTTTCCACAATTGGTCCAACGTCTTTTCATTTGACAAACTGGTGGACAGTGACATAAGTATTGATGATTTATGAATCATTATTTCTTTAGAATATAATCAATCTTGCTTTGAATTAGGATAAAATTACTTATATTTATTATATAAATATATATATAGCTAAATAAGAATTTTGAATGAAATATAATAAAAGTGATACTCTTATGATATTGTTTAAAATAATTTTAAGGTTTTCTTCTTTTTTATGATTATGGTTATGAAAAAAAAAAAAAAAAAAAACTATATAATTAAAAAAGTAATTTATAAGATTTTTTATATATTCCTTAAGAGGTTAGACATTAAAAAATTCTTGTTCTTTGAATAATATTGCTTGATCTCTTAACTGCAGATTCAAAAAATATAAAAAAGAGTAAGAATGTTAAAAAGTCTTAATCTTTTTTTTTTATTTCAGCATTTCAATACATAAAATGTCTAAAATTTTTTTCCATGTAAGGTTAATTTTTTAAAAGGCTATCTTAAAATACATATCAAATTATTCTTTTACATACAAAATAGATAAAAGCTATATTTGAGCTATATATAATATTAAAAGCTATTTCAGTTAAGAAATTTGTCAAAATCTTATTTATTCTCTCAGAACGAACACTTAATAATTACTTTATTCTTATATAGTTTGATACATCCTTAATTTTTAGAGCAAAAATCCTTTTAAAAATAGAAACTTTTGTTATGTTTTAAACAACATGCAGTGATTTTTTTTTCTAGTAGATTTATAAAATCAGTTTTTATGGAGCCTTTTAAAAAATTATAATTATTTCATGTTCTGTTAGTGAAAGCTTTTTTTTCTAGTCGACTGTATTTTATGTGCTTATTCAGTTATTTAAATTAAGAATTAAATATTACAGTTATCTTTGTCTTATAAATGTTAAACGTTTAGCTATTCACTTTTTTCTCTCTTTGCATACCTTTTAATTTTAAAGTTATTGCATGGATTGAAAGTTCTTCAGAGTTATTATCTTAAGAAATAACTCTGAATTGTAACAATATTTTATTATTTAGAAATAAGGATAATAGTTACCAGTTTGAACAGTTTTTGCTTTTACAAGTTTGATAGCGAAACTATTCATATTTATGTCTGAAGTACTTGTCACAAAAAAGAATCCATTTCATTAACTTATGAAGGAAATAATTTGTGATAAATATATTATTCTTAACTAATTTGTAAAGAAAATATTTAAATTTGTGCTAAATGTTTTTGGAAATTAGGCACACAATTTTCAAAATTAAATAAATAAACAAGGATGAAACATTCTTAATAACTTTTCAAATTTTCATCATAGCCGGAGCAAAATGACTACAATGTTAATGGCTCAAAAGAAATTAAATTATATTTATTGTGATTTATATAAAAAAAAATAGTTTTCTCGTTATAAAACCTTGTATTTTTTTCAGAATTAGGTTGAAAAGAGATTGTTTCAAATTTCAATTCAATCCAATAATTTGTTCTAAAAATAGTCAAAGAAACTCAAAAGAAATTTATACACGAAATCACTTCTATTAAAGCAATTCATAGTATTCATAGAATTCATTTTTAACAATGCCTGTTAAATAAAATCAATAATTACAGTTTTCTAACTAGTAAGGAAACCCTTACACTTGAGTTTTCAATCATAATCTCAGAATTGGATATTTCCAGAATCATGGGAGGAAATTGCATAAAATTTGGATACAAGAGTTTCATAAAATGAAAAAGTTAAATGTGTAAAAATTTTGATACTTAATATTTTAGTTTTTTTTAAACAAATAGTATTTAATATTATGTATTTTTTAAACATTATTATTTTTTTTTAAGTTTTTACATTTGGGGAAAAAAATCTATCATTTGATATAAAACAAGCCATATAAACCGTATCAATGATATGGGGCCTCCAAGTTACAGGGATGTAACTTGTATGTGTAAATAAAATATGATAAAGTGTTAAGAGGTCACAAAAGGGCCCTCAAAGGAGTTTCGATACAGGGCCCACTCAGTACTAGCTGTGCCAGGGATACAAAAAGTCTTGAGAAGTGTGGAATAGAAATATTGAGACACTCACTTAACATTAGGAGACTCATTTTTTAAATTGCTGTGATGCATGAACTATCAAGCCAAATTTTATAAAATTTAAAGCTTTGGTTAATTTTAAAATGAGAAATCAGATGCACATATGTGAAAGAATCTCACATAGATAATGTGAAAATTCTGTTTTTAAAATTTCTATTAATTAATCCTTTTAAGGTTTAATTTAATTCCTTTGAACTATTAATAATTATATCATTTTTGTCTGGTCATGATGAAATCGATATTTTGTCTCTATTGTTTATTCATTCTTATTTGAAGACCATGAATTATATTAACTTAATTTGTATTAATTTGGTTTAACTGCCACCCATTGTTGTTTTATATGTTTGGAAATTATATATATTTTTTGTAATAATTTGGTTTTTGTTTCCTTAACAGATTTTATAAAAATAATTCAACTGATCTTTAACTGTTTTAAAACAACTATTTTTTCAATCTTCTGATTTCTAGCATTCATTCAATTCAAATCAAATATTTTTAAATATTATTATCAAAGATAACTTATATTATTTAATTGTTTAGTAATTATTCTTCAAATTCATAAGGTTATAAGAACTTATATTTGTAAATGAAACATTATTTCTTTAATTATTGGAAAAAAAGCGGCTCCTCAATATTTGAATTGTCACTGAATGTTGCATTACAGTTTACTGTGAGATAACTAATGTATTTGGTGTTATTTTTCAGACTTACCCACCCTACTATGGATCTGGTCAGTATTCAATCACTGTCACTTCTCCTCCTCCAGCACCGCCTCCTCCTGTGGGCTCCCCTCCAACAAATCAGATGACAAATGTGCGATACATTGAAGAAGAATATTCTTCTGTAAGATTGTTTGTTCAATGGATATTTTTTTTAAAAAATCAAGACATCATTTTAATGTAAATACCTGAGCATTTTTTTTAAAGAATATTTGTTACATTTAAATTTGGTTAATTTAAAGCCTAAGAAGCTTGGAAAAAAATGTGAATTTTGCAAAAATTTGAATTACATAAGTTTTCTCAAAGAGTAAAGGTAAATTTAAAAGAAAAAGTTGACTCCACATTAAAATATTTTTGTTAAACCTTTATTTTATACAACTCAAATAAATTATTATATATATATATATATATATATACTATATATATATATATGTGTGTGTGTTTATATTCAATTTAATCAAATAGTTTTACTATGTACCTTAACAAAAGGTCAGTGTATGACACAAGACTGTAGAACGTAGACACTGATCTCAACTAAAGTAATTTAAGGTGGTTTTACTTCAACCCTGGTCGTTGTGTATAGTGAATGAAATACCCTTACATCCTATATCCATAGAAATGAAACGCTTAAAACTGTAATATACTCCTGGAAAATCTCATGTACCATTTCTATTACAATGATCCTAGAGAGATCGCACAAAAAATTAGAGTTATAGCTAGAAGCTTGACTGCATTTAAATTTAAATATTTCTTTTACTCAAAGATCAATATTGATGAGAAACATATCTATCAAGTATTTTCATTGTTTATTATTATTTACTAAATGTTTAAAAAAGTAATTTTAAGAATAAAATCATTGAGATATGTACAAATTACTAAACTGACTAAATTTTATAACTTTTAGATTTTATTTTTATTATTTTATTTTATTTTTTACTTTATTTTTTTACTTTGAAAACAGGAAGAAATAATTTTATGAAATGTTAATATTAAGAGCATTTAAGCAATTTTTTTGAAATTAACTGCAAATTAATTTTCTTTACTGAACACTTCAAAATTTTCTCTGATACGAGAGGCATGATAACTCTTATAAATTTTTTTATACATTCTTAGATGTTTCCATTCTCTTATTGTTGTAAATTAAAAATTATGATTGTATCAAAGAAAAATAATCCTCCTTAAAAAAATGATAAAAAATTTATTGGAAGAAAAAGACAAAGAAAAAAAATTCTAAATGAATTGAAAATAAAATAAAATTTGTAAAACATCACTTGTGGTACCATCTTTGAAAGTATGCAGCAATAAAAAATAAAAACATCTAAACTAGCTCAAAAAATTGAACTTGAAAGAAAAATATGTAATGAAAAATTAACCAAACTAAATAAATGTTTTAAAACAAGTTATTACATATTCTTAAACTTGTTAAAAATGTAATAATGAAGAAAATTATATATACAGTGGTTCACAAAAGTGTTCATACACTTGCAATTTTCTAAACAATTTAATGCTTTCGACCAATAAAAATTAATATATCAGAATAATATTTTTTAAATGATATTTGCAACTTGCTCTTATTGGAATAACATAATCAATTTTTAGTTCATAGTATAACTATTATTTTGAAAAATTAATAATAAAAAAATTACACCACAAAAATCTTTGTACACTTACAAAAAATCTTGACATAGTTTTAAATATTGTATTTTTTTTAAAATTTAGTACTAATTTCTTAATTTAGTACTTTTATTAGTCAAAAACATTAAATTGTATAGAAAATTGCAAGTGTACCGACACTTTTGTGAATCACTGTATATATAAAAAGACAGTCATGATATAAACATTATTTGATACACTTTTTTTAAATTAAAAATTATATTTGTATTATTGCTAACCAATTGTGACTGTGTGACTTTAACCTGAAACAATTTGATCATCTATATATCTTTGAGTATAAGAATCATTATTAACTATTTTCATAATGATATAAATACAAATTAGCTAAACTATAGCTAGGAGGTTCACCTGGAGGTAAACTTTTAATTTGTTTACATAGATTACCATTAAAATTAATATAGTTTTGTTTTAAACCTAATTCAATGAGAATTTTAAATTTGTGGAAATTTGTAACATTATTTAGATCCTAATTACCGTAATTTTTCTAACAGAACTTTAACTATATCATTAATATCTATAGAATTATATAAACCCTCAAAATCATAACTGTGTTTGGAGTAAATATCTTTTATTTTTAAAAAACATTAATAAGATCTTTACTATATTTAATTATAGCTTTAATATCTAAATGATCTAATTTTTCTACTATGAAGTTCAGATTTCTGAAAAGATTTATTATTCAGAAAAGGTTTATTAAGCATATTACTTTAAAATATATTTGCAGACTATATCATAATTACATGGCATTTTCTCAGTTTAAACAACAATGAAATGTTTTTGTAGATTATTTATCATCTGTTTAATATTTGTATAAGTAACCTCATAATTAGTGTGAAAGTTGAATATCATAGGTGCTTTAAGGTATTGTATTTAAATTTCTCAAATGCTATTATAGGTAAACCATATTTAACAGTAGAAATTGTAAAACAAAGTTATTTAAATTGCAATTAATCTGTTTTTTAACTGAGCTTTTGCTGTTAGAAATAGTTAATCTAAAACCTGCATAATATCTCTTTAATAATAACCAAGTTACCAATTATAGCATTTTGGTGATGCTCAGCAATAAATTCATAATAGTTGAAACATTTACAATCTTCTATGTTTTGTGCAAGAGAAATATTAAAAATTAACCTGGCCATTTTTTTATATACTTAAAGGCATTTTTGATAATAATGCTCTTATCCGGAAAGAGTGACAAATGTTTACTGAAAACACTGGTAAAATTAACTATTAAATTATTTATTCATAAAAATAAAGTACAGTATTCATTTTTAGATCAATTACTTTATTGATATTTATATCCAATTTATTGACTAAGAAATTATGAATTTTTTTGATAATATGTAAGGCTTGATAATCCTTTAAGTAGTCATTGCTTAAAATATCTTGAAATACAGCTTTTTTTTTTAGAGAGATCAAACTTATAGTATTTAATAGTTGTTCCAAATTCCAATGCATTGTATTTAATTCTAAAAAAAATCAGTAGTAAATGCAAGAATGAAACAGTGTTAAGGATTATAAAGATTTTTTTTTTAATGCCAGGATTAAACATGAAACAAAAATTTATTCTGCACCACATATGAAATCATGCAAAATTTTATTGAAATATTTAAAAGTTAAGAGGATGTGAAGTAATGTTCCAATCCCTAGTTCGCATGCAAAGTTAACCTAGATATAATAAAAAGATAACACAAGTCATAATATATTTATTATTTTTCAATTAAACTTTATTGAATGAAATCTCACCTTTCCATATAATTTTCGGAACTTTAATTTAATTTTTCCCATTATCTATGAATCTTTCATCCTATCTCCTGAATTTATATCTTTTATGAAATTATTTGCAGATTTGTAATAAAACTGTAGAATTTTTCAGTATGTTATATAGAATTGATAAATTTCCATTTGACAATATATTAGAAGTGTTTATATATGTTCCATGTTCTGTTTATAAAAAGAAGTTGTATATATCAAAAGTACAAATGCATTTGCTCTTATTATTTGATAATATTGTCAAAATTTTTATTTAAGATTATATCACTTGCTTGTAAATTTCACGCTTAATATTGCCTCTTGCATGTTTACTTATGTACTTGCTTAAGCCTCTGCATATCTTTTGCTTTCATTAGGGCTCTGGTGGAAGCTATTACACACCTCGTCTTTATACTCAGGTGATTCTACATTTCTTGCTTTTCTAAAGTACTATTTAATTTTGTTAAAAGAAAAAACATTTTAAAATTGGTTTGTGATGATCAATTATGCAATTTTTTTTGTTTATTGCTGTTTTTTATTCTAATTTACTGTAACTGAATTTATATATCTGCTATTTTCATTTTAACATGAACTGTAGTTTACAGAAATAAAAAGAAAATTGCTAGGATTGTTATATAGCTCAGGAATTATTATTTAAATATTGACACACACAAGTGGTGCAGGCATAAATCAATTAAATGTATTTTACATAAGCAAATGTTTCTAATTTTGTATTTTCATTTAAAAAACAATAATTGTGAGATTTAGGAAACTCTGATTAGATCTTAATTTTGATTAATGTGACATTTTTAAACTTGTTTTTCATTGGAAAATGTGTTTGAAGAGGTATATTTTTTCATGTTAATCTAAGTATTATTTTTATTTTACTATTTTAATAAATGAGTAACACATATTAAAAAATAAGTACTGTTCTAAATTTTGATACTATAAGGTAAAAGTTTGTATTTTTATTTATTTTAATGATTGTTTTCCTTTGGAATCGCTTTGTGTGTTGTTTTGAATCAGTTCATGAAGAGTGAGTGCTGTATAAGTGTAAACATTTTTTAGCTCTACTCCCTAAGAATTTGGAGGGAGAAACTATAGAATCAAATAAAAAAAGCAAACCGATCATAAAATCAAAGTTTTTGGATACAGTCAGGCTTCATTTTGCATCTTATTTTTTTTTTTATCTGAAATATTACATTTGAATCTAAGTTAGGAATACAAATATAAAAGGAAATGTTTTATTTCACTTTCATTAATGCCTCGTTATTAAATTAAATTTTATGTTTGGTTGGTGCATATTATAAATCTTTTGTGGTTTGTCAGGAGTTAGCCAAAAAAACAAGTTAGTTCTATTTTTAAAAAAATTCTAATTGTAATAAATAGGATTTCTAAGTCATTTTGAAAGGTAGTATAAAATTCTAAGAATTCTTTGAAAAGTTATTTGTAAACATGGAAAATGTGAGAGAAGACAAAATGCTGAATATGTTACTATCCTTTCTGAATAAATGCTCTCCCCTTTACTTTGCAGCATGAAAACCATTCATTTTCTTCTTTATAGTTGGTAATTATTAATGATCACATTTTTATGGCCTAAATAGGTAACAAATATTGCAATAGTAATTGTGTTCTGTAATAATAATGATGGCTATGATTATAAATACAGGGTTTGATTTCAAGAGAAAAAGAGTTCAAACGCTTTTTAGTATCCTACTGAAATTCAAAATTTAATTTAAAAATAGTTTAAAAATTTTACTCTATGGAAGTATATTTGTACTTAATTTTTGAATTAAAGCATTTCAAGGCCTATATTTTTAGAAATCAACCTCTAAACCTTTCTGTATATGAACACATATACAGTAATATTCTGATTTATGTAAATTTGCAGATACATAATTTCTTGCTATGCCTTGTTCTGGTCAAAAATGGAGTTGCATTATAAAGAGCTTAATTTGATTGCAGCAATAAAAAAAAAAACAGTTGATGAAGATGATTTGGAATCAGTAACAGGGGAAATGTTATATGGTTACAAAATTAACTAAAACAATTCAATAGAAATGGAATTCTGATTTTTTTAAAAAGTAGATTCCAATGAAGAGGGAAACATATAACAATAAATAGAAGAATAAAGCAGTCAGTTTTGTATTATGAAAAAGTCTTATGCAAAAAATAATTTTTATTGTCAAATTAAACTAAACTCACTTAGTGGCACAACAGCCCATGAGGACTAAGGCCTACTGTGCCCAACTCAATATACGTGACCTTGGGCCCTGAGGTGCACAAACAGATTTTCCGGTCAGGTTGTCGGTTTGACGGGGAACCCCCAGTGTTAAGTTCTCAAGCAAGTTTGGTACTCATTTATCAACCTACCAAAGGGATGAAAGGCTGAGTCAATCTTGCCCAGACCGGGGTTTGAACCTCGGACCTGTGGTGTGGAAGTGGGATGCACTAACCATTCAGCCACTGGGCTTCAATTGTCAAATTAATGTCACTAATTCTTAAAACTTTTTTTCAAATTTGTAAATGTGTACAAATATGATTTATTACATTTTTACATATGTATTTATTTTGTTTTGCAATTACATTGTTCACTAAAAGGTTAACATTTTTGTTTGTCTTATTGAAATCTTCCAAATTATGTAAAATTTTAAACTTTGAAATAAAGATTAAGAATTTTAAAGTTTACTTTTCAATTATATAGTTCTTATAATTGTTTTCTTGTAGTTTGCTACTTTTATTTTGATTAATAGCCACCCAAAAAGCAGATATGTGTGCCTAAAATCTTTCTTCAAATCTGTTGGTACTCATTTTATGTTGTGTTCATTGGTCCCACTTGTTATATAATTCAGGGAATTTACATACAAATCATACTTATTTAATTTGTGTTTTTATATTTATATCCTCTCTCATGATTTTTGAATTTTGGATAAGAAAGTTTTTTATTTTGAAAATATTGCTTTGGTTTTTTCTAGGAACATTATTCTTTTTTCTCTTAAATACATAAATTTATTCTCATTAGTATTTATTGCTTATATTTTATATCCTAATTTATATAAATAAATTTTTAGGGAGGATATATACCACATTATGGCAGTCCAAAAACTCCTTATAGGTTTAAGGCAAGTAAAACTATTTTTTTATAAACTTATTGTATAACGTGTAATACTTTTTGACTTTCAGTCTTATTATTTTCTATCTCATGAAAAAGGTGGCTTAAAGTTAATTTTTTCTTTGAGATATTTCATATGCATAATACTACATTTTATCTGATAAAAAAAATAGTTAATGCTTTTTCAAATGAAGCTTGATACTCATATTTTGAGACACTCAGTGAGTTTGTATCTATGTGTTTAGACATTCCATGGCATATATTTATCTGTCTGGTATTTAAAAAAGATGAAACCATTTTCATATTGATTTCCGTTAAATAGTGTAATAGGTAAGCAAGATGGGAAATAATGTTTTCAGTATCAGTCATGTGTGTAGATTTTAAAGAAATGCAAATATTTTCTATAATGATGCATACTAATTTTGATGAGTAGTAATTATTTGTCAGCAAGAATTATATATCAAAATAATTTTTTGCAAATTAAGAAAATATTAAGCAAGTTAGTTTTTTTATAATTCAATTAAAAATTGAGGACAGTTAATGTGATATATATGTGTATGTAGTAGTGTTGAATGGTAGTTTAAATGTAGTTCATTATCCCAGTTGCTGTAGTGATAAGATTTTTTTTCAAAGAAACATCTTAATTTACATCCGTTTATTAATGGGGACACACAAACTTATCTGGACAGCACAACACAGAAAACAGAAAATACACAGCACAAAAATACACATGCGATTTACATGTTGACAAAGACAAAGAGCAAGAGAGAGAATTATTTAAAAATCAAGTTTTTATATGCAGGGGAAAACAGAGAAAAATGTGTTACAAAAAATACAATCACATGTTTAGGTGAAGGGAATAATTAATTATTTATAGAAATGACATTATTGCTCAGGGGATATTAAATGCCAGTGAGAGTAAGGTGCATGAAAACAATTAATGACCTTGTATTTCTTGGAATTGCCAATAAATCTATCAAAATTCTAGGTATAAAGAATCAGTAATAAATATACCAACATAATGCATAATGTTTTTAATGCTTTAGAAAAAGATAAATTGAGATGCATTTCGAAATAGAGTATTGGGATTTATGAATTAGATGTTAATAATAAAAGATGTATCATGCTGTTTTAATTAGACATCAATAAAAAATTTTTAAAAAATTAACTTGTTTTGTGTGTTGGGATTATTATTATTATTATTATTATTATTTTGCAGTTATGACTGTTTTTATTATAGTATTTTCATTGCCTTTAGTTAGTTAGGTGTTTATAGATATGTAAGATGGTGCATCATGTATGACTTGATAACTTTTAATTAGGTATGTGTATATATACACACACACAACCTCTGTTCAGAACACTTGTTGAAACATGTATTTTGCATTTGGTATTCACACTTATCTCTTAATAAGATTCACTATCCTTAAAAGTAATTTGCCATTTAATGTTATGATTGTTTGAAAGTATGTGTAAAGATATTGAAACTATATGAGAAGGCATCTTTTGGGATGTGCTTCAGCTTGGAAGTCATATTTTGTTGAAACTCGTTAATCATTAAATATCTTAGTCTTTTACAAAGCCGACAATACCACCTGTTCATATTCTTCAAAAATACAGTATCTTGACCATACACTGCTAAAAGCATTTGATGAAAATCTTTTGCAGATTTTTCAGCCTAAAACAAAATTGCTTAATTCCATGTTGATCCATAATGTTTCATACAAAGCCACTGCTTTATGCTGCACTTCCGACTAACGTATAGCAAATCAAAATGACTAAACAAAACATTGTTTGGGTTGACAACTAGTTTAAATAACTTCATGTATTGCGTATGAATTTTACTGCTTATATCAGATTGCAAAGATCATTTACGAAATTTTTTGAGCTGTGATTGTATATATGCATATAAAATATGCTTCAGGATTAAATCATTGATTTGATTTAATAATACTTTTTTTAATTGTATGATAATATAATTTTTATATTTTGAACATTTCATATGTGTGGTTATATATTTTCATGTACAATCCTACATATTATAACCTTTTTATTCATTTCTAATAACTATTATAAATAAACAGTATGTTACCTTGTATGATAGCATTAAATGGGAAGTTTATATATAATTTTCTTTTTTTCTAAGTTAATATGTAATTACAGCAAGAAAATTCTGTGCAAGTGGATGAACGCATACTCATGAAGCTCTGTGTGCAATTTCCTACTGTAGAAGAAGGACACATTTGGCAACTTCTAAAACAGTGAGTTTTAGATATCATTTAGAATACAAAAATATTAATAACTTTTATTTAAAATGATTATGAAGCAACTACTTGATTTTTTAAGAATTTCTCCAGACTACCAATACCAGACTACCAGATTATAAAGTGGTACATATTTTTCACTGTTTAGTACAAATCTCTTGATTTAATTGTGTATTTTAGTAGAACTATAGAAGCTGTTTCTTCAACAACACTACATTTAGTATAAGTGCCTACAATAAAATTGCCAATTAAGCTGTATTAAAAGCACATGCATTTTTTTTTTATCATTGTAGCATAAAATTTAAAATTAACAACTCTGCTCTTTTTTGATGCATTCTCATATTTTATTTGTTTGCATTGCTATTGTCCAATGAAAAACTCTAACTTTAGAAAAATCAGGATAAAATAGTCATATTTTTTATTCATTGCTTTTTAAGAAGTGTAGTATTTTGCAATATATATGTATATACAAAGTGTGCCACAAAAGAAATGAGCTGTCCAATAAATCATTGTACTTACAAAATCAATTATTTTTGACATTATCACTTTCAAAGAGTAGTTCCCTTCAGCATTCACATACTTCTGCATTTGGTGTTGCCATTGCTGGTACCAGTTCTGGAACACGGTTTTTGGAAGGTCCTTCAGGAGATTCTCCTTTTTTGCCTGAACCTCTTTAACTGATGTAAAATGGGTTCCCTTTAAGCAAAATTTAACTGTAGAAAATAAATAAAAAATATTGCATGGAGCCAAATCAGATGAATAATGAGGAAGTCCCATCACATTAATTTTTTTTTTTCTGGTCAGAAACTGCTTGACTGATAGGGCCAGGTGAGTAGGTGCATTGTCCTGGTGCAACAGCCATACATCACTCCACAAGTGTAGCCTTTTTTTCCTAATTTTTTCACGAAGTCTTTTTAGTACTTCATTGTAATAGTGTTGTGATTAACAGTCTGACCACTGGGAACCAACTCAGTCCTTACAAGGCCATTAATGCTGAAGAAGACAATTAACATTACCTTGAATTTTGATTCTGACATGCGTGCTTTTTTGGGTCTTGGGGATCCTGGAGACTTCCACTGCATCGACTGGCACTTACTTTCTGGGTCATATGTAAAAATCCATGTCTCATCACATGTTACAAAAGATTTCAACTTTTTTGGCTCATTTGCAGTGTGTTCTAATATGTCAGCACACGTCTTTACGGCAGTGTTTTTGATTATCGGACAAAACTTTTGGAACAACTTCTCACAAATAATCCTGTAATTCCTCAGTTAACAGCTTCCTCATCCAAATTAACAGGCTCCGTCACTGCACGAACACTTAATCTTTGGTCACCCTAGATCACATCACAAACTTTGGCAATGTTTTGATCAGTAATCGCTCACCTTGGGCACCCAGCATGTTCATCTCCATACACTTCCTTCCCCCTGAAACCTGCTTATGCCATTCAAACACACATGCACGAGACCAAATTTTATCTCCATATGCTTCAGTTAACATTTGAAATGTTTCTGTAACTGATTTCTTAAGTTTCACAAAAAATTTGATGTTGATTCTTTGTTCAGTTTTTACATTAGACATTTTTATGGCAGAATGCAGTTGTATGTATTCACTTAGTTATGCAGTACTCCTAACTGACATGATCGGTTAAGTCGAAACTGGCCACATGGATAGAGGAGGTGTGTGGGCAATTTAAAGCAAATCACTGATCAAGACAGAAATGTTTCAACTTGAACTACTGTGTTAGAGCTTGACGTTTGTCAAAAAACGATAGTTAATGCTCTCAAAGGCATAAATCTAACGTTTAAATTTAACTGCTGGGTGCCTCACGAATGGACTGCTGAAGACAAGAGCAAGAGAAAGGCGGCTTGTGTTTGACTCTGTTCAGAGATAAAAGGAAAGAGAACATTCTGGAAAGAATTGTGACCTGTGATGAAAAATGGGCATATACTACAATGATACAAGCCGAAAAGGAGGGTGGTCAGAACCTGGGGAATCAGCAGGTTTGGTTGCAAGATGAATGCTAACAAGAAGGTGCTTTTCTGCATCTGGTGGGATTGTTGTGGAATTATCTATAAGGAATACCTGAAAAGTGAGTAGACTATCAACAGTGCAATAAACAGCAATATACTAATCAAAGTTAGCAATGCCATTCACAAAAAACAAATAAAAAGAGTTCAGAAGGAAGTGGTTTTCTTTCATCAAGATAACACCCGGCTACATGTTAGCGTAATGACCGGCTGGATGCTCTTCACTCTGAAATGGGATTTGATGCAACATCCACCATACAGCCCAGGCATGGTGCCTTCGGATTACTACCTGTTTTCACATCTGCAGCTGCATCTTAATGGCACTATCTTCCATTCGAATGACAAGATCAGAAATGAGGTTGATCGCTTTCTGGACGCGCACACCACAGTTCTTCGCTTAAGAGATTGAAAAGCCAGAATACTGGCAGACTATTGTATATTTGAATAGAGATTACTATTCTCATTAAATTTGCTGATTTTGTATGTATGTATCATTTTACAAGATTGTTTTTTTTTGGCAGAAAACTTTTTGCTCAACTTAATATATATACTGTTGCACCTCCATTTTGTGAACTTTTTCCTGGAACCAAGATCATTTTACTATTTTCTTTGTAAAATAGCCTCCAAATAGCAAAGTGAATTTTCTATTAACAAACTTTTTCTCTCATGATTTGATTGTTTTTCACCCTATTTTAAAAATATTTTTGGACTTTTCAAATCATTTTCACTTTTAACACATTTTATGGTGATCAATGTGCTTGAACTGGTTTTACTAGCTGCCTAATTCACCAAAAGTAATAAAATTGGTATAATTTTTCAAATAAAATTAACAGGTTTTATCAGTAATTAAATTTAATAACACACATATAGTAATGATGCTCAAAATTACTGGTTAAAAATAATGTATGTTTAAAATGACTTGAGGACATAAAATTAGAAAATGTTATTAAAATTCATCAATTTTAAGATATATATATATTTTAAAATTGAAAATACAATGTATTCCTAGACAATATTTTTTCTCCCTCCTTTGTTTTCTTGAAGATTTCTTTTTGATTGGTAAAATATGTAAAATAAATAAATATTAATTTACAAAAAAAAAGGTGCAAATAATTTATTTTTTTGTAATATGTAGGATTTATGTATTTAAAATTTGTTTTATATGGTTTATAAAGTATATTTAAAAAGGATTTTCTATTTAGAAAATTTCTCACTTATTGTTGGATTTTGTGACTTTGTTAAATAGAGGTCTGACTGTATTTATATTGAAGTATAAACTCAGCAAAACTTGAAATTGATAGGATTTATAAAAAATGCTTTCGAGATGCTGTTGCCAGTGTTGAAAAAAAAAATCATGGAGGGTGCTAATAAAACCTGCGTCTCGGACTCTCCTCATGCTGCTGTGGCTGAGTTTAGACTATTGACTGGACATGACTGCCTTTGTGCTCATTTGTTTCGTTTTAATCTGACTGATTCCCTTTTGTGTTTTGTGGGCTTCTGGATAATCATGGACGCTACTCATCTAGGCGTGTGCTCTGCCCTTAAGAGTGCGGACTGTATTGTGAAGAAATATTGGAGAACTCATTGCCTAATGACCTGATGGTCAATGGCCAGGCATTTGATAAATAAAATAATAAATATTGAAGTATAACATTTTTCAATGCTGATGTATATATGCTATAGTGCAAACAAACTACTCTTGCAAAGTCGGAGTTTTGTAGGAGAGGGAAGGAGGAGAAAAATACATATCAGTGCATTTTTCTTGATTTAAAAGGATTAGTAAATATACATTTGAATTTGATTGTATGAATCATTCTTAAAAGAATAGATAGAATTAAAAAATATTGAAGAAAAAAAAAAGAGTTGAACACTTTATTTATAAATTAATAGTATTTATAAATATACTAAAGTATATAATATCTATAAAGTATTAGTAGCATATTATCAGTAGCAAACTCATAAGGCTGGTGTGTTTACCCTTACTTTTTGCTGATATATAAGCCTGATAAATTTTTTTAATTCCTACTATTCTGAAATGATTTAGTTGCTTATTTTTTCCTGCTGGGGGATCATGTTTAGATTATTTTTCCTATCCCTTGGAGAGGGAAACAGTGGTAGCAAAAGAATCCATTTTCAACACAAATATTTTTCTTCTATTAGAGCAAATTTGGCATTTGATTTTATTGTAGTTATTCTCTTTTCAATCTTCTTTTTTCAGCAATAGTGCTTGCATTTATCAATACTTATGTGCATTTTTAGTCTGTATGTATTTTTCTCTGTATGATTTTTATTAATGCTAACAGTTTCAAATGTTTTAGTCTTATAATGAAAAACTTTTACTCAACATGAAACCTTGTGGTTTTTTAAAAGTTCTTGCTTCAATTCAGATTTCATTTTTATGTTTGTATTGATTGCCTTGAAAATAATTTTTTTTCTAGAATGTGTAAGAAAATGTTCTATTCATTTGAGATTTATTTCCCCTTAATGAAATGTTCTACAAATATAATGTTTATTTTTATTTTGTAGGTATCATAATAGAGAAAATGTAGTGGTGAGTGCTCTTTTAGCTGAGGGTCAGCCTAGAGCCCAAACTCATTCTGTAGAACTGACTCCAAAATTACAAAAGGTGTGTATGATATTTCTGAGTTATTTACAACTCCTTTATAATTTAAGTTTTTACAATCTCATTTAATTACAACATAATCCTAAGAAAAAATAAGATGTTGATAATTGTTTATTTTAAATCTAGTAAATAATATGTAATAAGTATAAATTTTATTTTATTGTGTTGAATAAAGTTTTAAGCTCATCATTGTGAGAATAAAGCATTTTATATAAGACTCTATTAAGTGATATGATTAAAAATTTTAGTATTTTAGCTATAAAAAGAATAAATATTTGATTATATCATTGTGAATTAATCAGATATCAGAATTAAGGCATCTGTGAATTAGTCAGACATCGGAATTAAGGCATCATTCTTTACAAGTTCTTATATTTTTCATGTTAACTTTTTTTACTCCATTGTGAGTTATGTAATTTTACTTAGTAAATATCTATTTAAAAATAGATATAATTTAAAAATTATATTAATAGAAATCTAAATGTTTGTTATTGTTAGGTTTTTTAAATAAATTTTTTTCTAAAATATAGTCTAGAAAGTAGTTTGACAACCATTATTTTTTCTTCCAGAGTGAAATGCAATCCTTCCAAACAGATGAAGCTCTCTTCCACAAACTCCGGAATTTTTTTCCAGCTGCTGATCCAGAACATATTCGTAATTTGTTGAGAATGTAAGTAATCTATAATGAAGGTATTATTTTTTAGAACTTTGTTAGAAAAATATCTAAAAAAGTTCAGTTTCTTACAAGGATGATTTATTTCTATACTTTTAATACAAAAAATAAATTTTATTATTTTGAATTTTTCATTTACCTTCTATTATGGTTTATTGACTAATATATGTTTATAACTAAATGAGTCTTTATGTAGTTATTTTAAGTACAATTCTAAATCATAAAAAAAAAAAAAAAATTAAAAAAATCTTAACATTTTATAAAAAATAGTTTTGGTAATTCTAACTGATGAAACAAAAATTGTGTGGTCGTATTAATTATATATAATTTCTTTTTAACCCCCTAACTGCCAATTGAAAGTTATGATATTTGATCCCCATTGTCACTACTTTTCATGCAGGCCCATGTATATGGCATATTTGGGAAAAAAGAAAAACAAAATTTTTCTTTGAAATAAGTAAATCCTTCACAAATACTGTCAAGGTCGTTTTATTGTATTCCAAGGCCTTCAGAATTGTTTTACTGATAACAGTGCAAAGAGAAGGATCATATTTTGGAAAGACGTATGTATACTCAAGGGATTGTTAATGCACTGGTTAAGCAAGATGCTGCTAGTAGTTAAGGGGTTAAATCAAAATTTTTAAATATTTTTTTTTATATTTTAGAAGGGAACTTTTAATGATGAGACGTAATTTCTTGAAGTATACTGTTATGTCCACTGCATCAAACATGCATGAACTGTCATAGAATATCCACTTCTCATTCATAGTCATAATTCATTTCTGGACATTTCCAAACATCATTGTTTTTATCTGTGAAATACATATCTGTCTCAAGAAGTAGAGCTTCCAAATTTTTTCAATTTCATGAAACAGTTAAAAAGGTTAATATTTCATCTCTAAATAATTTCTCAAACAGTTTACTGGTAATCTGATTTGAATAAAGTGTTTAATTTTTGTGAATCATTAGTTTCAGGGTTTGTTTTGTAACTCTGAATCTTCTGTGAAAAATATTACATCTTAATCTTTTACTTATTCCTTCACCAAATGTTTTATTGATTTCCAGCAGTTGCAAAATTTTCCATTTTGAAGTTGTGAAAGTATTGCAACTTTAAATTATTAGGCTCCAGTATTATTTCTAAGTTTATTAGTAATTTTGAAGGCTAAATACTCATGGAACCTGATAAGTACTATAATGCATCATAAACTTGTGACATGGCACTAAAAATTTGGATTACTTAAGTGTATATGTATTATATCCATGAATAGTAGAGAAATTTGATTTCGTTCAACGATCATTTCATTTTCAACAAATTGATAAAATTATTTTGTTATTTCTAATTTTAAAAAAACAAGGTTGGAGGAAGGGATTTTTATATAATGCATAGTATAATATTAGTATATCCAGTTTCAAGAGCTGATCAAGCTTTCTTTTTTCTTGTAGATACAATAATCAAGAGCATGAAGTGATAGGAGCTCTGGTAGCAGGAAATAGAGGTTATAATAGTCGCCATCAAAGCCCACACCCAAGTTCGCCCAAAATGAAGCTTCGATATCTGAAGCTAGTTTTTCCTGAATGTGATGAAGCTGTTTTGTTTGATATCTTGAATAAGTAAGATTTTTGTTTTATTTCTTTATATATCAATAAATACCCATATATATTATCTTCTTTTATGAGATAGGATTATATAAACTTAAGACGTGTAGCTTTTATTAAATATGGAGGCAAGTAAAAAGTTTTGATGTAAGTTTTTAAAAGAGAAGAAGGGAAAATGTATTTTAACTTAAGAAATATGTTAATCTTATCTCATTTTAAACCTTTGAAATTGTATGTTTATACAGGAATTTTTAATCATCTCAGGTCACAGTAGTATATATTTAATTATACTAAAATGTATGTAGAAAAAAAAGGAGGCAAATTTCTGGTAATTGAACAGTCCTCAGTTCATTAAAAATATTTGTGAATATTTTGTAAAACATGTGGTTACATTAACTTAAAACTTAAGTACTAAAATAATCTAAAATATGCTTTTAATTTTTGCCTAAAAAAGTTAATAAATTATATTATTTATTTTCTTTAGTCTCTCATAATTATAATTTATTTTAACTTAATAATTTCTACAATTTTCAAAGCAACTTAAAGAATCAAGAGTTACTTTCTAGATTTGAAGAGGGCTTACAACTGAAAATTTGTAATGCTCTTTTATGAAACTACACCAATTTCTCAATTTTTTTTTTCTAGTTTTAGTATTGTCTTTTATATTTTTGTGCTTATGGCTTTCTTATTTTTCATCACTTTTTATTTTGACAAGTATTTCAAAAAGCAATATATGTATATGACAGTTATGATTAAGATTGTCATCACAATTGAAATGTTTCTACAGTTGCGATAATAATGCTCAAGAGGCATCTAACCGTCTGGTGGGCATGGGCTATTCCAAACGTGATACCCCAATAACACGTCCGGCCAGCAGCCAGCCCCTACGAAAACCCTCTTTGGAGATCCCTAGACCACCTCCTACACCCGAACGTCCTGTCATTGTCATACCACCAAGTGCATCTGACAAGTTGCAGTGTGAGTAGTTCTTTTTCATTATTTCTCTACTTTATTAGCTATTTATGTTTATTCTTTGTTATATACATATGTATATATAATGTTCATGCATAATTATCAACTAAATACTACACCAAGTTAAAGTTTTCATTCAAAAGTCAGTTTCAGACAAAATCAATATCACTGTTAACTGTTTTAAGTGAACTGAATGTGAGCTTTAGTGTCATCTTTTAAAACAGAATTCCTCTATTGCATCTCTCAATTTGGAAAGGAGGGGAAGTTAGGCAGAAATTATCTAAGTAGAGCTTGTGTTTCAAATTTCATTTGAATCTGATCATTAGTTCTTGAGATATTTGAAGAAAACCATTGTGCAGAACTATATAACTAAATTATTTCTGCACATATGATTAAAGGTATCTTTAATGTTTTTTCATGCATATTAAATAGATCTTTAATTAAGATCTGTAAACTAGTATACAGCTCAAACTTAGTAATTTTGCATGCAATTTTAAAAGGGGAAAGAAAGATCTGCTTAGTGCAAAAAACCTTAAAAAGTATTTTTTAGAATTTTTTTTATTGTTAAATGTTTGAGACACTCATTTAAAATTATGAGACTTATTTTTTAAAATCTTCATTACTGATGAACTTTCAAAGAGAATTTTTCATAAAAAATGAGTGTCCATTAGTTCAGTAATTTTACAAAAGGCTGTACATTTATCCTTTAACTTTTTTCTGTTTCTCTTTTAAAAGTTTTTATTCGAAAAGTTACTCTATGAATGTATCCATTTGTTTTCTGTTAAAATTATTTTATCTTTCCATTCATGATAATTTATTTCTTTTTATAAACAAGTGGTTAGCAGACTACAAGAGCAATTTCCCGCTATCTCAAGAACTCTTGTCAACATGGCTTTAGATAGTAGCAATTACAATGAAGATCGTGCCAAACAGTTCCTTGCTGCCATGACTCCTCAGGATGGGTATGTTTAGATTCATTTTAAAGCATATAAAATGAATATCCTTTAAGTAATGAATTGAAATTCTATATTTATTAATTCCGCTTTTAAGAATTGAATTCTTATTCTGAATAGTAAAGAATGGATAGTTTAATAAAGCACAACTTTCAACTAGATAATATAAAAAATTCTATTTGCCGCAAAATTTTTCAATGTTTTTTTTCTTTTTACACGTGAAAAACCTCTGAAAATTTTTGGAAAATTAACATCAAGATTAATCCTTAAAAACACAAAATGGATTGGAAGCCTTGATTAACTAAAGTGTTTTATTGTGTATTATAAGATTAAAGTAAAAAAAACAACAAAAAATGACAAAATTGTGACAAAATTTAAAATTTTGTCCCAATCTCCATCTGTGCAAATAGTAGGGGAAAAAATTAAATCTAAGTGGTAACTTGTGAAATTAGCATTTTAATTGTATTAATTCACATTTTTGTTAAGTAAAGCATAAACTATAAAATGGAACCAATGAAAATCAATACTGTTGAGGAAAAAAGTATTATTTATATGTGTACTGATATTTATACAAATTATATCTATTTTTATTTCCAAGAATTAAAACAAAATTTTGTGCACACACCAGTTTGGTTAAACATATGCATTATATTTTAAGTATATTTTCTTTCAGTTTTAAGTAGCACTAGATTTACTTTGTGAAAAGCATAATCTGTTTTTAATTA
Source organism: Trichonephila inaurata madagascariensis (assembly GCA_019973955.1). NCBI lineage: Eukaryota > Metazoa > Arthropoda > Arachnida > Araneae > Nephilidae > Trichonephila > Trichonephila inaurata. The sequence goes on from BMAV01004220.1 coordinate 510,235, forward strand.
TACATAAGAAAAGCTACTTTTTTAATGTTTTAATTTATGTGTAACATATATTATAATGACAATCAGGGTTACCTGAGCCATGGAGAGATAACTAAGGATTCTGTTCATGTTTAAATTACTTGTTATTCAATAAAATTATGGATTGTCTTAAAATTTGGTTCATCATTATAATGGTCACTGTAAAATAATTTTCGGTCTGTATTTAATTGCTAATAAGTTTATGATTCTTAATTTTCAAATTTAGATTTGCTTCTACTCTCCTGGGTCAATTCCCTCTGAAAGCATTTTTTTTTTCTTTCAGATTATTATTATTTTTAACGCATTTTAGGATTTCTTACTTTTTAATATGTTTTATTTTTAATTGGATAAATCTGTGGCGGTGTGATATCTATATAAACTAGTACCAAACATCACGCGAAGATGATCGTTTTGGCGTGATCGAAAAAGAACTCGCGTTCGGAACGGAAGATACCCAGATCGAAGGTACCAGAATCCATCCTTCCTTCATTGGTGACCCTGGCCGTACAAAAGAGCCGCACCCTTCGCGCGCAGCAGTCGTGGCGCCATCTATCCACCGCAAAAAGCAACCAAGCCGTCACTCCACAAAGCCGTTTCACACAAATGACGCAATTCTCAAGCCGTCACACATGATTGACACAACCCACAAAGTGATGCAACTGCTCACATACTCGCCACGAATATAATATCGTTCGTTCGCCTATTTGCCGAATCATTGGCATGGGGTAATGTGGTGATGTGATATCTATATAAACTAGTACCAAACATCACGTGAAGACGATCGTTTTGGCGTGATCGAAAAAGTACTCGCGTTCGGAACGGAAGGTACCCAGATCGAATCCGTCCTTCCTCCAAATCCTTTTTTCCTGCTATTTAGTTCTAAATATTTTTTTTTCTGTTACATTGCTTCTTAGGAACATTTTGTTGATAACAATGTATTGCTTTTTATTAGAATATTTGCATGAATAGCTCCTTACTGTGTTGACAAAGTATTGATGATAAATCTAGAATAGGAAAGGCTTAAAAATTCTATATTACAGTCGAACCTCTATATTGCGAATTTTTCTATATAGCAAACTTTTTCATTGAACCTTCAACATTTCATGATTTTCTTTGTAAATAACCTCTCTATAGTGAAGTGCATTTTCTATACAATCAACTTTTTCGTTTGTGATTCAATTTTTGTTCTCCCTTTTTTTTTAAAGTATTTCTGAAAAATTTCAAGTTATTCTCTCTTTACCATATTTTATGGTGGCCATAAATCTTGAACTGGTTTTATTAGTTCCTAACTCACTGAGAGCAATAGAGTTCTGGATGTTTCATCCAAGAAGTGTAACCTTTAACCCCCATTGCCCAGTTCACTAGAAATATCTTCAATATCCTCTTTCACCCTCAGTGGAGTTGTCCTGTGTCCCTGTGTTCTAATTATAAAATAATGTATGTTTAATGTTATTTGTATACTTTAAATTATAAAATGTCCTTATAAGATTCATTAATTTTAGTAGAAAATTATTTTCTTGATATTGATATTCTTCTTCGACATTCTTTTTTCTTGTTTTCCTTGCAGTTTTTCTTTCTTTCTTTTTTGATGGGTAAGATATATAAAATAAACGTATATTAAATTGAAAAAAAGTGTAAATAATTACTTTTTTTTAATATATAGTGTTTATGAATTTAAATTTTGATTTATGTGATTTATAAAGTATATTAAAAGATGAATCTCTATATTACGATTTTTCCATATAACGAACTTTTTTCCGGGATTTAGTGGCTTCATTATATAGAGGTCCGACTGCAGTTTAAAGAAATTAGCATTTAGGGCTCTTACTAATGTACATATTTTTTTAATTTTAGAGCTCGCCCATTAGTTCCTCATTCAGAAGCAGCGACTGGAACTGCCCTAGTTGATTCTAGTCCTGCTACTGGGTTATCTGCTGATTCACCTCCCATCCCTCCGCCTAGAAGCCGACATGCTTCTGCTTCTCAAGACAGTGAGACAGGTTCTAGGCATTCAAGTCTTGAGAGATCGTCCAGGAAAGGTAATGATAAAAATTAGTTTTAAGACTCTTCTTCCTTTCTGTTTTACTCATTATTTATTTCTTTAATTATAAAAGTTTGCATGAAAAGTACTAACTAGTAAAAAAGGATTTCGTAAAAGATATTAAAGATCATTCATAAATGACAAGTGAATGATTTTTTCTTGTCAGAATGCATTTGTGTTAAGATGTATATTAAATAAAAGTTAAATAGCTGGTATACCCATTCTTTGCACAGATAAATTAAAAAATCAATATAATATTCACAATCAACAACGTTCCTTATATTATAATGGCGATTCAATAAAAACATAGCGAAATGTGTTGGAAGTAGAGCCAAGTTGACATCATTTTTGGCAATCATGTTGGCAACTTGGCGATTGATTGAATGGTGCAAAAGTTGATATGCTGTACAGCCACCTGGTGGGGAGCTGAACAAAGAGGATAGCACAAAAACCTTCTCCACCAAGAAATACATATATATGCCAATTTTCATAGTTTAGTTGAACGGTGTTGATGCGATTTCACATATACAAACATCCATTTTTATATTTATAGATTAAAATTTTAAGGAAGTGGAAAAATTTCTGTAAAGGTCAAGGTTGTGTGAAAGGTCAAGGTTGGGTTAATTTATACATTCTGTATGCTGATATTCAGCTATTAACTATTTATGTCTTTCAAACCAGTTTAAAATTTCATTGAAAGATCATTTTTCTTTAGAAAGTTTTTTAAAAAATGTATTGGTGTTTTGTAACAAAACTAAGCATTTACTTTTCTTGTTGATTTTTATTAATAAATGCCTTCTTAGGTGACAGCTCCCGTGAAGCAACTCCATCCAAAAGTCCAAGGTATTTTGCGAATTGTTTTAGTTTTATTGTTTTGAAATAAGTAAGATTATTATACTTAACATTCAGCAATTTATTTATTTGCTATCTCTATTTCTTTTTATTGTTTTTATTTTTATTTTATGTACCATAGATATTTAAAAAAGAACTTAAATTTTTTTTGTAAAATTTATATGCATTAATTGTTAATATATAAGAATTTTCAAAATGTTTTGAATTGTTTTTAGGAATTAATATATTTACACTGGGAATATACAGTCAGACCTCTATTTAACACAAATTCATTAAATCTCAAAAAGAAGTTTGTAATATGTAAAATTTGTTAAATAGAGATTCATCTTTCAATATATACTTTATAAACCACATAAAACAAATTTTAAATTCATGAACACTTTATATTATTAAAAAAGCAATTATTACACCTTTTTCTGTTAATTATTATCTGTTTATTTTATATATCTTATAAAAAAAAATCTGCAAGGGAAAAAAAAGGCAAAGAATACACTGTATTTTATATTTAAAAAAAAAACAACATTTTCTTAAAATTAATGAATTTAAATAATATTTTCTAATTTTAAGCATACAAACAGTTTTAAACATTATTTTATAATCACTGATTTTAAGCATACATTACCACATGGGTCCTGCAATTTAATTACTGATAAGAGTCTGTTAATTTTGTTTGAGTTTCTGGATTAAGCAACCAGAATTACAACTATTTTATTACTCTCAGTGAGATAGACACCTGGTAAAATTAGTTCAAGGTCATTGATAACCATAAAATTTATTAAAAGAGAGGGTTTCCTACACTCCTCACCAAACTTACTGTGACTGAGCATGCAATATTTTTACCCTTCTTACCCCAATTGTAAATTTCACCCCTGCACTGGGGCATTCTGACTAAAAACAGGAAACTCATCAGATGGACACAATGACTTTGTCTTTACAAAAAGACTGTTGCAATTTAGACTCTGAGCTCTAAACATCTGCAGCACCTTCAAAGGTGTGGTTTTCATTTACTTCTTGCATTTAACTATTTAAATTTAAGTTTAAATTAACGTAAATATTTCTGCAATTAAAAACCTGTATTATCTCCATCTTTGGCTGTTACTCAAATACTAGCAAAATAATATGAAATCTCTGGAAATATTTCAGAAATAGGAAGAAAAGAAAATCGAATCACAAGACAAAAATTTTATTAAATAGAAAATGTACTTCACTATTTGGAGGTTATTTTACAAAGAAAATCAGAAAATGTCCCTGGTTCTAGGAACAATTTGCTAGAGAAATTCGCAAAATAGGGGTTTGTAAAATGGAGATCCAACAATATATACTGAGCATTATTAAGATGCTTAAAAGTGTGAAGCACATATATAAAATAAGAGAAAATTTATTTCATTTTCAAATATTTCTCTGTATATTGTCCTTCCAGTTCATTTGTTCTTGGAAATCCAAGTTAATGTATTAATTTTATCCTGCGATCTTTAAGTAATAACTAGTTTAACATTTGAATTTAATTTGTAAAAAGTGACACTAGTGTGTAATCAGCAAAAAAATTATCAGTCTTTTAATAGCTTAAAGAGATTTAAATTGTATTTATGGGATTTATTATCTTAATTAACTTTGTGAATTAACTTTTAAAAAAGAAATTTCTACCATAAGTAATTTTTTTCTTTTTTCCAAAGAATGCTGTAAGAAGTTCAATATTTCAAATTTCATTTGAATCTGATCATTAATTATAGAGATATTAAATAAAAGCTATTTTGGATTCATGTATTGAAGTATTTCTTGCAAACATTTTTTTTAAAAAACATTTAACATCTTTTCAGTTATTAACTGTTAGAAAAAATTCAACTAACTACTTAAAAATGTTTATTTTTAACAGAATAAAAATATTTTTTTTAAAAAAACTAGAGGGGAGGGGTACCCCATGTCTGCCTGATGGCAGACCAACCCTTATTGTACAAATTATACAACTATTCATACTCATTGCTCAAATTACAAGACTGTAAGTTGCATGTATTATGTAAATTTGTAACCTTAATATTGAACAGGACTTACTGCCTTTTTATTATTGTTCTCATGTTTGAGATAAATAAATTTTTATTACATCATCATGAAAAACTTTTTTTAAAATATAAAGAGAAAACAAATGTCTCATAATATTTGTGTGATTTCAAATACCACATTAGTGATTTAGCAATGGAAAATTATAGATTAGTATATGGACCTAGTCAAACCTATTGAATTTCCAATTTTAATTTATTACTGATAGAAGAAATTCAACAAGTATTCAGGTATTTCTAGATAAAGAGAGTTTAATTACCTAATTTTAAATTAAAAAAAAACTAATTATTACTTCTTTGAAAATAGTTTTAATAATTCACCTTTATTAAAATAGTATTACTTCTTTTGTATTTTTTAGAAATATATTTTTAGAATCTAAAATGAATTATGTATTGTTAAATGTATACACACACACACACACATCTTTGAAAAGTGTTGCATACAAGATTTTATATCATCAAATATTTCTATATCATCAAGATGTGTGTTTAACATTAAGAGATCCGTTTTTAAAACTTTTAACTTTGAGCATTTTATGTAAAAATTTATGGAAGGTGGAACACATAAAGGGCATTATGTGGTACAAGGGCATGGGAACCCATCAATATTGATACTTTTAAGTTCAGTTACTGCACTAAATGTATTAGTAAATTAATCTATTAATATTATACTTTTGTTCTATTGGTTAAAGCGTTTAAAGATGTAAATTTTCTCATTTCAATGAAAATTATTAGAACACTCATTAAAAAGTGTCCTACGTCCTATCTTTTTTTCCTTTTGACTCTTTTATGGGGAAGTAGATGTTAATTGTTCTTTCAGTTTGTTGGAAAAAGTAAATTTTATTTTGTTACATTTGTAATCTTTAATTTGTTCCTATACATGTTCTTATAAATAAGTTTTACAATTTATTGCCTGATTTTTTAGCCGCCTTGCTACTACTGGATCTCCTGCCCGTAAAGTTACAAGCACCTCTATTTCAACTATAACAGATCGTACTTCAAGACCAAAGTTTAAAAAAGAAGTTCTGAAGTAAATATTTTTTATCTTATTAAAATTTCATTCTGCATTTTTTAAAAATTTATCTATGAATGCATCTGTAAATTTAATGAATCACTTTTCTAAATTGTTATTGATTTTTAAAATAACTTTTCACATTGGTCTATGCTACTGAATGAATAAATGTATTTTTTACTGTAAACTAATGGAATATATAATGTTAGTTAAAATAACTTTTTGAATAAAGGGGAAGTTAATTTAACTAGTTTTAGGGATTCTGATTAAATTTAAGAAAAATATGGCTTTTTCAGAATTTTAGATTTAAGAAAGATAAGATATTAATGTTAATCAATATTAAAAAAAGAAGAGAATATTGCATATATTTAACAAATAAAAATGAGGTGTTTTTTTTAAACCTAGTAATAAGCTTGATGATGGAATTTATAAAAATTTTTAGACATTACTTTGTATTTAAATAAATGCATTCAAATAAGGTTTAAATCATATTATGTTGCTGTTATCTCCCAGTTTCTCAAATATGTTTTCATGGCCTTGGTATTCACTGTATCTGTGCCTTTCACCAGAAAATTATGCAAATTTGGTTACTATATATATAATACTACAAGTTTGTTTCTGTTGATGGTTACTGCAGATTGATTTCTAAGATGTCCTATTTTTAAATTCTTTCATTTTGTTTATTTTTAAAAAAGATTTGGATTAATATTGTATTTTGCTATTGACTATCAAACTATATTTTTGCTTGTAAACTGAGAAGTATGTACCGTATTTTCCTGTATATAATCCGCGGGTTATGAGTTAAAGTTTCAAATTTCGTTGTGCATATTATACGCCACCACAGATTATCTGAGAAAAAACATTCTCCATCAGAAAAGCTAACAATAAAGTTTTGACAGAAACACCGTTTATGTTTTATAAAATAAATAATAGATGGCACTTTCATGACTCGGATGACTTTTTTCAGCCATAACTAGTTTTTGTCCAATTACATTCAAAAACGAATTCGATTCCTCGGAAGGAAAAAACAGTTACTAGTTGCTGGCGCCATTTCCAATTTTCTCTTGACTAGAGCTGTTACATTCTTTGAAAGTTTTCATCATGTTGAAGCAAAAGCGTTAAGTTACACTGCAAACTTAAAGTGAAAAGTTATAGAGAAGGCTACCGAAGTCAGGAAGCTGCAAAGTTTTTCAAGGTATATTCGTTTGTGGAGAAAAAAACAAGACCAACTTACAAAATTGTGATCGACGTTAAACAGCCGATTGTCATGGAAAACCTCACTGGCCAGAATTAGAGGAAGAAATAAATAATAGGATTTTAAAAGAAAGAGACAGTGGGAAAGCAATCTCGATCTTAATTTTTTTGCTGTTAACTTGCTAAATTAAAAAAAAAAGATTTTTCCCGCATGGAATGTTTTGTTTAACAACTCAAAACATAGATGGCAGTAGCAAAGAATTTTTTTGTTTTATTGAGATTATCGTAAAATATATCATACTTATTTAAAAAGATGTTTCATAATAAATTTTTTTTTCTGTACAATTTCTTCTATTTTTAATTATATTGTGTATTTCTTATCTTATATGACACTCATTATTGGCAGTTTATATTTTGGATTATTCGCTGTAAAAACTCCTGCGGATTATACAATTTTTTTTTTACTCGAGAAAAATTCGCCGCTGCAGATTATGTTCAGGAAAATACGGTAAATCATTTTGAAATTACTATATATTATGACATATAATGCACACTTATAATTTCAAACCACATTAAAAAATTTTAGGTATATTCTCCTTATAATGTGCTCTGTCTTTGCAGAGAAATTTGAAGTATGGGTGTGCATGATCTATACTCTTGTCTTTTGAAATTATTAATTTGAATGACTTTCTCTAGCTTTTGAATAATGGTGTACTGAATTGATAAGAAATATGGGAATAATATGCATGGTAGGAAAATGCTTAAGGGAGTAGTAAATAATTGCGTAAACAAAGTGCATTGTATTCAATAAAGATGGGCATAAGAATGTCATTCTAGATTTTTTTAAAAAACAAGACATAATTTAGGGTAAGAAGATACTTCCAACCAAATAAAGGAGTCAAATGTTTTCTCTTCCTCTAGTCATTTAAAGTGAATGTCAAAAGTTTTAATAAATCAATCACATTTACTTTAATTGAAATACAGTTAATCTAGTTTTCCTTTTAATAATAAATATGGGTCCTGTTAAAAGAAAGATACATAAAACTAGTTTCGAACGCTGAATTTTTCAATTTACAAAATAAATAAATAAATTTTTAAAAAAAAATAGGAATTGTGCTGTATGTGTGCAGCAAGGATATTTGGTTTTGATGAAAGCTCCATACATGATTATAAGAATGAAATGAAATTATAATAATTAATATACCAAATAATAAATATGCATTGTATAAAGTAGTAATGAAATGGCCTAACACAGATAAAAGTGTTGCGAACTGAGTACTAAAAGTTTGTCAGAGTGGATTAATTGTAGCAAGAAACAATTTGCTTCAAAGTATGCAAAAAAGAATGCAAGTTAAAATAAAAACTTTAAAGCAACTTTGAGTGGGTTTAGTCAATTTATGGCATAACATAATTTAATTCTACTGAAAGGAAGGGAAAAAAGTTAATAAGGTATGTTATTTCTTTTAAATAAACATCATTTAGATACATATCAATTTTTTTAAACCACTTTTTATATCCAGCATATAATGGACACTTGTGAGCTTTCTTCTTATTTTTTGTCTTAAAAATGTATGCGTATATGATATGGTGCTGAAATATATGGTAATTACTTAACAGGATGATGTATAAAGACAGCAAATGGAATATAAACTTTACATCAGAAGAGTTGGGAGAGGATACTATTTCTTTCTGATATTTTAAATTATTCTTTCAAGGTTTAGGAGCATGAATATTTTCCGTTTCTGTTGATACTTGTTGACTTATCCCTTTATCTACCAATGGTACTTATAAGTACCACTCACTTTAAAATTACATAGAATAACCATTTTTACGAATATTCTGATGATACTTAGCAGGAATATTCTTTGAAATCCACTCTTCCAAGATAAAAGGCAGCATGGGTTCTATGATGAGTATTTTAGTAGAGAAGGCAAATAGTTTTATAGCAGAAATTGCATTTTCAGTTGACAGCGTTTTCTGCAGATTGTAAAGATTGTCATTTTTGTCCTGAAAAAATAGTTAATGCCAAAATTTAAGTGTCTTATTTTTTCTTGTATGCTAATGAAGACCTTAGAAAACAATTTGACTATTTATTTTAAGTGAACAGTGTATATAATTAAAGAGATATTCAACTGTAAAATTAATTAATTAATTAGCTCTAACGGATAAAATTTCTCAAAGTTGAGTATTTTGTTTATGCATATCCCTTAATTTTCAATGTAGTAATTAAAGAAAAAATATTGCATGAAAAAAACTGCAGTAAATCATAATGTGGTAGATAAAGGGTTAAATAATTGGAAATTTTTAATGGAAAGTTTGGAATTGGAGAACTAAAATAATTTGGATTTCTTTTGATCCCTTTTTCTCATTTATTTAGTATTTTTCTTTTATAGAGTTTCTAAAGCTACGAGCACTCGAAATGATTTTGAAAATATGTCTGCATATCGTACTCGAGCTCGAGGTCCTGATCCATCTCTTAGGAAAGGACCATGTGAAAGTCTGCTTCTGTAAGTTTTTTCCCCTTCAAATATATTATTCTCTAGATAATAATATATATTTTTTCAAATTGAAGGCCTATCATTCCACATTGTTCACAGTAATGTCAATTTTTATTTTTAAAATTTCATTTAAAAAAAAGAGGGTCTACCCTTGATTACAGTTTGAGAATCGGAAAATTCTAACCTATAAAACATTTTTTTATCACTTGAGTGAAATCAGTAAAAATTAATACTTACATTAAAATTATCATTATTATTATTATTTGAAAATTGATAAAGATTAATTTTCCAGTTCAATGCTTTTAATTTTTTTTATTTTATTATAATCCTTCAATTTTGTTTAATCATGCATTTTGTAATTTGTTTATATTTTTCAGAAAAGAATACTTGCCATGGATTGGACCTGATCCAAAAAATCATAAGGGTCCTAATTCTGCATATTGTCTAGGTCCAGATCCAAATAATTTAAGCTATAGATCAGAAAGTCGAGCAAAAGGACCACAGAACCTTCACAAAGGACCTCTTGCCTCCTTCAAACATTCCAAGATAGCCCCAGCACCTACTGTAATAGAAAATGAAACTGATAATTCCAGATCAAGTTAAGTAGTCAGACATGTCCTGCCAAATGTTCCAATTGGAATTTTTTAAAATGCACCCACAATGATTTTACATTTAATAACTGTTGAAATCCATCTTGATTTTCAATTTACTATTTGAAGATTTTTTTTTCTGAGTGAATAATTAAGAGTAATATTTAATAGGGATGAAAATAAGCAATGAATGGATTTTTTAATGAAAGCACTTTTCACAGAATTTTATGGTTTTTTTATGTATATATTGATATAGAAGCCATATCTTTACATCCCAAGTGTGTGAAATTTAACTTTATTGTTGTGTATTTATTTTTAATTTATTGAAATGTACAATCATTTAGTGGAAAGTAACTTAAAACTTGTTAATCATTGATCACACAAATTAATTTTTATGTTATAACCAAGATATTTTTATTTTTACCTGTTGAATATATAATTAATTATTCTGTTTAATTTAAGAATTTAAAATTTTGTTAAATGTATTGATTGATTGATTGAGGGAATTATGGGAGATATAATAAAAATATGTGTTTTTATTATGCACAGAAAGAAGTTAAGTCATATTCTCTATGTATCAGAAAAGTTAAACCTATTCTAATGTGAACTGTTTCATATAAGCTATTATTTATTTATCATTCTTTTTGCTATGATGGAAAATTGCTTTTCTCTTTTAGTTCAAGAGATTTTGATCTTGTTTTCTATGCAGTCTTATATTTTTTTTTCTAGTCTGTGAAAAATATAGTTAGTGTCATTTTTGTGTACATTTAGTCTTTTATTTTGAGAAATATTTTTAGATATGCATTTATTGAAGTTCAAATTTTGTACTTTTTTCTAGTCATTATTGATTTAATTTTTTATAATTTTATTTATTGTTATAATTTTATTGAAAATAACATATATTGCTTTGTTGTTCTGTTATATTCAGTGTTCTAATGTTTAATATATTGACTTTATCTTTGAATCTCTCATTTTAGTGATATTCATTGTGATATGTTGTGGAATTTAAGGCTTAAATTCAAAATAATCTCACAAATAGTATAATGAGACTATTTTTCATCTTGCATTGATACCAAAACATCAAAATATTTTTCATTGTTCATAGTTAGTTTCTTAAATTTTGTTTTGTTGGCTTTACCAATAGCAAAACTGTGAGGTGTCTTTTGATGGATAGGCTTACTACATGGAAAATTGCTATATAGAACTGTTGATTAATTGGGTTATATGGAATAGTGAGCAACACAAAAACTGTTTTTCCTTTAAAAAAATATTTTTCAAGTTAAGTAAATGTCAAAATAGTTCATTTTCTTTAGCACTCTAAAATTCTGACTGTCAACTAACAATTTGGGAACAATCAGATTATTGCAAATATGAAACATTGTGGGCTTAAGAGACTCTGGATTTAAACTCTATGTGATCGGAGTTTGATTTCATTTATAGCAAATTGGATTAATTACAGAAAAACTAATTTCTAAACTACTATATAAGTCTGTTATTGTTCAAATATATTTTAGCAGAAAACCGCTGTATACTTACATTTTACTTTTGTTGTACTTGTCCATCCATTTTTTGTTAGTGTGGGAAATAAAAAAAAAAAAAAAGAAAACCTGTGTATGAAATATTTTTGTTTGAACATTTCTGATTATTATTTTAAAACTGTTTAATTCACATAAAATACATGAAGGTATATCATTTTGAATACTTTAATGTAAATGTTGTATTGTATTATGTTTTAATGGAATTATTTTTTAAAAAATTCCTTCTTGCTATGGAGAATTTTAAATTATCATGGCAGTATCAAGCTGAAATATAAAATTTCAGTTATTTTTGCTTACTATTATGATAGTGCTACTTTTTTTGTTTCTTTGCATATGTTAATACAATTTTATAAAAATTTCAAAAATTAGAGGGTGTTATTTTTTTTTTTATTTGCTAATAAAAATCATTTCTTTTTATTTCTTTTTTCTTCATGTTTGAAACCAACACTAAGTCAGTTATAATAATGTTTTATTAATTTAAGTAAAAGCTAGTTTATTTATTTTAATTTATTAATTATTTTTTTAAAGATTATTTTATTAAGTTCTGAAAGAAATAGTAAAGTTTTAGAAATCTGTAATACACTGTAATTCAGTTGCTTGATCAAGTTATTTTTTTACACTAGAACATCCAAGATTTCAATTACCCTTAAACGTCCACTGGTGTTGTTTTGTTTTAACACCGCAATATAAAATATATAAAGTAATTGTTTTAACTAAATAATTGCAGGACTACTGTTCAGTACGGTTTAGTTTTAAGACTTTTTAATATTATTTCATGTAATTATCTTATAGGTCCGAGGTTCAAACCCTGGGCTGGGCAAGGTTGACTCAGCCTTACATCCCTTCAGTGGGTCGATAAATAAGTACCAAGCTTGCTTGGGAACTTAACACTGGGGATTTCACATCAGACTGATCACCTGACCAGAACATCAGTTAATGCACCTCAGGGCACCATGGGCTGTTGCACCACTGAGTTAAGTTAATTATCATAATGACCCTTTATATTGTAAAAAACTGATGGTGACATTTTGTTTCATGAAGCTTGTTTAACCACTGCTTTATTGCAAAACATTTCGAGTCGCAAATCTGCCAGGAAAACTACTATTATGCATTATCCATTCTGTGCCATCCCTAACGATATATATTTCAGGATTTACTGGAATATTATCAATTACATCTGCACTTTCTTCAGATTCTTTTCAGTCACTTTCATTTAATCTTATGTCTTCATTGGAATCCAAATTAAAGCCAATTCATTTTTTTTAAATTTTTTTTTCCAGAAAGCTCTCACAATAATTTAGAAATTTCATCAGGGCTTAGACCTTTTCTAAGAGCCATTGTTTCAGGGCGTCTGCTCTGCACTAAGTTCGAAAATCGAATGAATTTTTTTTTGAGCAGATAAGCAAATACTATGTAAAGAAACACTTAGACACAATAATTTTAGTATAATTGATTCATTTCCACTGTGAACCCAATAACACTGCATTCAAAGTCAAATAAATGTGCAATAGTACTTTGGGAAGTTTGTTTTACGAATGGCATCTGCTTAGTGAACTATATTTTGTTGAATGATAGCTGTTTATAATGATAAATTGCCTTGGTGTTGAAATGACACCAGCGGACATTCTAGGTATATTTAGTTGAAAAATCACTCCTAATTTACCTAGAACCACAAAACTTTTTCTGTGTAATCACCAGGGCAAATGATTAAAAGTCACCAAAAATTCCCTGCAAAAATGCAGAAAGGAGAATAAAGTAAACAGACTCTGGTGTCCAATTGACACCGATGGATGTTCTAGTGTTAAGAAGATTCTAAGATGAAAGCATTTTATACTTTATTTTTAGTTACTGCTAGTCATTCTATGTTTTCCCCTATTTTATTCAATATTATTTAATTTCTTGAATAAGTGAGTTTTTGCTTAAGAAATAAAACATATAAAATGCATAAAACATTTAATTTCTTGGCTTAGTTGGTTGCTGAAATGATACATGTGAAGACTTGATTAAATGTATTGTTGCTTAGATCATAATATTTATACATTTTGTGGGCTCATTCAGATATATTGTGATATCACATCATAAAGTTTTGCATTGTTATGAATTCAAAAACAAATAAAGGAACCATCGAAAATCAATCATAATTCTATAGTTTATTTATAAATTTCAAAAACATTTAAGAGTATGAAAAACTCATAAAAGGAGGATTTAAAACATTATAATCTTTCTTTAATAATTATATTAAATTTAAAATTTCATCTTGATCAGTTCTAAATTTGAGTTGCAAATGAATAATAATGTTTCATTATTATTCATTTAATATGATACAGTTAGTTTTGTAATTTCTTATTGCTTAGGAATCCTGTATGATTTTAAACTTTGGATAGCTGGAAAGCATAAAATAACTTGAAATTCTATCTGACAGCTAACATTTTGTGTTTTAAACCATCTTTTTCTTACCGAAAATATTGCATAAGTGAGATTATAATAAAGCATAAGTAAGCTTTGCTTGAAAAATCAATAAAAAGGGAAAGATAGAGAAATTTTTATTTTCTTTATCTATATTATTTGGATGGATTAACGTTATACAGCGTAAAATGTGTATCCCATTTTATTTTTTGGATCTGAAATATGCAGAACTTATTCAAAACTATATTTTCTGTGTATAACTGTTCATTACAGAAGTAAAATTTATATTGTTTTTTAGATGTAACATCATTTTTTTTAAACCTCCATCTGAAAACATTTAAATTTTATTTCAAACAAAATAAGAAAATTGTGAGATTAAAAAAAAATAAATAAAGCAATGGGACATTTTCGAGTTCAAAAATTTTTTAATATCGGTTGAGATGGGCTAAAATTTATATCTGTGCAAGAAATGTGCAAGGTTAAGTTTTAACAATTTGGATAGATATTTCGATTTTTGTAACTAAATGGATGACTGAAAGCTTTTTAAACCTTAAGAATTTAGATGATGATTCTCTATTAGAGATCTTAGTAAAATTGTGTGAGATATGGATTATTTTTCATGAGAGTAGGCTATGATTTATTATTGAAATTTTCATCTCTAAATGTATTGCCTTTGCAGTTTATTCTAAAGTACTTGCCAAGCTTGGGCTGCTTTGTGTGCTGTATTCCAACAGTGATCTTGCAAATATTTAATCTCTTCAAATTTTCTATAAAAAAAAATAAAGCTTTTTTTACCCCTGATTTTCTTGTTGTACAATATTTGTTAGATTTTGCTTTGCAATTGCACCACTCTTGCATGTTAGGTCATTTCACTAACAGAAATATGCTTAAATTATGTTAACTTTTTACAATATCTGTCTTCCACATTTCGCTCTCTAGAATTTAAGAGCTCTCAATGTTTTAATAACTTCATCCATAGATGTTTGTTATTGACAGTTTTTCATAATAATTTGTTAGTTATAAAAAAGATATACTTTTTTATTAATTTATAATTCATTCATGTGGGATCATTTGTCTGATTCATTATAATTTTTATTGTATTTTATGTAATTTATATTGAGAAAAATACTTCTCTCAATTTGTAAACATCTGTTTCAGACTGAATCTTCACCACTCAGGAAAGCCAATTTGATAATGTTTATTTCATTCCACTAGTCAGTAAAATATTCTCATTTTTTTTTAAAAAAAAAAAGTTTAGGATTTTTTTTGGAAGTATTCATCAATTTTATTTTTAAAAAAGAACCTATGAAAGAAAAATTAAGGGGGAAAGATTCTTTTCCATATAAAAGTTTATTCCCCCTCTTATGTGTAATTTTCTTTTTCTGTAATTAATTGCAGGAATTTGAAAGAGAAAATAAAAGGTATAATAATGTTTCATTTAAATTATCCATGTTTTAAATGTTAGCACAAGAGATAAAAATGAAGAGATGTCAAAATAAAAACTTTCCTCGTCCACAGCTTTAAAAAATAATGCTGCCAAAGTTTTAAAATTAATTTCTTGAGATAATGATTATTGTTTTCTTCAATAGAATATCCCATGTTTTTAATTCTAATAAAATAATATAAATTCATCTTTATACTATAAAAATATTCCATTACTCTTGTTATTTTATGATAAATAAGTACATAATGGTCATTTAGATCTCAATTGCAGAAAAGTTCTAATGGCTTAAATTATTTTGTAAAAATATAATTTTTGTGAATATGGAAAATAATAAAATAATCATTTTATTATTGTTTTACATAAATACACACTTTATTTTTTTAATACTTCTACAAATTATTAAATATTTATGTAAGTGTTAATGAAGACATACTTGTAATTAAATAACTGGCATATGCTTTAAAAAAAGATAAATTTTCTCTGTTGAATTCTCTCCCCAAGTCCCTGTTTTTATTTCTTGTGTAACTTATAAGCTATTTATTTTTATGTACCTTCGTGTTTTAAAATGATTCTTTACCTGTAAATAGTTGTAAGTATGTATATACTTTGTTAGTACGGTTTCACAATCATAATTCGTCTTTGAAGTAGTTTCTATAAGTGCTCAAAATTTATACCTATATATGAAATGCTATTAATAATCCAAAAGAAATATATATGAATTATAGATTCTACAGTGGACTCACTTTAAACGGCCTTTTAGTTTAACGTAATTTATTGTTTTTTTACTGTCAAAAGAATTATGTATTCGGATTGTTATTCATTTTATTGCAACTATGATTTAAATCATGTTTACTTATTACCTTAGTGGTGTTCATTATATAGTGAGTCTACTCTGTTAGTTTTTATTCATTTAGAAATTACTTGAATGTCTTTAAAAATTTTAGTTGATTTTGTTTTATAGTACTTGTTTAATCTTTTTTATAACATTTGATTTCATGTTCTAGAACTTTATCTTTTTAAATTAAAATCACCCTGGATTAAATATTTAATTCTTATTTTACATTTTTTTCCAGGTTACTTTTATTATCAAAAATTTGTTCTGTTTATATTTTATTGCTATTTTCTGTTAATATTATTTTTTGGTTCCCATATTTCAGTTATATTAATACATCTTAAAAACAAGTGCTATAAAGTTTTATAATAATATTCTTTAATTGCTGAAGATGCTCCTCTACATATAAATATATATATTTACATAAGAAAAACATATTTTTAACTTTGAAAATTTTCTATCTTGTGAACTGTTTAGTATTTATTATTATTTTATAGAAAATTTTAATTTATTTTAACTTAATGTTTTACAAAATGTTTTGTTGTTAATATTTTATATAAAAAATTGTAAAATAAAATATATGAAATTCAGGCATAATGTGAATTTTAGCTGCAATTTTAATAACTATTACTATGAAATTATTTTATCGATTAATTGTGAAAATTATTCTATAAATCAAATCACTAATCATTGTTAAACAGAAAAAAAATATGCAAGACACTTAACAATTTAAAAATATTCATTACAAGAACTGCATTTTGTTTTATGTTTTGGAACAGTATTTCCCAACCAAGGGCCCCAGAATCTTTAAGGGATTCGCCAGAAAGAAATTGTGTTTCAAGAGTTAAGAACATGAGCTAAGGGCTTCATAATAAAAATATTATCTCAGTGCTATAATTTAAAAATAATAAATTGATACAATATGTTATAGAAAAGTTCAAAAATCCAGGTTTAGAATGTTCTTGTATTTTCTTGAACTTTCTGTTAACAGGGGGGAAATTTTGGGGCATAGAAAATTTAAGAAGAAATGTTAAAATGCTTTATATTGTTTCATTTTGTGGAATATGACTTCAGCTGTGTAAAATACAGTTAACACACACACAAAGTTGTAATTGGCTTGATATAGTTTACATACAGCAGTTATCTGCATCTGACTCTTACAAAATTTGAGCCAGATATTAGCATTGTACTATCAAAACATCAGCCATAAGGGTCTCTTTAGTGGAGCCTACTTAAATTATATCCTTAAATAGGAATAAATTCATATATGTTTGAAATTAAATACATAGTTATTTTTATTATTTCTGTGAATTTCAATTTTATTGATTAAAATTTCCAAAATTTTATTTTATAATGGAATTTACTTATTTCTTAACTTTCAGGTCAAATTTGTTTAATTATTAGTTTTTAGTATCTTATAAATAGAAAAATCATTTAGGTACAGTATGTGTGTATGTATATGGGGGGTCCAGAGAAGAAAAAAGAGGTTTGGAACTCTTGTTCAAAATCGATTTTCTCATATTTTTAAATTGCTCTGCATTCCTTTATAAAAAGATAAATCTTCTATGTCTTGTCCACAATGTGATTCTGCATTTTTTTTTTTTTTATAAAATTCGATTTCAATTGATATGTACAATTTAGAATTAAGAAAATTGACTGTAAATGTTAAAATATTAGTAATAAATCTCATTACTCTTTTTTTTATATTTTGAATCCATTAGTGATTGAGTTTTAAATTTAAGTACAATATTAATTTAAATTGTTATTGTAAAAAATGTGCAAAGTTGTTTAAAGCATTTAATACTTTGATTCAGTAAAATATTTGCTCTTATTTTTATTATTACTTAGTTTTTGTCAAAGCATGTAATTTATATTGTTTCTGTGTTAAGTAAGTCAGAAATAATACAAATTACATTACCATTAATTTTCTCCATCTTTTATCTGAATCTTGAAATAATGCTGCATAAAAAATATCAGGAATCATCAATACTCAAATCTTCCTTAAACTGAGAAAATACTTGTAATAAACATCTTATAAATTTATTATAAATAATGTCACTGTTTTTTTGTAGAGCTTCTAATTTTTTCGAAACATAATAGTAATCTCTAAGTATGCTCATTTTAGAACATATTTGCATGCTCAGGAATTGGGCTTGTTTGTTGAATCTCCTGAGCTAATAAATACCCATCAAATTAAAACATAACCAAACATTTTGTATATTTTTCCTGCTATTCTATGTGAATCAAATTTTAATTCTTATAATTTTACCAAATAACTTTGAAAGTTGTTCCTGTTGATTTATTCTTATAAAATTGTTTAACTGGAAATCCTTTTTAGAATTTAGGTTCATTTTTGAAGTAATTTAGATGCACTTAAGCAATAACTCAAAACAAATTATCATTGAGGGTCATTTTAACAAAACTTTTCTTCTTCCCCTCCCCCTCTCCGGAATCTAAATTTGTTTGTTTTAACTGAATAGTTTTAAAATATTTAAACCAGCTGATATGGAAATAACTAACTAAAAGTTCTATATGCTTTAAAAATTATTCTTTTATTGTTTGTGTTCTTCGTATTATATTGTTTGTTGAAATACTTCATTAGATTCCTATTATTATAATAATGATTTTTTTAAAAATTCTAAAGATGTTTTAATTTTTTTAATGTCGTTTTATATATTTTATTGCAAAAAGTATATCCTTGAATTTTTATTTTTCATTGTGGCATTCGTGTTATATTTTAAAATACATTAGTTTTTTTCCCCCCATAAAAGATCATTTCTGTAATATTTTATTAGTGATATGCAAGTTTGAAGTAAGTTGTACAAAAGCAATTAAAAGTTACTGTAGCTTGGCAACATTTATAGACAATCTAAAGATGTCTCTTTCTCTGTATTTTTAAATAAAGAGCAAAAAAAATATATATTTAATCTATGCCAATCTATGTATTAATCTGTATCTATATCCATTTCTTTGAACATTCTTATGTAATATATTCCATGTAATCAAACTGAAAAATCATTTATTGTTAGTATCTGTTAATCATTTACTTCAAAAGTTTTTCATATAACTTTTTATTCTGCTTTATAGCAGGATTTGTAATAAATTCATACAATGATAAAAATTTTACAAAATTTAAAGATTAAGTTTGTAAGAAATTGTTTTGAGAAGTATTGATTATTAGTAGAGATATATTTTTTAGTATTGTTTGACAATTATTTTGGGATCTTGTATAGTATTGTGAGCTTTATCTATAGTAAATATTTTATAATTATTTATAAATATAGATTCTTTTTCTATTTATTATAGATTTTGTTTTATCTTTAAATCATGTCTATAATTTTTTTAGACAGATCTGTCTGTAGATCTGTATTATTACAACTGTGCTATATTTTAATTTGATATCTGTATAACTAAGTAAAAAATGCTATCTATTTTTTGTAATATTTTGTTATTCTAGATAAAGTTTATTCTTTTTTGAAAATTTGATTACTTTAGAAATGAGCTAATGATTTAAAATCTTGACAAAATACTTTTTAAAACATCTAACTTTTAATGAGAAAAATAAAATTTATTTATTCTTCAGAGCTCTTGCAACTTCTTTTAATCCATCAAAATGTCTAAATATAATATTTCTGTTATAAATCCCTCTATATATACAAACATGTGCAAAATTTAATTGTTTGCAATAATAGAGAATTTAGATTTATTGGGTGGTTTTAATTGTTTTAGACTTTAATTCATATTAATTATATTAGAGGGAATAAGAATTTTATTATAATCTAAGTTGTCCCATTTTGATAAATCTCATTATTAGATGCTTTTATAAAGCCTGGTATCTGAGTGGTAGTGTATCACACTTGGCCATCATAAGCTGTTTCGCCACTGAGTTTAGTTTAGTTTACATGGTTTTTTATAAAAAATATAATGGTATCTTATTTTAAAAATTTATTATTATTATTATGACTTTTTTGCAATTTTTGCGAATTTATATTAAAAATTAGAAATTCTGTAAAATGAATTAATTTTGTATTTGTAGCCTATACATTATTTGAGTATAATATTTTACAAAATTTCTAAGCAAGTTGAAAATTGAGAAAAAAAGGCGGTGGGGATTCCAAAAAAGCAGAATTTCTGGTCAAATCTTAATGAGAAACTTGATTAAGTGAACAAATTATAATTATTCGACATAATAACATGTTATACATTTTTTGCAAGAGTTCTGAACATAATGAAACATAAATTTCCGCTGGACCATTTTAAGAACGTTTTTGGAAGCCGGATATTAATTTCTTAAGTCAAAGATAGAATGTCTTTAAAACTTTCACATTTAAAAGATTTGTAAAAAAAAATTGATGATAACAGAATGGTTTTCATGTTATATTAAATTATGGAAAAAATCACTACTCTACTTCTCTGTTTAAAACCTTTTTTCAGTTTAGTTTTTTTTACCTTCAGTAATCAGTAAATTTCAATATTCTTTTTCACAAGGTACTATCAAGGGATTTCTTGTAATGTACATTTCAAAGTTGGTTCCATAAGTGATGCAATTTCAGTGCTATATGAGTTTTTTCAGGATTGAGTATTTTGCAAAATAAACTTTGAATCACTTATGGAAAAGAGCTTTAGATTTATACAGTTCATGATTTTTTTGTAATTCCATCCACTATAAATTCAGTTTTGAAATATATCACTTCCTTTTGCATAGTTTCTTGAAATAATGTATATATATATAAAATTATACTCTCTATAAAATATTTACATATATATATGTATTAATTTTTTATATATAAAAATTAAGTTAACATAAATTTGTAAAGCATTTTAGTTATACACATATAGTATGTGTAAGAGGTTTTTAAGACATTCTGCTCTTTGAACTTTTTGTTTGCTAATGGCTACTATTTGTGTAGCTTTCTAACTGTCATTAAATTTATCGTTAGAGGTTGTGCAATTTTTATTGATATACTCTGACGTCAGAATGCCATCCATTTTGTTGTGATGCTAATGCTCTGCCACTGGTTGAAAGCAAACAAAAGAATAAAAAAAATCACCTATTTTTGTGAGACGCTCCCAGTACAGTGATAATAGAGAATACTAGTCGTCTGGAAGAAATCTTTGTCAGTCATAGTTTTTATAGGCACACCTTGCACAAGGTATGCCCACCCTTGTATATGTAACTAATCTAGTTATTTTGTGCACAGTTGTCAGATGAATGTGTCTGTAACATTTAAGATCCATTGTTCTTCATTGAATAAAAGAAAGAGCATTTTATTCCATGTGTTGCCTTTTTATTTGCCTCTAGTTATATTATTTCTTGACTACTACATCATGTTTGAGCTGTGTGTGTGAGTTAATTTCAGTTTAAAATGTTTAATATGATATACACCCAACCCTTTTTTTACACTGTAGATATATACTTTCCTTAGAAAACCGCGCAAAAAAAAACTGTAACAAAATGCATGCGACACACGGTAAATTTGGGGATATGTTTACTCACTTTTAAAAACTTTGTAAGATGAAAAATCCCAAAATATACCCTCCCCCCCCCCAAAAAAAAAAACCGCGCAAAAAAAAAGTAATAATAAAATCTATGTTGCATATTTATAAAACAAAAACACAATTCATTTTTATTACAAAAAAATGAAAATTAATGTACAGTGAAAAAATATATATTAATATCTTTATATAAAGGAAAATGAATGTTTGTCTGTATGTCTCTTGCTTTCCTAAGCCATTCATCCGATTGCGATGAAACTTTGGGTAATGGTTGGAGGCATGCCCGCGAAAGTTAATAAAATTGGCCCCTAAGGGGTGTTGCGGGGGCTTAAGGGACGAAAATATAAGAATCAAATAAAGCTTTTGTACATAAATAGAATATTAATAAAAAAATTAATGCATAAATGTAAAAATATTTGGACAGCGAGTACTTTCCCACATTAAGTTGGTCAAAGTTATTGATTACAATGCTTCATTCTTTCTTAAGAACTGGCCAAAAGATTAAAAGATAGAGAACTGAATTTGATATTCGGTATGTGTGCATTGCAAATCGGATTGATTGATTGAAAGGTTGAAGGGGATATAGAGCAACACAGGCTATGATCCCTCAAAAAAGAAAATGTAAGAAAAAGCCCCAATAGATTAGTAGATACTAAAAAATTTCATTCTCTTTAAAAAGGCTCTGAAAGTTGATTTGTTATTCATTGCTCTATTCCAAAACATCTCTAAACGTGATGGTGGAATGTGGATCAATACGAAGAATAAGCCAGAGATTATTACGATGTCTTGTATATCTGCTACAGTTTAATATGATGTGGTCCAAATCATTTATACAATTACATGTAATACACATTGCATTATTGTGTAAATTAAATTTATGTAGAAGGCCTGGAGTGATCATCATTTTACTGAAGATTTCTTCTCTTCGATTTTCTGTCCACTTTGAAATGATATCAATGGTCGGAATATTTCCCAATTTTTCAAAATAATTGCCTGAGTAAAATTTTTCAATAATTTTTCGAATTCTATTTAGATATATATTTTTATGAATGTCTTCTGAGGCAATCCAGTCAATGTAAACATTGGACTCCGTGACCGACTTTGCGAGATTATCCGCTTGCTCATTCAAAACAATTTTCGAATGTCCCGGAATCGAAAGCAGAATCAACTGGTTAATATAGTTGGATAGCATGTAAATTTTGTTAGCTAGTCTATGAATTACCTTATGGGATTTGGTAGAGTAATTTTGAAGTGCAGAAAAACTATCCGACAAAATAAATAAATTTACATTAAATTCCACCAGATCATCTAAAACTTGACAAATAGCCAAAGCTTCTGCAGTAAAAACGAAGTTATAATGGTTGATTCTGTAAGCAAATGAAGATTTTTTTTTTTTTTATATACCTGCTATTGAAGTAATGTGGTGATTTTTTGAAGCATCAGTAGCTATAATGAAAAACTTTTGAAATTCACGTTCGACTGTTTCATCAAATAAACCGCTTATTGCAGGAATCGCGCGATAGATTTTTATCTCTTGAAATTTAAACCTATTGAAATAAATTTAACATGGAAGGTCTAAAAAGGTAA
Source organism: Trichonephila inaurata madagascariensis (assembly GCA_019973955.1). NCBI lineage: Eukaryota > Metazoa > Arthropoda > Arachnida > Araneae > Nephilidae > Trichonephila > Trichonephila inaurata. Next base: position 533,797 of record BMAV01004220.1, read on the forward strand.
TTAATCTGGGAATTGAAATAATTTGATCCCCATCAATATTTAAATCATGCAGTATACTGATGATATTATTTTTATCTTCTTCCAAAACATTAAGATTCATTGTCTCGGGGCTATTGTAATAAAGAAGAGAAAAATCACTAATAGAGATTTGAGTAATAAAAAACTTGTTTGCCAACTTCTAATTTTATCTGACAAAATTTCTTGGTCAGCCAACTTTAGCAGCACAATATTTGGGGTCCATTGAGGGAGACCTAATTCTATTTGGAGGGCTTTAGTTTGGATAACATTGAAAGGTTTTAATTGATTTTCAGAGTATTTATTATGTGACAAATGTAATAAAAAACACACTGCATATACTATTATTGATTAAATTAATGAGATCTCCTGATCACGGCCTATAATGTTTATATGCCACGCCCTTCAGTGCATTGATCCTTTTCAAGGCTTTATTGCTTAGTTGATTTTTAATATAAATATTTTGGCAACGTTTAGAAAAATAAACTCCTAAGTATTTAATGGAAGTTTGCCATTGTAGGGGAAATCCAGCCACCATAATATTAGGAAGAGTATACTTTCTTTCATTTGATAACTCAGCTATTGTACATTTCTCTGGGCTTAAATTCAGTTTCCAATATTTATACCATTAGGAAATTCTTCCTAGAGTATTTTGTATTTTTTTGCAAATAACATCAAGGAATTTATGAGAGCAAAATATAAAAATGTCGTCAGCATAAACCAGGCATTCAACTTTCGACCCTAAAGGTATCAAAAATATCATGCCTATAACTAGTATATAAAATAGGAGATGGGACACTGCCTTGGGCTAGACCGTGTGGAACAAGATTTTTGGGAGAAAAATAACCCATCCATTTTATCTGGAATGATCGAGATGTGAGAAATTTATGTATCCAATTTGCTACGTTTCCTGCTATACCAATTTCTAAACATTTATAAATGAGATCATCCACACAAACAGCGTCGTATGCATTTTTAATGTCTAAACTTTTGAGAGTTTTCTATGACAGTGTTTTTGGTAGAATCCTTTTCGAAGATTTTGCCGCTGATAGAGGAAGGTGGGCGGTTGCTTATGTGGCAAGCTGATATTGTATTTTCGAAGTTTATTTTCGGTTCGAGTGTTCAACTCTTTTTACTTGCTCAGAAAGCAGTAAATTTTTATTTATTTATTTATTTTTTATCTTTAATTTCATATTCTTACAAGGACTTGGTAAGCAGAATTTTGTTTTTTCTTTTACTTAAGCAACTAGACTCAAGGTGAGTCTAGCAATGATTGAGGTATCCAATGTTAAAAAACACACACTTAATTATACAGATGGCAAATAAGATGGATACCGGGAATGGGAATATGAAATATTTTCGCACTCCTACGTCTGAAAAGGAACTCTTATTACGAGCCGGACAAAGGAAAATAACAGAAATAAGTATATTTTTAGAAAATAAACAAAAGCCGTCAGCAATCCCCAAAACTAACCCGCAACTACTATACACGGAAATAAAAAGCAAAATTCCCAGATACGATCAAATTTCTAATATGTCATTTGCTAGAAATGGAAAACTATGATTTGCTACTTCGGATCCAGTTTGTGCGGTACAAATCTTATATTTAGAGCAAATATTGAATGCTTCGGTTAATACAAGTGTCATATGGGAGGGTATTACATCTCGCTTCTTATTATACGAAATTCCTACTAATGTATCCTTGGAAGAATTGTCTGCGGAATTACAAAGTAGTAATAATTTTTAAATTGTAGAAATACGCAGATTTATAAAATCAGGGACAAATCCTACAGTATCTCCTGTTCTGATTATCATTCGTGGCCGCGGTAGCCGAGTGGTATAGGTATCAGATCGTGGCTTGCCTTGTCACGAGTTCGAGCCCAGTACCACTAAAGACCCGCCGTGTAGGGCAGCG